>CAIGQZ010032144.1:3554747-3582558 GCA_903798205.1 Danio tinwini
TGGGAGTGGCTGTCAAACCCACCACAGCTGAATCTACCACCATTTGGCGGGTTGGCTGGTGTTAATATCAAGCCCTGCTCACAATATATGTTAAGGAAACTTAATGTTAACCAGATTTTTTTTACTTTTTACAGTGTTGTACAAGAAACTGTAGATACTTTTACATTTTAGAATGGTGGCCCCTCACAGGGATGTCAAGGTCTTGAAAAAATGAGGGAGTTCTCTGTGATGTAGGTTGGGTCTAAAAATATTGTCCCATATACTCCCAGTCTCTTCGAAATGAACCGAAAGCCCTTTAAATCTGAATACTACGCAAGGCTATGCAAGACTGTACGATCTGTTTTTGATGGCCATGTTGTAATCTTACTCATTCTCTCTCAGTCTGTCTAGCTGTCTGAGAGTCGTGTGCTGGTAAATTAACACTGCTGAGCTCTTTTCATTAGCACCTCACAGTAAACATAAAGCTGCTTCATGTGATGTCATTCTGTCCTAGCAGCTCTGCAGCACAACATGATATAAGCACATTCATTATTTACATACAAATATACATGTTATAAATCACATTTGTTATTTATTTTCTGAATCTCCTATTTGCACACATGCAGAAATACACTAACACACTAACACACATCCGTTTCTAATTTTTTTTTAGCCCTTATTTATTTATTTAATTATATTATCATATATATAAAATCATATTATTTTTAGCCACTATTTTTGGGTTTTGCCCCCATCATCTTGCTCTCTCTTTCTCATGTGCTCCCTCTCTCTCTTTTAATTCCTCCCATTTTACTTGCCCCCTGCACACTTTTATTTTCTCTCCATCACCCTCCCACCCCTGTGGTGACTCCATCTGGAGGTCAGACTATGAAGGGCACAAAGAGGAGGAGAAAGAGAGGGATAAATGGATGGATGAGTGAATGACTGCTGAAGCATCTTGCAACTATTCACAAGGATTCCAAAGAAAAATACTTAGTAAGCATCTTAGTAAGTGCTAATATAAGTCAAATACATAATAGTTTAGCATAGGATTTTGATGTTTAGCATGCAAAGGACATGTTTTTTTTTTCATTCCAATGGGCTATATGTACAGCTAGCATTTTTAAGCCACCGATAAACTTTGATGTGACTATTTTCGAAATCATAAGTTTCTTTTTACAGCATTGATAATGTAATTTAATTAAAATATAGTCTATTCAATTGACTTAAGCAATCATGTAGTTGTGTAAAGCAAGATAAAAGACAGATGAAATGCAAGCGCAGTCAGGAGCAGCAGGCAAGCGCTGAAATTCCATTAAAAATGCTGTGGTAAAATAAATCTTCATATTTAAAGGCATGGCACATTAGTGCAGTGCTTAATGTCCGGTATGAAACCCACTTTATATTGTTTCTCAATCAGGCAGTGAGGATCATTGACTTTAAACAAACCAGATCTTAAACTCGGTGAGTTTAAAGTGGCATGACAGTTCACCGGAACCTATTTAAACATTCTGTTTTATTTTTTTTTCTATTTTTATTTATTGTTAATTCTATTTAAACATGGCCTTGATGGAGGTACGTGGCTGTTACACTCGCATTTCATTTCTTTTGCCGTGCCCCGCACTTAAAGGTTTTTTTTGACGCTGTGTCAAGTAAAAAAAAACTTTACGTTTTACACAAAGCACCACACATCAATGTCAGTTCCAAAGCAGTGGACCAATCAAAAGAACTCAGATGTTTTTAATACAGTAATGTTTTAGTGTTAGGGCGGCTGGTAGCATATTATACAGTATTTCTAAGCTAATTACAAAATCTGTCATCAATGTGATTTATCTGTGTTGTTTTTCGTTCAGCATTGCAGTTATGATACAGTTATGAAATATATATTTTTAAATATGGTACTACTAATAATACATCTATAATACTAATATATTTACCATGATTTTAGTTAAAGTTGCCCTAGAATGCATTGCAGGGGCATGCGGTCAGGGGAGGCAGGTGAGGCATTTGTCCACACCTGCCATCATAAGATGTATACTAATGATAAAATAAATGTGTCCACTGATCTGTGCTATAGATGCAATTTCTGTATGATTCAAATGATTTCAATAATTTTTATGATCAAAATTGCTGTGTTTTGCGTATTTCCTGTTCAATTACAGCGTAAAGGCTGATTTATACTTCTGCGTCAAGCACACGCATATGCTATGGTGCAGCATATATGTGGACGCATAGCCCCTCGCCGTGGCCGTTGGCGACGTCTCAAAAAATGTAACGCGTAGCGCAAGCTGTGTGATTGGTCTGCTTGGTAGCGCTAACGAGTGTGGGCGGAGGTGAGAGCCGCGCGCCCAATGCAGCAAGTGTTTACAAGTGTGGAGTCCTGTGAAGGAGCTCCGGATGGAGACTGTTGTTTTGTGTTTACCTTATGATTAAAGTTCTTGCACGTCCGCCAGTTCCTGCCTCAAAATGAGCAAATTTAAGCCACTTGTACTTTAAGGAAGTGTTTAGAAAAAACAAAACACCAGCGAAGAAACTCGACACAGAGAAACATAAACACCTACTGCCAGCTAGTGTTTCAGCAGTGTATTGCAGAGAAACAGAAACAGCACGCAGAAGTATAAATGCACGGCTATGCGCGAGGCATGCGCCGTGGGTCACATCGATCACTTGACGCAGAAGTATAAACCAGGCTTAAGCGAGGTGAGGCAGCCAGAGCTGTGCCTCAAGTAAGATTGTGCAATCCCTTGCAAACTGGCTTGAACCCGCCCCTTTTGCTCACTCAGTGTATGCTACCAATGTAAGGCTTTATTAAAATGTTTTATACATTGTAGACATTTATTATATGTCCTCAGTTTCTGTATAATAGGTAATGTATTTCACATATGTCTATCACTCATTTAGGCCCAATCCCAATTCTATTTTTGTACCCCTACCCCTTCCCCTTCCCCTTGGCCCTTACAACCGAGGGTTAAGGGGAAGGGCTTCAAAATTTACCCCTAAGAATTGGGACAGCACTTCAACACCTGCACACGTCATCATATGTCATTGCGATCTCTTGCTTCATATGAGATCAGACGATTGCGACTGCTGTAGTTATTCTAGTTGTGTTATTTTTTGGTATTTATCTTCAGGAAATCACTGTAGGCATATATTATGTTATCATAACAATATAATGTGGCAATAAGATCGTAACTGTACTGTGTATTTACACAGTGACCGTATTCATCTATGTAAACACACGAAAACAACATTAACATTATAGCAGACACTGTAAAAGGCTCATTCTCAGCCACTACACTTTTCTGACAGGGTATTCGAGTGTCATCGAGTGTCAGAATGTTGTGGGACTGCTATACAGGAGTTATGATTATGGATTATAGATCGCAAAATTTAGCTGTTTTTTTTTTGCAAAGCATGATGGTAAAACATGAACGCGGTTATGAATATATTAAAACATATGTTTGTTTGTCGTAAAGATTTGTAATAATGACAAAAAAATACTAATTTGTGGATCTCCTTACTTCCGGGTTCAGCAATACTGCCGTTGTGGCAGGTGTATTTTGGGAAACTTCTTACCCCTTCGTTTCAAGTGTGCTCCTGAAATATCTTCGTTTGAAGGGGTGTATACCCCTTGCCCTTAGCCCTATGCCTTCAAGCTAAAGAGAATTGGGACACCACTAGCCCTTGACAGGAACACGCAAAATGAGGGGTAGGGGTAAGGGGAAGAATTGGGATTGGGCCTTAGTGTTAGAATCTGACATAAAGCCGCATTGAAAAGACATGATGTGAGGCAGGCAGTAGCTCTGCCGCAATGAAGAAGGCGCATCTGAGCTCATGCTCATGAATTTCTTAAAATTGGACTTTCAATCAAAACATGAATAAATAATGAACGACCAATGCCAGAGCTAAAAAGCTTGCTTCAAAGGACGGGACAGACACGATCATTTCAAAGTAATTCAAGTCATGTCATGACGTCATTTACAAGTAACGTTACTGTAAAGGTAAGACTAGTGTGCAAATTCTGTGTGTGTTTGTGATTAAGAGAGAGAGAGCAAGAGAGAGCGCGCATCTGCCGTGGTGCTGTTTGTGTGCGTGTAAATGAGAGAGAGCGCATCCGCCGTGGTGCTGTGTGAGTCGCTTGTTATAGTTGTCTGTAGCATACAGCTGGGTGTTTTTGGGAGGCATATTTAATTGCTATACATTTTATATACTTCCTTCGCCCAATATGTACCTGCCATCTGTATAGAAAAAATACTGATATGATGATATATGAAACACAATCGGTAGATGGCCAATTTATCAGGTGGATATGTTTGTAATTCGAACCTTTGACTTTGAAAAAGTCAGTGCCTCACCAGCCACAAACCTCACCACATGTCACTGATGAATTGTTCTTTGAGTCACGTCCTATAGCCTATCGCTCTGGGTGTGCCTAGTTCAAATTCCGACTCAACATTTCTCGTTCCCACCCCCCTCCCTCTCCCACTTTATTTCCTGTCATAATACTGTCCTATCAAGTAAAGGCAATAATGCCACAAATTAATCTTTGAAAAGAATAATTGTTCTATGATATCTACATACTGTAGAAGGTTTGTGACTTATGCTGAGTTCTGACTGCATAATTTTAGCTCCAATTATGACTCGCTGACAGGTTTTGAGAAATTGCTGACAAATGGCTAAAATCACAGGCAAATCAGTGCTTATTCACGCGAGTAACAATCACACAGTGTGAACTAGCAAAGACGACATCTCACAGAATCACAGATAAGTCGTCAACACTCGTGAGATATTTGGCGTGCTAAATATATCTGGAGCTGTCGGCGATTCAAAATCATGCCGTGTGAAATGTGTTCCAATCACCTAAAGCCAATGAGAGAGCAGCATCCACTAGTGTGGGTATCAGTGTTGCCAAATTTTCAAACTTTTCAGACCCCCTTAGCAAAAAACTAGCGACTAGCGGCTTTTTTTGGTGTTAATGGAGATTTTTTATAGATTCTCATTTGTCCATACTGTACCATTTCTTAACGAGCTATGGGTGATGCCGTCAGCCCCACCCCCACCTCAGGCAAATTATTTAGCACCTTGAGTGTGAGGTATTTCCCTTGTAGAGTCAAACTGGTCTACTTCTCTTTTCTTTTAAATTTCACAATTTAATTTGACCGTGACAGTTTCTGAACTTGTGTGAGTTTCTTATGTCAGAGAGATTACTGCAAATTTACTACACATCTATACTGATATACTGTATTTAAACAACAATAAATGTAATTAAATTGACATGCATATGTAAAGCGTATTGCAAATATAAAGAGACAACGTTGTTGGTAACCTATTGAAAAGTCATACAGTGTGAAACCGCCTGTCGCCGATCCATCCAACAGTGTAAACACAGCAGTGACAGAATGATAGCCCAGATAGTCATGCAGTATGAAATCATCTGTGACACGACTACTTTAAAAATCATGCAGTCTGAACTGGGCATTAGTTAAGTGCTAAATTTTCCAGAATCTGTTTTACAGTTTCATTTTCAACCCCAGGATTTGACCCTAATATGACATGGTTGGTTTTGCCCATATTTGGAAGGGTTGTGAATATTAATGAGCCCTGCTCTAATACCCCCGCAGTAATGCTTTAGGCACGTAGAACATGTTTAACAAATATTTTTGCTTCAAATCATCTAAATTCCAGCGTCAGCTCATTCAGAAATAACAGTTTGTTTCAAAAGCTATGTCCCGAGAACCAATCAGCAGGCGTGAATTGAATCATATGTTTTCAATGTAATGGCGCATTGATAAGTCAGCTTTTAAGATTTTAAAAGATACAGTTCAATGTATTAGATAAGCCTGTCTGACTGTCACTGAATGGCAAATAAAAGCAGCGACGCTACTTTGAATGAATCTGATTTACTATACATTAAATGGCAACGCTGTTTCACAAAAAACGAAGTTAAGATGCCGTTCTGTTATCCCACATGGATGCTATGGGGATAAACAACAGACAAAAAAGAAACCAAGACCTTGAGTATGGTGAGAATGAATGAATGACAGCTTCTAAAAGTGTCTGAGAGACATCCCTTTTTTGCCCAGTAGGCCTACCTTGTGTTTTGTTTGCTAATGTGAGCTATTAAAAAATGTAAAAGATAAATATAATGTATAAAACTATACATTATTTATATTACTTCATATTACCTATATGCCTGATAAGCTTTTTATATTAATGGACAATGCACAGATATTGATGTTTCCATTTTACACTACTTTATTTAAATCTAACAAGCTTAGTTTACAATGTTTTCAATGTTTACATTGCTCTACTTACATTAAATCTAAATGTTAAACATCAGAAATTAAATCAAAAATCCCAAATATCAGAAATGACAACACATTGTGACAAAACATTTTTAATTTTAGGTGATTTGTGTATGTGTTTATGTTTGGTAAAATAATTTCTAATTGCATCTTTAGTGATTTTTCAACTAATTACAATGTCTTGTCCCAATGGGTGGATTTAGAGGTTTTTGCAAAAAAAGCACAAGTGGATTTAGCTGGTTTTGATGCAAAAGAAAATCTACCTTGTTAAAAACCAAAGAGTTGTCTAAAGTGACATCATTGAAAAAAGTTATTTTATTTCCTAGCTAATAACCATATCATTATCTATAACATTTAACTTCGAACCTATTTATAGGAACCTGATAGAAAATGCTCATTTACAAAAAAAGAGGTCTGATGGATTTAGAGGGTTTTGCATCTGAACTCTTCATATAGATTACTAAATAATAAAAAATAAATAAACATCTGATCTGATCTTATGTATTCAAGTGAACACAATATTCTTTCAAACTATCTTCAGTTCTCATCTCAGCCCCACTTGTCCAAAACCCCACACATCACTACATCCTTTCTGGCTTCGCCTCACCACCTTCATCCCCCTCCTCCTTTCCATTGACGAGTCATTTTTAATGGCAGCCTTCTTTCTCAGCTTCATCCTTCTCTGCTCCTCGTCTTCCTCTGGTCTGTTCACACATTCAATTGTGTCACAATTCCAGCGTCCCCGTCCCTGAGCGCCCTGCAGCACTCTCTTTTTCCCTTCCCGGCACACGTGATCTCTTTATAGGACACTGATTTGTGTAATAGGGTCAAGGACGTACAGTATGATTTCAGGTAAAAGTTCATCAAGCGAATCCTGCGCCGAAAACGTGGCAGCAAGTTTTCTGGCATCCATACACGCATCGCGTACGAATACATACTGTACTGTACAGGCACACATATGCCTTCTGCCACTATTCACACTTCCTTATCCCCTCTCTCTTCCTGCTGATTCTCCCTCTCTTTTACTCATTTTTTTCTCACTCTTTCTCCCCTCCTCTCTCTCTCTCTCTCTCTCTCTCTCTCTCTCTCTCTCTCTTTCTCACGCTCTTGATCACACACACACATGCTCTGAATGAACAGCAGTGTAGTGTAGTCAACCATGCCGGAGGACAGAAAGAGTGCGAGAGTTGTAGAAAGAGGAAAAATCAGGCAGTGGATTGAGGGTCCAGCAATGCCGTAGAGAGAGTGAGGGAGACGGAGGGGGTGGGACAGAGCGAGGACCAGCATCCACATCCAAAGAAAAGGGGCTTTGACCGAGATGATGTGAGTTCTTGCTTTCTCTCTCATTTAGCTCACTCTTCTTCTTGCTCTTGTGTCTCTCTTTGCCTGGTTCTCTCATCCCTGACAGTTTTTTTTTCTTCTGAGGGATGAAAATGCGTGGTTGCGTTCCCCTCTTTTTCGATTCGCTCGCTCCCTCTGCTCCTTCATTCATAGGTTCCGCTTTGTTTACTGACATTGTTAAAGGAGGGGGAGGTGACGGGGAAGGGGGAGGGGTCTCTCTCTACCTTTCTTGTACATGCGTTGGGCACACCGTGTGTTTGTTTTTAAAGGGTTGTTGGATCTGAAGGGATGTCAAAAGAGAAGAGGCTTCAATGTGCTGAGTTCAGTACTTTGACTTTTGTGTGGAAACAGATGATGGATTTACGAATCGACAGCCTGTCTGCTAATCTTCAGCATGTTTTTAATTAAACGCTCTTTTTGGAGGGAGCTGTGTTTGGAATTTGCAGCAAAATAAATGCTGTTAAATTAAGATGCATCACAAAGTATTTGTATTTGCAAGCAATGTTTGACTGTAATTATGAAGGCGATTCTGTCATTCAAAACCCTATTGAATAATAAATATTTAAATCTAGCTGTGATCTTGGTAATCTGATTATTTCTGATATTTTGATTTTGGATAAGTTTTGAATATGGTTTATTGATTTAGCAGATGCTTTTATCTAAAGTGACGCACATCGTGAACAAACACCCAGAGCATTGGGCAGCCATTGCTGTGGCACTCTGGGAGCAGTTGGGGGTTTGGTGCCTTGCTCAAGAGACTCAGCTCAGCTGTGGTATTGATCTACAATCCCTTTCAATGCCGGATCTCAAACTTGAGTCCTTTGGATCACAGCTCTCTAACCATTTGGAAACTGCTGTTATCAGCCTAATGATAATAATTCATTTTATTCAGCCCTAAACGATCAATATTCAGATTGAAACCTAAATATATGAGGTAGCCTAATTTCAAAAGTGTGATCTACAGAGCTGAACATTTTATGTAAAGTGTCATTTTGATTACATTGAACCCTTCGGATCACAGCTCTTTAACCATTAGGCCAACACTGTCAGCAGCCTGATAATGTTAGTTAATTTTATTTACCCCTAAACAGACAATATTCAGATTTAAATCTAAATACTTTGTATGAAGGAGCCTAATTTCAAAAGTGTGATCTACAGACCTGAAAAATGTGTCAAGTGACATTTTGATTACATTGGACATTGTGTTGACTATAAGCTTTGCAACATGTCATCTAAATTAACACACCAAGTTGCGAATGTTGAGGTGATTCTGTTTAGTAAAGTAGTCATTGTAATAAAACCCAAAACTGATGAAATCAAGCAAGAAAGAAAAATAAAATCCACTTAGAAACAACATTCATGGAAAAAAGAGGTCACACTTTATTTTGATGGTCCGTTTGTTGAATTTAAGTGACATTGCATCTACATGTCAACTAATTCTCATTAGATTATAAGTAGACTGTTACGTTGGGGTTAGGGTTGGGGTTAGTGTAAGTTGACATGTACTTACAAAGTTTCTTATAGTCAGTTAAATGTCTGTTGAAGGGCTGTTAAATGTCAGTATCAACAGATATTAAGCAGACCGTCTACTAATACTCAAATGGACCATCAAAATAAAGTGTTACCAAAAAAGATTATTTTAAAGAGCCTCTATTACACATTGAAAAGGGTCATATTTTGGTTTTATGGGTCTCTAACAACATACTGATATGTATGCAAGGTCAAAAAACACGTTCATGGTCTTATAATATGCTTTTATTTTTACCTAATTATCCCAGCGACTCCCATATGAATTGTCAGCGGTTCATTTGTTCCCAAACCCCTGCCTAGCGCGAAGCTAATCTGCGCTGATTAGACCGATGACAGCCTGTTTCCATTGGTCGACAGCGTTCAGCGCGAGACAGTAAAATGGCCAGCGTGGTTTATCAAGCCCACGGCCGTGGGTCGCCAACATTGGTATAGGATTCGATCGCAGCGGACGCACGAAACACGCTTCAAAGTAAACTTACTAACACCACAGTAAACAGTACCCAGTTCTCAACAGTGTTATTCAGACATCTCAGCGCCGAAAGCAGTGCAGTTAAACACTAGCATATGTATGACATACATTCAGTTTTAATCCACACAGCAGCAAAAGCTGAACTATTCTGAACCTTGACCGCTGCATGTGTGCAGGATCAGCTAACGGTGGCCATAGCAACGACAAATGGCAGTGGAACGAGCTCACGAAAGCATTTAAATCTGTAAACAAAGCAGCACGCGTCACGTTTACAACGTTGCATTAGACGCGATATGAGAATATAAAGAGTTAACCAGATACAGTACACGCGGTTACTAGTAACAAAACATGTAGATCATTTCTATTTGCAATCATTGCTGTGGCACCTCGTCCGTGAACTGCTATATGTTCTAAGTGCTTACCTGTACTCTGCTTTTCTAAACGATCACATCCCCAGCCAGGAGCATCCTCTTTCCTCTGACAAGCTATACTGCGGGCTCCCGCTCTCCATTCGCAAGCCTTTTCAGTGCTGCTCAGCCTACCGGTGTACCTAACATTTTGTCCTTATTTTGCCTGCACCCCTGGTGTCTTGTCTGTCTTGTCATTACAAGATGGAGGCAGAAACGAATGCATAAGCTGTGTAGTGATAGATCACCCATTGTAAGCGTGCAGATTTCTGAACGACTCCTTTCCGTCACACTTCCAATAATATCCAGGTAAACACAGCATCTTCATGAGCGTCTTGCTGCTGTGTTAGTTTTGTTAGTTGTGCTGCATTATGTTTCGTAACGATGTCACGCCGAAACGGCTGAAGATTCGTTATCAAGACGATTCATTTAAACCACTATGAGTCGACTCTTTTATAGATGAATCAATAGTTTTAAAAACTGTCCACTTTCAGATTTAAGCTTTAGCTGGATATTTCACTTCACTAAGAGCTGTGTTACACACTACATGGAAGGTCATTTTCAAAAACCCATAATAGGGGCTCTTTAAGAATTTTTAAGAATCACAAACACAAGGCTGTTCTAATTTTGTTATTCTACCTGAGCATTTAAATGCAATTTTATTATTTTTTTTAAATAAAATGAGCTGTAGGGGTGGCGCGGTGGCTCAATGGGTAGCGCTGTCACCTCACAGCAAGAAGGTCACTGGTTTGTATGTTCTCCTCGTGTTCGTGTGGGTTTCCTCCAGGTGCTCCAGTTTCCCCCACAGTCTAAAGACATGCGGTATAGGTGAGTTAAGTAAGCTAAATTGTCCATAGTGAATGAGAGTTTATGGGTGTTTTCCAGTGTTGGGTTGCAGCTGGAAGGGCATCCGCTGCATAAAACATATGCTGGATAAGTCCCCTGATTAATGCTGGATAAGACCCCTGATTAATAAAGGGACTAAGCCGAAAAGAAAATGAATGAATGAATGAAAATGAACTGTCTGTAATGAAGAAAGTGAACAACATTATTCAAATTCGAAATGAGCAAGTGCTGTTTATATATGGTTTAATATATATGCAATCTTAGTTTCAGTTACCCTATTTGAATAGACTATTGATCAATGCTGATATGCAAGTGTGTGTTGAAGTACAACTTCTTAAGCTTTTACAATCACTAGTTATTTGTTGTCACTTTATTGTTGCAGTAGTAGAGTATTGTAGACTGTTATAGGGTCAAGATTATTTAAACAAGCTGACAAACTTGCAAAGATATTTGCACTCAAAATAATGAGTCAGGTGACGCAGTGGCACAGTAGGTAGTGCTGTCGCCTCACAGCAAGAAGGTTGCTGGTTTGAGCCTCGGCTGGGTCAGTTGGAGTTTCTGTGTGGAGTTTGCATGTTCTCCCTGCGTTTGCGTGGGTTTCCTCCGGGTGCTCTGGTTTCCTCCACAGTTCAAAGACGTGCAGTACAGGTGAATTGGGAATGCTAAAAAATTGTCTGTAGTGTATGATTTTGAATGAGTGTGTATGGATGTTTCCCAGAGATGGGTTGTGGCTGGAAGGGCATCCGCTGCGTAAAAAACGTGCTGGATAAGTTGGCGGTTCATTCCGCTGTGGTGACCCCAGATTAATAAAGGGACTAAGCTGTAAAGGAAATGAATGAATGAATAATGAGTCTAAAAAGTTCACATGATTCAGAAGTTGCTGAGACTTTGACTTCAGTATGTTGATGAACTTTCAACTGAAATGAAACATTGAGTAGTGGGCGGGGTTTTCTTTTTGCATATCAAACTAACGGTAAGAGGGGCGTGATTAAGAACAATGTGGGTAAAGTGTCAAACTGATGTCAACAGAGTAAAGATTACAGAAGTAAAGTTTTACAAACTAATTTTGAGAGGAGCACGTGATATGATTGATCGTGGCTGGTCTCTCATCTGGAATTAGCAATAATCCAATCAGATTGATCCAAGCCTAAAATAAATAGACCGATTTTACTCTACTACTCTATCTTCGTTATGTAAGAATCCCCCTTCCACCCCATCTCCTCATTTTCCTCCTTTTACCAGGGGGAGCTCTCGAGAACTACCTGATCTTGGACCCCTTTACATGCTAATTGACCAGGCGGGAGCCCTAGACTTAATTATCTCTGAGCTCAGGGTTCTTTTTCCAGAACAGCATGCCAAACCTTCTAATAGCGTCAAGCTATATTTAATTCAATTCAATTCAATTCATCTTTATTTCTATAGTGCTTTTGCAATGTAGATTGTGTCAAAGCAGCTTAACATAGAAGTTCTAGTGAATTGAAACAGTGTTAGTCCAGTTTTTAGAGTTGAAGTTCAGTTCAATTTAGTTCAGTTCAGTGTGGTTTAATTTTCACTGCTGCAAGTCCAAACACTGAAGAGCAAATCCATCGCTCCACAAGCTCCACAAGTCCCAAACCAAGCAAGCTAGTGGTGACAGTGGCGGGGAACAAACTTTACCAATTGATGAAAGTGAAGTAAAAAAAAAAACTTGAGGTCAACCAGGTTCAGTTGGGCATGACCATTTCTCCTCTTGCCAAACGTCCTGTGTGGAGCTGCAGTCTAGGTGCCGATAATAATATCTAAGTGTGAACTCGAAACATTTTCTTTCACAGATAAATAGCAATGTGCCCTAGCAAAATAAACATTGTACATTTTGATTTCACATTAAAGCAAATAGCCATCTAGTAGGTACTTTTAGTAAACAGAATATATAAAAGCTCTATATTATTTCAGTCCATTTAGGGGGTTTTAGCATGCACTGAAGGTTATTGTGGAAATAAGGGGTGGCGTTAATGTAGAACTATATGGTAATAAGAGAAGACGGGTAAAAGAGAAAGGGCAGGGAGGGACAGAGAGTGATAGCTGTGGGAGGACAAGCAGAGGAAGAGGAAGGAACAAAGGTCAGAAAGACAGAAGGCAGAAGAGGAAGCAGATGGGTGTGGAAGTGTGTACATCTGCCAAAGTGCAGAGACAGGAACAGAGCAACAGGTTCAGCGGAGGACAAATAAAAACACACACCAGACACGAGCAATAGCCACACACAGAGTCATTGAAAAGAGTTTGATATCATATCTTTTTTTTCATCATATCCGCAATAACAGTCCAGTGGCCAGAGTAATTCAGAGTATCAGTCCATCTTGGTTTATTGTGACAATGATTACTTAAGCATACAAATTGTAGCATGCATGGATAATGTCACTGACTTGTGGTTATCTTATATACATATAGAGACGTTACAAACATTGAGCTCATTAACCAATTACTTTTTATTTATTTATTTTTACATTTTGTGCAATTATGTACATTGTTTGACTTGTTTACCAATTATAAATTAGTCGATGGATCCTTTTATAATGCAGTATAGCATATCATTTGAGTTAGACTGCTAGAATGTATGTTGCAGTAAGACTTTTTACTAAGTTTTTGCAGCTCTCAGTCAAATAGAAAACACATTTTAAATGTGTTCTGCATCACCCTGGAACTTAAACTTCTTATAAAATAGAAAATAAAATAGAAATGCTCTACTGTATTCAAGTATGAGCTGTGTTAATTACACAGCTCGAATGTTTGCAGATAATTAGTTTTAAAGGGCACCTATGGTGAAAAACCTACTTTTCAAACTGTTTGGACAGACAAATGTGTAGGCAACTTGACGTAGGAGTGCAGTTTCCCCGCCCACCAAATTGATTGACAGCTACATATTAACATGTCTCCATAGTAACGTGTATAATTATATCAACAATACATGACGTGCACAAATCAACAGGTAATAAAAGGTCTGTTCAGTCTGCTAGGATCATCCATCATCATCAGATGTGATCAAGAGTGAGTTTTACAAGTTTAAAATGTTTTTAAAACAGACCTTTACTTCAGCTTTACTTCATCACCACAGCCTTGTGTCAGAACAATTATAAAAGAAGACGCTTCAATCCCAGTTTGTTGACATTAAATCAAGATTAAACATATAGGAGAAATGTGAGAAAACACTTAAAGATAGGATGATAGCAGGATAGAATGGTAAAATACAGGAGAATTCCGTTAAAAACGGATGGATTGACATGTATAAAGTAAACAGGAAGTGTTTGTCGAACAACAGCTTTGTGAGGGAACGCAAAAACTTAAAAATATATATTTTCCTGTCACTCAATTTTTTTTCTTCCACCCATTTTTTTTCCCAGAGGCAAGACAAGGCAAGGCAAACTTCATTTATAGAGCACAGTTTTACACAACCATTGTTAATTCAAAGTGCTTTACAATAAAATAAAAATTTATAAAAAATAAAAATAAAAAAACTAAACTTGTATTAAAAAATATAAGAAAAGGAAATATATATATATATATATTAGTATATGCAATAACTAAAATACAGATATGAAATAACATGCATGCATTACTCAAAGGCAAGACAGTAAAAACAAGTCTTTAAGTTAGATGTAAAGGCATCTAATGATGCAGAAATCCTAATGTTCAGAGGGAGACTGTTCCAGAGGCTTGGGGCTGCAACACAGAAAGTCTTAGTGGCTCTTAGTGGTCTTAAATTGTTTTTTATTGAACTTTAAGATTTAGAACAATTTACAGCAGGCCAGGGAAAAAAAGCTAAATGACAGAAAGGTAAACCTTTGATTTATTAATATTTATTTAATTGTAATATATAGGGTATAATCAGTCATCTTTTAGTTTGCAGAGCAAATATAGAAAGGGAAAATATATTGTTAAATGCAAATAATAAACTGCAGCTTACCATTTACTCCAGCACAGTTAGGATGTGTGTTAGTCATGTAGTGACGTAAATCCATTTTATTATGGCTAATACTAAACCAATATTCATCCTAATCACTTGTTCATTTCTGAAGGTCTGTAAAATTGTATCACCATTGTTTATTCATTTACAAAATGACCAAAAACTCCAGACATTATATTACCTCAGTTTGCTGTGTTATGTGTCACTCTCTCCAATGACAGGCAACAAATGAAAAAAAAAAATCAGCAGTCTGTCAGAATAAAAAACAAAACGAAAAAAGAGAAAGAATCAAATGTTCATTCAAAAGCTGCTGTTATTGATGATGTAATAGACGCATGGTGGTTCAGAGCTGTAGTGCTCTACGGCTACCCGACAAGAGCACTAGAGAGTGCTCGATTGCTCTCTTTCCATCTCTCTCACTCATTCATTTCCTGTCTCACTCTACCTCTCAAATGCTGCTGCCAGTTTTATGAATGGAAAACAGTGACTAGTGGAGGCAGTGATAGAAACATCACTCTGTTCAGCTCACACAAGTGCTAAAGAAAAGTGGAAGAGGCAGATGTGCACATTAGAGGGGGCGGAGAAGAGTGTGTGACAGTTGTCTTACACCAGTCAAACTGCTGGCAGTTGCACCTTCCCAACAGTTTGACCTCATACACTGCAGCAGGTGTGCATATGCACGATTTTGCATGCACTTCTTTCTTGACCATCACTGTGCATCTTGCTGGATTTTCAACTCCTCACGCCCCGAGCACCTTTGCATTTTCGAGTCACAGTGATGACTTGAAACACCTGCACTTTGTATCTCGCTTTACTGAACAGTGTCCTTTACATTCAATGCATGCATTTGCTAATCAGCAAACAAACTCAGCCACCTTAAGCCCCCCCCTCTCTCTATCCCCTTCATCAAATTACATCATTTCTCTCCTCTTTCATGGTAAACCATGTCTTCCAACCACACATTCTCTCCCTCTCTTTCTCTTTCTGTCCCTCCCTCCCTCTCTTTCTCCTTGCCTCGCTCACTCTCCCTCCTCCTCTGTCGCAGTCACAGTGAACCATCGCTTTCTCTCTCTCTCTCTCTCTCTCTCCCTCTCTCTCTCTCTCTCTCTCTCTCCGTCTTAAGTATGAAAGGGTTGGGAGAGCTAGGCCCTCGTTCTCACTCTCTCCGTCTCTCTCTCCTCCTCTCCTCCCCTCGCGCGGCTCTCGCTCGCTGTTCTCCGGCTGGAAGAGGAGCAGCAGCAGTAGGAGGAGGAGGTGGAGGAGGAGGAGGAGGGGGGGGAAATGGCGATGGGAGGATGCGGAGAGGAGGATCTCTCTCTCTCCCTCTCCCTCTCGTCGTCCTGGCCATCGCTAGGCCCTATGAATCGCAGCGTCTGGTTCATTTACAGGTACTTGCTGTTTTCATGTTTTTCTTGCAGCCGGGCGGGAGGGAGGGATCAGGGGAGCGCTGCATGTGTGCACGGTGCGAGCTGGAGTGATGGAGTGGATCGACAGGCAGGGATGTGTTGCAATGCGCGAGCATGTGTGTGTGTGTGTGTGTGTGTGTGCGCGTTCGGACGTGTGCGTGTGTATGTGCGAGTGCTCTCGCATTAGCCAGCGTAGCGCATCTCCAACACTGCATGTGTGTGTGTGTGTGTGTGTGTGTGTGTGAGTGAATCGCAGCTTCTGTCTCTCTGTTAACGGCCGCAGAATACAATGTCTGCCTCCAGCCAGATACACTGCTGCTCTGATGGACAGAATGCTAAACCTGTGTGCATCTGTGTGTGTGTGTGTGTGTGGGGGGGGACGGACGATTGCTGCTGCTTATTTAGAGGAGTTCGCTTCACTGGAAGAGATTGATGCTGTTATTCTGTTGTGTGTGTGTGTGTGTGTGTGTGTGTGTGTGTGTGTGTGTGTGTGTGTGATCTGCATGTGTACATTAAAGAGGTAAGAATGATCATTCATGAGGGGACGTCTGCACTGGTTTCTCGTAAGCCCTGCTGCATTTTGTTGTGGATTGTGTTCATCTGGATCTTGAACAGTGTCCGCTTGGCATGTTTTGGTGATGTGCAGTGATGTTATCAAGTTTTGGCTTGATTAGGGTTAAAAGTCTCATTAAGTTGGACAAATATTGTGGTGTGTTACTGTGCCTGCAGTGTGGCTGGGTGTTGGTTTGTCACTATGAAGATTGTGTAACGGCGTAATAGTTGCCACATTGTGGTTGCGTAGGCTTTAACGTATGTACAGTTGCTAATGCGGCTACTGTATGAACTGTGTCTGTATCACTTTGTGGGCCAAACCTAATGGGTAAAAACGGCAGGGAGGGAGAGGACAAGATGTGAGGTTCAGCGAAGTGTGAGATGTCTGTAACTTTAAAAAGGGAGTGCCAACTTGAAGCGAGACCATCACTTTCTGCACATCAATTCATTGCTGGCTTGTTTTCGATCTGGGCAGGGATGAGTGGGTGATATGGAGAATGGCCACCGTTGGCATCCCTCTGTGCAGGCGCGATGGAAGATATGTGAAGAGGAGTGTGGACGGACTTTTGGAGAGAAGGAGAGACGACTGAGATAGAAAGCAGGGTAGAAGGTGACACACAGATTACTTTCTGAAAGAGTTCACAGGGAGATATGAGCAACCCCCTGGCCTTGGGTTTGTGTTCTTTAAGAGGTTCACTGAAAGCTTTTACATTTGGCTTTTAGATGGAGAATGAAGTTTCGGAAGCATTCAAGGAGAGAGAGAGAAAGATTGTGTGAGAGAGAGAGAGAACAGATGGAGTGGGTTGAAGGCTGAGTCTGTGTACAGTGTGACTATCAGCATGTGGGTACAGTATGGTACAGTTGAAACAATATCTCACCAGCACCTGACTAACACTGGACACAAACACACAAGTTTACACAGACTTACAGTGAAAACAAACAGTCAGCACAGATAATTGAATTTTCAACCTTGCATATATAAAAAAAAGACAGACTTATATTTTTAAATTCATATAAAAACATGAAAAATTTTATACTGACTTACTGTCATTTTCTACAAGTAAATACTCACTCACTCACTCACTCACTCACTTTCCTTCAGCTTAGTGCCTGATTTATCATTTATCATGAACCACCACAAGTAAATGCTCTAAATTATATTAATCTAATTTCACATTTTGAGGTCTTGTTATTAGTAGGTCCACACAGAATCTGTGTGTGCAGAAATCTGCAGATTTGTAGCCCATCATTGAGTCTATTAATTTACCTGTGTAAATGTGTGTACATTTATATTCAGTTTTTTTTATTTCAGTAATATTATTGACTAATATGAAAGTGTTCATTTGATTTATTTACAATACAGTTTGTAAAGTAATATTTTCTGTCTTTTAGTAGAGATATTATATGAGAGACTTGCTTTGTTTACAAAATAAGGGGATCTAGATCTAGGGTTTGCATTGTAAACATTAAAGTTAAAAAGCTATTATTTTTTATTTCATATATTAGGATTTTAGTTATAATACTCCCAAAATCATTCCACATAAATCTGAACATTTTTGTGTAGTTTTATGTACGCAGATTCTGTCTGGCCCTAGTTATTAGTAATTTCTAAAACCGATTTAGGAGGTTCATCCCACTGTGGCAACCCCTGATAAATAAGCGACTAAGCCAAATAAAAATGAATGAACACAAACAAAGTTTTTACTCAAATGTATACCTATAAATGGCGATTACAGAGAACCATATACAGTACCTCTATACTACAAAAAGTATTACTTGAATTATTTACAATATACATGCATTATTTGTTACTGTAAATACATATGCATATGTGTAATAAAAAAACTTTCAGTGCAAACAAACATGCAACAAAAATGCAGTATTCAGTCTGTAAAGTTTATTTTTCCATATGTAATCTTCTCAAATGTGTTTTGGCAGTTATGCATACCAGAAGATGACTTTTTGGGAAAGTTGTACGAAATGCTTTATTTGGATGGCCCTTTTTGACATTTGTTTAATAGAAAACTTTAAATGTTAGATTTAAACTAGCAAAGATTGAAAGTTAACATGCTGTCTGCGGGGTCTTAAAAAGTCTTACATTTCAAAAATAAAGTTTTATGCCTTAAAGTCTTAAATTCACTGACATTTTGTGTTGTAGGTCTTACATAATTTTAAACAGGTCTTAATTTCCCTATGGCCAAGTAAAGCTACCCAATCTGGCCAACACCCAATCATCAATATCCATCTCAAAACCTTTTTTTATATTTAAGTTTTTTATTGCAAAGAGACACAATTCACAACACAACAGGTAGACATTTTACAGCAAATTCTCCAAATTAAATTCCCTAATCAGGGAAAGAAAACACATCCCTTTACATGATCTTCCATTAATACAAAAACTATTTACAGAAGTTACCGGGCCTTTAGAAAAAATCCTTAGTGTTTAGCCCTATATAAGTCTAAAACTTCATTCATAATTGCCTTAAAAGGGCTTAAAATGTCTTAAATTTGATTTGAAGAAAATTAAGTAGTGTATTCAGTAATGTATTACTTTGCTTAATGTCTAATAACTATTGTTAAGACCCTTTATCTAGGGTTAAGGACGTAACATAAATAAAACACTTGACAAATAAAATAACTTTTAAGAACCCTCAGAGTCAAGTCCTTTTTATTTGTTTTTTTTTCTCTCTTTATTTTTAACACCCAAAACTTGAACACCACCTAAACACCCATCATGAAACTACCTACACCGTACAGAGTGAAAAATAAGAAAACAACAGAAATAAAAATACAATACTTCACCTCACTTCCTACTTATATATGATTCATACATTTTTTCTTTTCGGCTTAATCCCTTTATTAATAAGGGGTCGCCACAGCGGAATGAACCACCAACTTACACAGCGGATGCTCTTTCATCCACAACCCAATACTGGGAAACACCCATATACACTCTTTCACACACATACACTACGGCCAATTTAGCTTATTTAATTAACCTATAGCATGTCTTCGCACTGTGGGGGAAACCAGAGCACCCAGAGGAAACCCACATGAATACAGGGAGAACATGCAAACTCCACACAGAAATGCCAACTGACCAAGCTGGAACTTGAACCAGCAACCTTCTTGCTGTGAGGCGATCATGCTACCCACTGTGCCACCGTGACACCCACCTATATTTAAAAACAAGAGAAAATATTTACAATAAAAAAAGGTGTGGAATCCAACCCCTACTGCTTCAAACTGTGTATATACAATATTTTTACAGTGACAACGAACAAAGCCAGAACTAAATTTACATGGACACTGGAGGGATAACATCAACAAGAAAACCAAATTTACACACACAGCACAGAAATACACAATCCACAGCAAGTATTGCTAGTACTTATAGTTTTCAACTCCAAACAACAGGCCATTTAACTCCCTCTGCGCTCTCCACGACCATTCCACTTTTTAAAAGAGGCTCTACTGTACACATTTCAGCAAATCACAATCCTTCCAGCCAAGTTTAGATGGTTCACAAGCAAACAATATACTTACTGTATGTAACTTGCTAATAGTGCATGCAAACTTGTTAACTCAGCTCTAAGAGATACTTGCTATCCCAACAGTCAATGAGTGTTAGTTGATATACAGTTGCAGTCAGAATGACTAGCCCCCCTTAGAATTTTATTTTCTTTTTAAAATAGTTTTCAAATTATATTTAACAGAGCTAGGAAATGTTCACAGTATGTCTGATAATATTTTGTCTTCTGCAGAAAGTCTTATTTGTTTTACTTCGGCTAGAATAAAAGCAGTTTTTAATTTAAAAAAAATGTAAGGTCAATATTATTAGCCCCTTTAAGCTATATATGTTTTCTGCCTACCTAATTAAGCCTTTAAATGTCTTGAAAAATATCTAGTAAAATATTATTTACTGTCATCATGGCAAAGATAAAAGAAATCAGTTATTAGAAATGAGTTATTAAAACTATTATGTTTAGAAATGTGTTGAAAAATTTTTTTTCTCTCTGTTAAACAGAAATTGGGGGAAAAAATAAACGGGGGCTAATAATTCAGGGGCGCTAATAATTCTGACTTTAACTGTAGTTACTTATATAATCAAAAAATTGTCTAGCACCATCCAAAATAAAGTGTTACTACATGGTGTGTTTAGCTTGTTATTTCTTTCAAACTGGTTTTTAATAGAAATTTGGGAAGAAAAAAAAAAAGATTAAAAGCCTCTTCTGCAAGTGTAAATGGTATTATCAGTGTTTGCAGGCTCAACATAATTTAGCATAACTTTTCCTTTCATTTGTTAATTTTTGTTTGCTAATCCTTTCCTATGTTTTATAGCAAATAAATGTATCCAGCATTTTGAAAGTTAAGCTTGTGGATTTAAAATTCAGCAGTGCCATTTCTGCAATCTCCCTTAACTTTCACTGTTTTTGACCCAGGGTAGCCAGGGGCATGTTCTGGAGACTGTGTTCAATACTTTCAGTTTACTTACTAATGTTGTGTGCCTGTGTAGAGTCTGTGTGCTTTGTTTGCTTGCTTGCCGTTTTCTGTTTGCACAACTTTAACTGTATGAGCTGACAAACTGTGGCACTGAATAACAACACTGGCCTAAATTGCTCTACACTGACCTTTCTGTCGAGCCCTGCTTTAACACATGAAGATTACCCCAAAACATTTTGATGAGAGGAGACGTCCGTGGCTCTGGACTGTACATGCACACCTGTAGTGCTTGGGTTTGGCGCTGTATTGTATAAGGCATGCAGCGCATGATTCATGAAGTCACTGGCCATATGACTCATGGACTGGCAGAGACACTGTTGGACAACCAACCACACTGACTCACTAACAGTAACTGACTCATCTAACTCACTGAAACCCATACCATCTCAAGAATGAGCTGCATAATTGACTACCTACTTCACACAATCATAAACATATCAGATCAGTGACTGATGACAGTGAGTGATATAATGACTGGAGATTTGTGAATTATTTCAACGTGTTGTGAATCATTCTGAATAAGCACTTATTTAATTTACTCATTAGGGAGTGTTAACGCATAAACAGAACGCCAGTTATACGCCACACAGTCTACTTTTTAGATGTTAGATTGCTCATCTTGTAAAAGCAAAACCACAAATTAGGACCATTTCAATGTGGTGATGCCATTGGTCCATGTACATTTACTGCTTGTTGTCAAACTATTTTAATAACTGAAACAAGAGGCAAATCAATTATATCTCAACGTTAAAACAGCTGTCATGATGCTATTTATCAATGTGTGGACCTTTTAGGATTCTCTGGAGCTATGGAAAGTAAAAATGTAAAACAGGAAATATGTTAGGACCATTGTTAATGTTTACATCCCTCAAAAAGGTCTATATCATCTATTATGTATTTCAGGATAGTCAAAGACTTAGTTCTTGTTATTTTTCCCCCCAAACAATATATATCTACAGTGCTTGACATTACCTTTTTTGATCACCAGCCACTGTGGCTAGTAGATTTCCTACATTACTAGCCACTGGCCATTTTCACTATAGCCACATTTTTCTTTTTGGGAAAATATATTTTATATGCATAAATTTGACTGACATGCTAAAATGACTTGATTTAGATGTTGTGTTATGTCCTCATGCTCTCGCATTCATTTAACTTCTTGTTTGTATTGTGTATTCGCTTGCTCTGTGTGCATGAGTAAATGGATTGTGTCGCAATGCAATTAGTTTTTATTTCACATGACTTTTCAGGGCTCAAATTATTAAGGATTTACCAAATTTATCTCTGACCACACCAAATAAGTATTTCTTAGCCACAATTTTTAATGTGTCAAAACATTGAAGCTGTATATAGCTGTATAGGTGCACTTTTTTAATTCAACAAAACTTTTCTTTAAAAAAACATTACATTTAAAAAAAGAATTATTGTCATGTATCTAAAATGTGCACAGTAACCTGTCCTGGCTAAAAGTCCCAGATCACCAGTTAACTACACATAAACGGGGATAAAAACAATTTAAAAGCAATTAAAGCAAAGTTATTGTAAAAAATACCAAAAACCATATTAACAAAAATAACTGTAAGCAAAAGAAAGCAGGTGAAACATACCGTGTTTGATAATGAAAGGATAATCACGCACTCACTGTGAATTTTAGGCCTATTAATAATTTGTTCAAAGAATAATTAAAATGAAAGCAGTGACCGTTGCTACAAAAGAATGTGTATTTTTTTAAATCTTGAGCTCTTGAAAGCAGCAGGACTGTGGGTGCACGATCGTCTCTCTTTGTCTAGTCTATTTCAAAGGGAACCGATCACACCAGTTGCACCTCCTCTAGGCACGGTTGCTTTGCACAAGTAAACGGGAGCTTTTTTTAACAGTCGCGCGCATCACATCACCTGTGCGCATGAGTCATCATCCTCTCGTTCGGTATTTACCTTTTTTCTATTGCTCGCGCGAATAGTTATTTTTGTCAGTCGTGGTGCTTCTCGCTTCTAAGATCACATATGCATGAGTATTGGGCCATGCTTATTGTCAAACCTTGCTTTTAAGAAAACTATCATTTAAAAATGATAGCCAAAGTAGCTAGTGGGAGTGTCTGTCTAACTCGCCAGAGCTGAAAACTACCCGCATTTGGCGGGTTGGCGGGTGTTAATGTAAAGCCCTGTATATATATATATATATATATACATATATTCGTTTTTTAGATTATTTATTTTTTACATTTTGTTTGGCTGGAATTAAAAAAATAAATGTAAAGCTGCTAAGGTCAAAATTATTAGTCCCCTTAGGATTTGTAAAAAATACTGGCTGCAGAACAAATCACTGTTGTCCAATGACTTGTCTAATTACCCTAATTTGCCTTGTTAACCTAATTAACTTAGGTCTTTTATTTGGACTTTAAGCTGAATACTAGTTTCTTGCAAAACAACTAGTAAAATATCTATCTGTCATAATGGCAAAGACAAAAGTAGTTATTAAAATGTTATTAAAATGTTTTGCAAAAAACTCTCAATTCAACTGCATTTAGGAAATATTAAAAAAAAATAATATAAAGAATATAGCTTCAGCTGCATTTACACTGCATGGTTCAAGTGACTCAATTCAGAATTTTTTCTCCCATGTGGCAGGAATTAGATATGGCCTATGTACATGTAAGTAGGAAAAAAATACATGGATTCTGATTTACTCAAATCAGATTCAGGCCTTGTTCATATGTGGAAATTTATTAAACATGAATTGGATCCATGCCCTCGTGTCTGCAGTGTAAGCAGGTAAATTGGATTTTCACCCGTCAATGCGAGTCGCGCATCAGTAAAAACCATAGCAATGACGTCAATTCTGACACTTTCATTTCGAAACAGACATCAGCAGAGTCCCAAACCTTAAATCTCATACACAAGGACTAAAAAAGCTTTTATATTGTCATGTAGCACATGTATTTAAGCATGTTAGCGAGAGTGAGAGAGCGAGAAAGCGCAATATCCGCCATGTAACCAATATAAACTAATATAAAACTGTTGCATACATGACATGCATAAATCTCATCATGGACATTACATTAAATGCCCACTGGTTTAAAAAGGCCTAGATTAAAAGAAGATGGCCAAATGAGAATTTTTCTGTCATAAACTGTAGTAAAACAACTTGTCAAAAAAAAATAAAAAAAATGTAACCCTGCAAACAGATTAAATACAGAAATGGAGAAAAGGGCACTCTTTTATTATCAGCTGTCAGTCAGCGCCTGCTCTTTTTTTTTTCCTGGTCATTGCGCCTTTGCCAAGTGCTGTGTAAATGCAGACAATCAGATATGAGTAACTTTTAAAAGATGATGTAAGCTGATCAACAAAAAAATCAGATACAGTCACAAAATTGGAATTGACCATCAGGATCTGCAGTGTGAATGCAGGCTTCTTGTAATTTGCTTATTGCAATAGACAGTAGTTTATAGATTTATTTCCTTTTAGTAAGTAATGGATTCATAGGTGTGCATTTAAACTTCTTATGCATCAAATTTGCATTTAAAACTTTTTCTTGATTGAGACATTGAACTCTTCTTTCATAATTTGCAGTATTTCCAAATTGTTAATACATTTTCTATTATATTCTGTAAAGCTGGTTCTGGCCATGACATGTTCACACTGAATGGTTATAAGAGACATGTTTAAGGGATTATATGCAGCATCCTTCATTTATTCTTTCAGGTAAAGAGAGATGTCCACTTAAATATCATACTTAGAGGGAAATTGTGCTTTATGCATTATAAAGCTTGAAGCACCAGAATCGGTATCGGCTGATCATCATGACAAGGTATCGGTACATGGTATCGGCTGCAAAAATCCTGATCAGAGAATCCCTACTAATATTCCACAGGATGGCTAATAGTTTTTGTCACTGTATATACAGTGCTCAGCAAATTTATGTACGCCCCCCACAAATCTATCTTTAAAAATTCATATTTATAATAGGAAGCTATACAACATTATATTTGTGCATATACATTAGATTAGTCAGTACTGAAGCCAAATCTGGAGCTTATCTAACAAAAATAACTTAAGATAATGGTCCAAAAACTAATACAGCCAAATGTATATGTTATAGAAAAATATTAAATACAAATTAAAAAAGAGGAAAAAATCAAGAGAAACAAAAAAGAAAAAAAAAATTAGTAGAAATTTTGTAGGTTGTAATTTTTTTCAATAATTTGCTTTAATTTAATTGTATTATGTTTCGATTTCTAAAAATGTTTGGTGACTAAAATATTATTTAAATAAATATATCTGTTTAATGAATCTGTTTTAAATGTATCAAAATATATTGCCTATTTTCACTGAGAAATGGATAAACATATTAATTTTCAAAATGGGGAGTACTCAATTATGCTAAACATTGTAAATACCACACTTAAGGGGGTGGCACACCAGAAGCACTGCTCGGCGACGCACCGCATCGCACCACGCAGCGCCATGCATTTCAGAATTCTGTAGGTTTCTATCAGGGTACACAAGCTCCGCAAGTCGGTGGCTGTCCACGGCTGTTCGCGGCGCCCAGCCGCAACAAAGGACACGTCATATTTCTGCCGTGCCACAAAGCGCCATCTGAACAGTTTCATTTTAAATAACATGCGAATGTGCTTGTCTGGTGTGCATAACTTTCAACTGTCATGTGCGCGCCGTGTTGTGGCGCATCCAGTGTGTGACCTGCTTTAGAAACGAAAGAAGAGGCAGGGTTTCTGTTAAGGTGCCTGCAGTGTTTGTGTTGTCAAGACAACAATGGAGACTTTTGAAAATGGAGGAGAGACTTGTGTTTGCTGTTTTGAATTATCCGGAGCTGTATGACTCTTGGTCTTGAATATCACAATATCATTAAACATACCCAGCTGATTCAGTCTTTGCCTAACGACATAAAAAAAAAACGCACCACGCTTCTTTTTTTTCTTGTCAACAAAAAAGACAATGTGGTGCACCTCGCGTTTTTGAAACGTAAATGCGCATTCGGTATGATCAGCCCTTTACTCTTTCTTTTTTTTAAATGACAATTTATTACAAAAAATATCACATTCATATATTACAAAAAAACTATTATATTTGTAGAAACTAACATTTTAATAAAAAAAATATTTGTTTATTTATACATTCTATTAAAATCAAACTGATTTCAGACATAACCAGGCTTTTGCCATTATGCTATATTTTATTGTATATTATTCCTGCATATTCTTGCTGTGACCAGTGATGTATTTGGTGCAGCTCACTGTGGTTTGATTTTGAAACATTATGCTTGGGTGTGCTGTTCAGATCTCTTTGAGGTGTTCATTGGCATACCGAATGACTAAATCTACTCACTATGACTGCCAAGTGCTTATACTATATCGCTTGTTTGCACAGCTACATATTACCCAGTGCACATGTAAACATCACAGTGAAGATATGCAGTCTTTTTCCTAAACTACAGGACACCATGACTGTCCCGTCCACTGCTGTGTAGCCATTTTAGCTACTCATGACTGGCACGATGTTGTAAAGGTTTATGCGATGGATGAACTTCAGACAGCCTTCAAATGACTGGTTTCCTGCCAAATAGTTGTTGTGATGCTGTTTAGAGAAGGAGAATGACCATGTGTAGTTTGACCTGTCGTTGTGTTTTTGGATCGACTCTACTTCCTCCTCTTTTCTGGGCCAGTGAGAGAATACAGCTGGTTTAGTCTGCCCAAAACTGAGCTGAAGGATGGGGATATTGTGTTCTGAACGCCAGTGCAGTTGTTGGCGTAAGAGCATGAGTACTGTAAACAAAGCTGTGTGGAGTCGGGCACTGGTGCTCTGCTGTCAATGAAAAACACTAGCGGGATATAACTTTCACTGTTACAGAAAGAGAAAGTGTACAGACTAATGGCTTATGTGCAGGACTAGACCAAATCTGCAGACATTTCTTGTTATTTATTATTAATAACAATTTTTAGGGGTTTTTCATCCTTTAATTGGACAGAATATTCGAGGTTATTGACAGGAAAGTATGGCAAGTAGAGAGAACGAAAAGACGGCAAAGGACCTTGAGCCGGGAATCGAACTCAGATCGATGTGAGCACTGTAGTGCAACGTGTCGACCCATTAACCACAAGATTATTGGCACCGACATTTCTTGCTACTTCTTTTTTTTGTAAAAAAAAGTTTGTAGATTTAAGTGGAATGATTTTAAGAGTATAGTAACTAAAACTTAAATAAAAAATAGTAATATTTTAACTTGAATTTAAGCTTTACAATGCAAATCCAATTAGAACCAATTTTTTGGTTAAAAAAAGAAAAGTCCCTCATATAATGTATCTACTAAAATACAGAAAATGTTACTTTACAAACAGTATTGTATTATATTTGTGCATGTATGTTAGATTGTTAAGTACTGAAGCCAAAACTGGAGCTTATCTAACAAATCAACTTACAATAACAGTCCAAAAATGAGTGCACTCAAATTCATATGTTAGAGAAAAATATTAAATTTAAATTTTAAAAGAAGGAAAAATAAAGATAAACATTATATAT
>CAIGQZ010032144.1:3602558-3641153 GCA_903798205.1 Danio tinwini
ATATATATATGCACTACACCCATGTCTTTTATTTATATGACACATAATGGGACACAGTAAAATATCTATGTACGGAAACAAGACGACGATCAAAATACGCAAAAAATCTTTTAACGAAGGATGGTACAACATTGTAAAAAGAAAAGTATATATATACATATATACACTGCAAATTTATCAACATTTTTACCACAAACTTTCAAAATATAGAGGTAACTTCAACGAACCTATCGACGATATCAAGTCTCCATTTTAAAACAGGAGACAACATGGAGAAGAGGGAGAGGAAAAAACCAAACTGCCTGTATTTCTCTTTTTCCAAGTGACTCTCCCTCTCTCCTTCCAAAAAAAAAAAAAAAAAAAAAACTTTCTATGGAGGCGAGGCAAGACGAACATGCACTCTGACATGGGTGAGGGATACGTGCTAATCTGTTTTAATACAACGATTGTTCCTATAACAATTTTTAAACTCTAAATGGGTCTGGAATTCTATTGTTGAGGTAACAAGAGATGATGTTATTTATTGCAGTCATTGTTCTCATCGTCCTTGCTGTTATCTCTACAAGCTGCAGTGTTTCTTGTTTCTGAGCGCCAATGCTGGGATGGTGTTTATGCTTGACTTTGTTTTTGTTTTTTTTAAGTTTGTGACCACATGCAATGTGTTGAATCCTTTTGTACGTCTAGGACTTTACTTAGAAACAAGATTTCATATCTCACAATGTCCCTCACCCTCCTGCTTCTCTCTTTTGAAACACAATTGTGACATTGTATGCAAGGACTATCAAGAAGTTTGTTGTCTGTGACCATATATTTACCCTTTACATTCATATTCCCTCACACAAACTTATAAGTAAATCTAGTGACCTCCAGCCCTCATCTCCAACACCACAAATAGTTGCTCAATCAAATAAAAGGGCTCCTCATCCTTTTAGACATTCCTTTCATCCAAAACACTGACGCCTTCACATTTCTTACTTTCCTGTCTGTCTCTTTCAGGACCATCAGTAAAGATCTCATCCCCTCCATCTTTTTCATCTGTTCATCTTCTAAGCGTGTGGCATCATCATTCATCATACCGCTCACTTTACCTTACTCACCCATACTGGACAAAAAGATTGAGGAACTAACTGTATTTTTTTTTATGTTTAAATCTGGTAAGTATAGTGATGTTGATAACAGTAAGGACAATGAATGAATTTATTGTTCTGAGATGGAAAAAAAATGGATTCCGAGTTTTAAAGAATCTCTGTCTTCCAAATGTTTAACATGAGTTTAATGTGTATTGGAATCATGCTTTCTACACATCCTGTCGAATTGATTCACATCAAAAGCGGCTGGTGTATCCTGATGACTGGTAAATATCCTCACTTACCTGTATTGTCCACTAGGTGGAGTAAAAATCACAATTCTCTCTTCCCTAGTTAGTGTCTGAATGAAGGATTGGACCATGCTTAAAAAAAAAAAAAGGGAGGACATTTTGGTCTTTTCTAAGCCCTCAAGCTCCACAGGCCATATTTTTAACATTACAGCTTCTAATAACTGTTATCCATAATACACGCACATTAAAGATCACATAAAGAGCCAATAGAGTCTGGACAGTGTGGGACGGAAAGAGCTCACAGGTCACACACAGGAGCATTGCAGATTATGCAGTAGCCTTCCAGGGTGTGCAGAAAGCATCTTTTTTTTTTCTTTTAAAAATGAAGAAACTATGAACAGATAAGAGGTTATTTACAGAATATATATATATATATGTGTATGCGATTATACCTATTCATATACACATATGAAATACAAATGTTTTAAGAAATGAATAAAGGTTATTAGAATTATAATAAAAGATGCAGGAATTACTTTGAGTGGCTTGTGGTCTGTTTACTTTATTGTTTGATTTAAATAGTTTACAACCATATGATGGAGAATAAATGGTGAGGAAATTTTCTTTTTGGCTGAACTGTCCATTTAATAGTAATACATTTTATTTATAATGTGCTTTTCTAAGACCCAAAGTGCTACAACTACAGAGAAATCAAACATGCAATAAAATACAAGTATACATTTAAAAAAAAGTTCTAACATATAGACAGAATAATCAAGAATCTAAAAATGCTGCCTTAAAATGATGAGTTTTTAGCATCTTAAAACTAGCTAGTGTGGAAGCATTTCTTACAGAATAAGGGAGAGCATTCCATACCCTGGGTGCAGCAACAGAGAAAGCTCTCTTCCCCATTGATTTTAGCTACAGGGTGGCTGTTGAAGGGTGAGAGTATCAGCAGACCGCAGGGAACAAGAAGGTGTGTACAGAGAGACAATGTCACAGATATAGGAAGGACCATGTAGAGCTTTATATGCAAGTGTGTTTTAAAAATGATGCAGGACTAGGAGCCAATGCAAGTTATAAAGCACACCAGTAATGTGCTGCCCTGGTGGAGTGCGCGTGACAATTTAAAAGGAATTCACCCGCATAACTGAGAGACTCATTCACAATGTTCATAAATCATTCAGCTGTTTTTACCCAGAAAGTTAAGATCAGAAATGATGTGGAATTTTAAAGACGGTCTGGGCAAGTTATTTTATCTTCCTAGAAATGTTGACATTTTCCTTAGTCTTTTTCTCCATGCTGTTCTATCTTGGTTTCTCATACTTTTTTTCATCTGAAGTTGTTCTCAACCACATTCCTGGTAGACCCCCTCAGTACTGCATGTTTTGTGCTTCTCCTTTGTCTAATGCACACATTTTAGTTCTTGGAGTTTCTAATACTGAACTGATGACTTTATGGGTGTATTTACATGGGGAAAATGCCATGTTGGGATGGCCTCCAGGACTTCTTTTGTAAAAACCACTGGTTATGGCAAATCGTTTTGACCTTTAACTTATAACCTGGACTAGTATCTATTTTCATGTTACTAGTACTTATTCATTAGACACTAGTTCTTTTTTTTTTATCAGATACTAGTGCCTATTAAATAAATACTAGTACTTATTTTAATAGTGACTAGCGACCATTCTGTTGTTGTTAGTAATTAATGTTTTAATCAGTTGCAAATAATGGTTTAAAAGTAAGTATGACATTGAGCGTGTCATAATGGCAAAGAAACTAGTATGGCAAGCCATTATGACATTTAATTTAAAATAGTTAACACTTATTTTTGAATACAAGTAACTTTTTCATTAAATACTAATGCTTATTAGATACTAGATTATATGCACGGTTTTTATGCACTAATTACTAGTACATTAAAATGTCTTAGTCCATACTAGGATACATACAAGTCAAAACTAATTTAGATACTAATGCTTACACAGAAACTAGTTTAAGACACTTTAGTTCTTATTTTAAGTGATATGTCATGGAGATCTCAACTATTCCGTTGACTAGTATTAGTATGCATTCTAGTTGGGACTAGTACCTAATAAATGAGTAGCAGTATCTAAATAAAGATAATTTGTCTAATAAGTAGGCCCACACAGAATGCAGAATTCCGCAGATTTATAGCCCATCATTAAATGGTTATTTACTCGAGTAAATGTGTAAATCTGAATTTATTCATTTTTTTAAATTACTAATATTTCACATAAGGTTTTAGTTATGACTCAAAATAATTCCGCAGAAAGCCGCATATTTTTTTACCAAAATTCTCAGCAGAAATTGCAAAAAATACCTGCAGATTTCGTCTGGCCCTGCTAAGTAAATACTCGTGTATTTTAAAAAAAATATATACATATAATAATTGCACTAGTATCTAATAAGCATTAGTACTTAATGGAGAGGCTACTAGTTTTTATAATAATAAAAAAGTACTTGTTACAAGAAATTAGATACTAGCGTGGGTTATAAATCGTCAGCACTGCTTCCCATACTAGTTTACTTGCGGTTACCTAATGCTTAGTATTATACTAACTTTTATACCGTTATATACTTTTATTAAAAATTCCAGATTGAAGCAAGCTTGTTGGAGAAACTCCAACATAATGACAAACTCTGTCACTGAATGATTTTTCCATCTCAATATCCTCATTTTTAACATCAGTGGAGGTGCAGCCATTTGAATTTTCATGTTTGACTGAAAGACTTCACCATGCTGATTTTCACACAAACTGGCATACTTATTCCTACAGATGGGTCATACCAAAATTTGTCACTTATTAACTTTATACAAGCTTAAAACTGGTTGTAGTTTGTTAAACCAAAATATTGAAGAATGTGGATAAGTTACAAGGAGCTCATCAAGCCAAGTTCGCAGGAAATTTAAAAAGTTTACCATTTTAACCTCGTTCAACTACAGATTAATGTAGATTTGAACTATTCACCCTTGTAAAATAACTCCCCCATACAAGATTAAAAGCTAAAAGAAATTCTTAAAATAAAACACGCAGACCTTGCAGTTGAAGTCTCATTTAATGGTTGTCAAAGGCAAAAGTACAAAAAAAAAAAGCATGAAACACTTGCGCAAACAAAAATAAAAAAAAAATTCTACAGGTCACTCGCAGCTCAGCAGACTCCACTCTAGAAGAAAAGACAAAGTCTGATTACTCGTTACGTTTAATTTCTTTAATACAACTTAAATTTTACATTTACACTTCTCAGGTTCTGCCATGTCAAGAGCAAAACTGCACTTTTGTCTACACGTGAACTCAGAGCCCAGTGCTAAACATCACAGAAGCGCTTTACAAACCAACACAAACTGAAAGTTACTTCATGAGCAATGAATCTGTAACTCACCTCCAGTTAGTCTTGATGAATAGTCTTAATACTCGTTATTCTGAAACGAAAAAAAAAGTAAAAGTAGGATGGTTTTATTTTAACGACCCTGAAAGTACATCCTAGCAAGATTTAGCAATGGTCGAGGATTTACCCACAACACGTGGTGTACATAAAAGAGCATCTAAAAATTTTCATTTACTAATACATTCTGAACTACCACTTTAAAATAAAAAGGTATAAAGACAACACTCCGAAAGTAATTACGAAATACACAATTGAAGAGGGAAAACAAAAAAAATCATCAAAAGTCTTACCGCTGCAAACAGCTACACATCCGCGTTCCGTTCACTGAGAACTCGCTAAAGGCAGAGTGCAGTTTTTATAGTCAACGCTGGTAAGGACCTTTAGGCGTCCGTTAATATCGCCTTTACACAATTCGAGACAGCTTCGTCACACTACTAAGGAGTTATTTTAGATGTTTTGTATTTAACATGTATTTGATATATTTTTAACACGGTATCTCCAATCAAGTAGATACCCATATTGTTCTTTAAATATTTATCTGTGACTGAAATCGCCCTCTCCAAAATGATAATGACAATAAACAGAACAAAATGTTGAATTGTAGGATAAAATTTGGTTATACAGATTACATTCAATGTGGCAAATAAATAAACAAAAACAATTGGGTCAATTCAAGAGTTAACAGGTTTGTTTTTTTTGTTAGCCTGGAACCTTTTAAAGCAATACCACCCAACAGATAATGTTACCACACAGGAATGGTGTAAGTATTTCACTTAGCAATTTATTTTTACGTGCATTTTTACTTTGTTTGGTTTTTGTGTTCTTTTTAACAAATTGACTGAAGTAGCCTAATACATGTCAACCCTATTAGATTATTCATGGTTTTACTAAAAATTACACGTTTACATCACAAATTATTTTAGAATTACATTCATTCATTCATTCATTCATTTTCTTTTCAGCTTAGTCCCTTTATTAATCTGGGGTTGCCACAGCGGAATAAACCGCCAACTTTTCCAGCATATGTTTTACGCAGCGGATGCCCTTCCAGCTGCAACCCAGTACTGGGAAACATCGATTCACACTCATTCACACACATACACTACGGACAATTTAGACTACCCAAATCACCATAGAGTATGTCTTTGGACTTGTGGGGAAAACTGGAGCACCCGGAGGAACCCCACGCAAACACGGGGAAAACATACAAACTCCACACAGAAATGCCAACTGACCCAGCTGAGGCTCGAACCAGCAATGTTCTTGCTGTGAGGCGACAGTGCTACCCACTGTGCCACCGCACCGCCCCTTATTTATTTTTTATTTTTGTTAGGGAAAATTAAGGAATTATAGGGAACTCAAATTTGCTTTTAACTTAATTAGTTAATTAATTAGTTATTAACATTCTTATTATAAGTAATTGTGTTTATTGTTTATATAACATTTATGCATTTTTCATGATTCCTAGATTCCTTAACCCTGCCTTATAACAACTGCTGTACTATTAATAAACAGAGATTCTTGTGAGATTCACAAGTTAATAGTGATCTGAAGTATTACACATTTTTTTAAAAGTAATTTATCTGATTTTGTGAAAAGGATCTATGCTGTCATATAGCTGGAAAAAGCACAGAGATGAAAAAAGACAGTGTTAATAATATTAATTGTTAACATTCTTGTGATAAAAAAATATGATTGAACCACACATGCTGAGGCATTTGGAACTGCAGGCACTTGAAGTGGGTACAACAGCTGCCATATTTTTAATACTGAGTCATAGACCTTTGTTCAACACAGTAAGGTCTCACACTTTGAGTTTTCTCTCCTTCTCTTTCTTTCCTTCCTTCCCATAAACCGCTGGATGTGCTGTGCAGCTGTTGTTTGGTGGAGCCTCTGAGACAATGAGAAGTGTGAGGTAAGTATTGTGATACTACAAAAATAAACAAAAATTGATTTTTATGTCTAATTCACTGCATAAAAGGATTTTCTTATTTAGCTTTTCAGTCTTGTTCCTAGTCCAAATATCTAAAAATTCTTAAAGGTGCAGTATGTAAGTTTGACACCCAGTAGTTGATGTAGGTATTGCATTCCTGGATCAAAACAAACGCAAGCACAGGTTGCCAGATTGAGGACCAAAAGGAGCAAGTCTGATGATCGAGCCTAAAGGCTGATTTAAGGCTGATTTAAATTGTATAACAGCATGCGATAAAAGGAATATTTTCATATCAAAGGCATTTTTGTACTAACCTTGAATTGATATATTAGAAACAGCTTCTATTTTTTGTAGTTGAACAACAGAAAACTGACAATGATCAGGTACACTTCATGTGCTTTATTCAGTGTTAAATGCTAATGTGAGTCTGAATGCCATTTTACATAACATTTATTGCCGTACTACTGAAAGCAACAGCAGATAGTTCACCTCAGATCTTGAAAATAAAAAAATAAACCATTTAAAATTGAACTTCAGAGCTGTGACTTAAAACCAACACAGATCAGGGATTCAGCATCTACATTTAATAATGTTAAAGAAGTTTAATATGTATTAATTATATTATAAACCTTACTATTTTGTGAGTGAGTGAATTTTCTGTGATTCTGAATGGCTGTATTTAATATTCTGTCCTGTTTATGGTGCAAACAGCCAAATTGCTTATCACTGCAAATCTCGTCACTGTAACCTGCTCACCCAATGTATACGCTTGTAATATTTATATTAATTGCTAATTAATAACCTCATGTGGAACTCTGAATCTGCGTCTTATTTTGGAGTCTGCTACTGTGAACGCATACACTCTCAGAAATAAAGGTACAGGAGCTGTCACTGGGGCAGTACCTTTTCAAAAGATACACATTTGTGCCCAAAGAGTCCATAGTGGTACCTCAAAGATGCATATTAGTCCCCAAATGTACATAAAAAGTACCTTTCAGGTACTATTATGGACCTTTCAGGTACAAATATATACCTTTTCAAAAGGTACTACACTAGTGACAGCTCCTGTACCTGTATTTCTGAGAGTGTACTTTAAAAGCTTTTGTAAATGAATGAATGAATTATGCTGTTTTCCATGAAGGCAAACCAAAAAGAACCAAAACAAAGACAGCGTTCTGGCACATAACACACATTTTTAAAGCAGAATATCTGACTTCAGCATTGTTTTTCAGATAAACAAGAATGTTCACTTAGCATGTTTTTTAAATATCTGAAAACATGTTATGGTATTTTATGCTTTAGAAAAGTCAAAAACTTACAGCACCTTTAAACCAAGAAGCATTTTCTAGCCAAGCAAAACATCTTGTTTTGAGAAATAATGTCAAAATCAAGTGAGTTTTACCTTAAAACAAGCTAAATAATCTGGAGATGAGGTAAGCAAAATAATATTTAAAAAGTTAAAAACAAGACTATTTTGCTTGTATTTTTGCTTGCCTAGAAAATGCTTCTTGGTTTTAGAATTTCTGAATATTTGAACTAGAAACAGAACAAAAAAAAGTAAGAAAAGCGTAATTTGCTGTGGTAAGTAAAAGAAAACAAAAATGCAGCAGAGCCATGTCTTTCTTTCTATGGATTTTCTTGAATGAAACACATCCACACTAATTGTTTGAACTTAACACATTTCATTACCACTGTACTGTGAGAGGCTACTATGCTCTGTGCTTTAAGAGAAGGAGAGAGAGAGAGAGAGAGAGAGAGGGAGGAGTGTTGTCATGTAGTATGATCCGCAGAGCGAAACGTCTGGTTATCTGCAGCTGCTTCAGAAAGAGGGGGATCTGGAAAGAGAGAGGAGAGGAGAGAAAGAAATGACAGGAAGCCACCTCATTAAACACTGACAGCGGGTCAAAGACAGAGAGGAGAACGAAGCTGTCCAGAACACAGGATAACCATATGGTGGTCTTAAAGTGGTAAAGACAGCAGAAAAAGGGGTAATCTGTTACTTTGAAAAAGAAAAGGGAAAACCGAAAGGAAACTTTCCCTGGAAAAGTTGGAGGTGAGTCTGATGTTTCTCCTTTCTCTGTCCTTCATTTATTCTTGATGTGTTTGTGTAAAGTCGGATCACATTGCATTGATGAGTTCTGCAGGATTCAGAGACTATTTCTGTCTGATGCATTCATAAGTTGCTATATATTTCTTCAGTGTGTGGGTGTGAGTGGAGTTATGTGTGACACTCAAAACGGGGACAGGGGGAGGAGAGAGGAAGAGAGCCAGGGTGGGTGAGGGGTATGGGGTTTGAGGGGCTTCCAAAAGGGGAGAAAAGAGAAAATAACAGGGAGATTCTCAGCAACGTCATCATGATATTTTCAGAGAAATGGGTCAAATCCCGTTCTCCAAAGGTGCAGACCTTTCCAAATCTTCCCAAGAAGTTTTTTGAAAATGAAATCTGATGGATTCCCAATGCTCTTTGTCTCTATTTAAAAACTGCAAGAGGGTCCATTGTAACTCACAGAGAATAAACCCTTCTAGAGTCTCTTCAGGGGACTTCTCACAGAATGCAAACAGGCCACAGGGAAAAATGAAAATACTGTTATCACAATCTTACCCTTATGTTGCTTCAAAATCTCATGACTTCCTTGGAACGCAAGCACAGAAAGAGACATTTTGGTTAATGTTGTTGATCTTTTTTCATGCTGTGGCATTGAATGAGATCTAAAGCATTCTTTCTTCAAAAATGATGTTAAAGCACACCATAACAGTATAACAGTATGCGCAACATATTATTTATCTTTATGTAGAAGTCATGTGTACTGAGTGAACAACAGACTGAAATTTATATCTGTATTCTCTAAAATTATTTCCCTTCTGTGAGCTGTTTAGATCTTTGCAAAAAAAAAGTCCCCAAGTAATCAAAATGAACCATATGATTTTGTTAGTGCACATTGCTCGTTTTTTTCTGGTGAACAATTTATCTGTGCATATCCTTAAGAATAAAAAAAAATTGTTTGCCATTCTACTCTTTAATTGAAATCTGAAAATGCACCTGTTTGTTTTCAGTTAAATTGTCAGATTACATATATATTAGGAATTGGGCGTGGCTAACATTTAACCACACCCCTCCAACTGTCAGTTTTGACAATAAACAGAAATGGTGAAAAGGAGGTTTCTGTTAGGTTTTAATAACTCTGCCCAAACCCCTTTCCAGATCTTTCTGAATGAAATGCCTACTTTACTACATCCATTCAGCTTGCAGTGGAAAAAACAAGCCACAGCCACTGTTTTGTCGTTTAAAATTCCGTTTCTCTATACGTATCACAATACGAAAAAAGAAATGGACGCAGCTTCCTGGTTCATGAGGACTTTAAAGTCTGCAGGAATGGAAATACACCCAACTTGACCTTTATATGATCCCTTTATAAAATATACTGTATGGGTCCTAAAGGATTTGTCATCTTCCAACCAACAACCAATGGACAGAAGTATCCATTCTTGTATATTTTCTTTTTATTTCAGAATCAGATTGCAATCAGATGTATATCACAATAAGGCCCTACCAATTCCATGCTAAGGAAAATGTGGAAAGAGTATCGTATCATTGAAATACAACATGGATGTCCAAACTCGGTCCTGGAGTGTTTAGCTCCAACTTGCTTCAACACATCTGCCAGGAAGTTTCTAGTTTATCTAGGAACTTGGCTTCTAGCTTTTTTCTACTATTAATCTAGCTTGGTTAGCTGGTTCAGGTGTGTTTGATTAGGGTTGGAGCTAAACTCTCCAGGACACCGGCCCTCCAGGACCGAGTTTAAACGCCCCTGGCATAGAATCTCAAAGGACTTTTCAAAATAAATAAAGTTTTTTCATTAATAATGGTATTAAACTTTTTTTAAAGTAATAATTATCATTTTATTCAATTAACATGGTTAAAATGGAATCGTAGAAAAAAAATAAAATACATTTCATAATTTAAAAATCTAAAAAAAAAATCAAATATGTAATAATAAAAGTTATAAAATAAATGAAATTGCTGTCATAAAAAATATATTTCTAATTGAAAAAGATTTAAAATGTTAGACGAAAGTTTAGATTTAGTTTTTTGTTCAATTCCAAGTTTATAATTGGATCAGACTGGTTCATATTCAGCACTGCAAAACATGATTTTCTTACCTAGAGGTTTTGTCTTGTTTCTAGTCCAATTATCTACACATTTTTAAATCAAGAAACATGTTCTAGACAAGTAAAAAATATTGTCTTGTTTTAAGAAATAATGTGCACAAATTGAGTGAGTTTTTCCTTAAAACGAGCAAAATAATTTGCCAATAGGGTAAGAAAATAACCAGCTTTAAGATTTAAAAGAAAAGCTCACTGAACTTTGGCATATTATATCTTAAAACAAGACAATGTCAAGCAAATGCTTCTTGATTTAAGAACTAGAAACAAGACAAAAAACAAGAAAGCATTTTTTTGCAGTGAGATTATTGAAATCAATTAAATTTGATACAAAGAAGCAACTTACAAACAACTTATATTTTAGTGAGTTTTTTTTTACAGTGGGATTTAATAATCTAATTAATCACTTATATTATTCTTTTTTAGTACTTTTACATCCTTTTCAAAACTAAAAGCTACCATTCCATTTCAACAAACCACATTTTAAATAAACATCTTATTTTTTCTATCAAACAAATATGGTTGAATATGTGAAATTAAATCTTTTTGTGGGGAGAACTATCCATTTAAGCCTGTTCTCCTTGGCCGTGCGTGTAGAGCATAAGACTATCTGAAGGAAGAGGAACAGAGGGGGAACAGGAAGTGAGGTTAAAGTTGAAATATAGGGTGATTTACTAAACCCATGTCCCCTGCAGTGGGAAAGTAAAATAGAAAGAAACCATATGGGATAATGCACTCATGGACATAGACTCAAGAGAGAGAGAGTGAGATAGAAAGAGTGGAGAAGACAGACAAATAACAGCTTGTTTACGCGCTTCCCTTCTGTCATCTTGTTCTCGCTCCATGTCTTGTGACAAAATTGAATTTACAGAAGCAAATTGCCACAGGCATGCTGGTGCTGTCAGTGGAGTGTGTTGATGGCATGTGTTTGTGTGTTTGGGGCAGCTCAGACCTGTGCTTGTGTGGGCATGTCTGTGTTTGCATGCACATGAGTTCACCAACATGTGTTGTTTCAGAAGAGAACTAATGTGTTTGTGCGTGTGCTGGAGTATCTGTCAGTATTGGTGCACTTTCACCCCTGTTTATTTTGGGATGGCTCAAGTTTCAAAGCGCAGAGCTCTGGATGAAGGCAGATAGCAGTGGAGAATATTAGGCACCGTCTGTCTGACTGTAACCCACAATTCTCAAAGCACTAACATCTGCTTGCAGCCATTTCATTTTTACACGTTAACTAGTCAGTAGCGGATTGTGTCTTCCGGAAAGCCTTTTGATCCTCTGTAAACAGCCATGTATATAACTATCCTCCTTTCTTCATCAACTAGACTTCAAGACCATTAAAGTTGTTTGTTGGAACCATGCACTTTCCGACGCAGTTCGTAAACTGTAGTTTAAATAAAAGAAAGCTTGTAAAACACAACGCCCTCCCAGCACGCTATTAGACACAGTATGAGTTTCAGCTTTGTCGCACATATCTGACTATTGTCTGCCTGTTAAGACTAGATAGAAATGCAGTTATTAGAAAGGCATTTGTCCCTCTGGCATCTCAAATGGACAGAACTAATGACGGACGCTTTCAAAGCACTGCTTTTTCAAGCTTCTAAACCTTTGAAAATCACTAGTTTCAAACCAGTTATTCAGAGCATGTAGCAAACTGCCAAAGTCATGTGACTTCAGTAAACAAGGCTTCATGTTATCAATTTTTCAAAAGGTTTTTATTTTTCTTTATTTTGGTGTTTCACCACTAGAGGGCAGACTCAGTGAAACATGGACCATTGTCAGTATGGTTTTTAATTAGATCAGCCCCTAATCAAGCAACTAAAACAACTCAAATTAATAACAGAAAACGTTTTATACAGACAATTCATATTTAATGTATATTTAATGAATTTTGCAGCATGTGTGCAGTTTTCACTGGGAGGTATTACCATTATTGAGAACACTGAAACTGAATTTACAGACCTCTGTTGTTCACAGTGAAACAAATATGTAATGATACTAATAAATTTACTCTAAAGGTGCATCTGTAACATTTTTGTTTGTTATTGGCTAGTGATGCCATTATAGAAATGCAATATTCACTATAGAAAATATCTGTTTATTAAAAACCAGTTTTCTTTTATTTATGCTTCTAAATTGCATTATGGGTCCATGATGTGTGAACTTTTAATGTTGTAATTATGCAGTTTAACAAGGAACCTTTGTTAAAAAAAAATATTAATTTAAAACAATATGTTGTGTAAAAGACACTTATATAGGTAAAGGGTCACGAAACACCAAAAAGCATTTTTTGAGATGATGACAGACATATCACGTTGCTAAAAACACTATAAGGACACATATATTTCACTAAAAAGTAAAAATTTGATGTTTTTGTGTTGTTTTGAGCAAATTTATTCTTCTGGTTTTGAAGCAATGTCACTGTGATGAGATCCCAGCATGGAAATTGGCTGTCTGTACCAGCCAGTACAAAGTGACATCACTGACTTTACAGCACGTCTGTTCATTAACTCATAAGAAAAACTTGGTTCGAACCAATCAGCGTGCTCTTTTGTGAACCAGATGCAACTTCTTTAATATGCATGATATTATGGTGTTCAGTGAGACGCCACGTTGTGTTGCCAACCATAATTCAAACAAGTACACTCTCAGAAAAAAAGTTACGAGAGCTGTACCTTTGGGTGGTACCTTTTCAAAAGGTACACATTTTAACCTAAAAGGTTCATAATAATTCCTCAGTGATACATATTAGTATCTAAAAAGTACAAAATTGTACCTCTTAAATGTTTTAGGTACTAATATATACTTTTGAGGTATCAATATGAACCCTTTAAGTACAAATGTGTTTCTTTTAAAAAAGTACCACCCCAGTGACAACTCTTGTACCTTTATTTCTGAGAGTGTAGGAGAAGAATTGTTTGGAGACATGTGTTATCAGTGTTGTTTAATTGTGCTAAAACAAAAGTTGTGTTTCCATTTCTCCGCGATGAGAGCACAGCTTGCGTGGGGACCCAAGCAATTGGATTACAGTGGTCTGCTTATACGTGACAATTTTTTTTACAATAACAGAAAAAGTACTGGCAGCTCATTACGTGGTTTTTGTACTGTAATTACGTGATCAATCCCGACAATTTATAATCACTTTAATAAAATGTTCAGTACAAATTGTCACATGAGAAATCCCTATTGACCTTGTTCTTTGCGTACAAGCAGGTGCAGCCATTTGAATCTCTTTGGCTCGAGACTTCCGATCTCATTCACTTCCATTCATTTCTAGACGTTAAAAACAGCTCGTTCTGCTGCTTAATGTTGCTAACTGACTTTTTTTATGATTCTGCTTTGTCTGTATAGTCATGGACACACTTGTTTGTAGAGCAAGTAGTTTTATCGTTTTCTGCCATTTATTATTCTTTGTCATTTCTCCCATAGCCAGCTGAATCGAAAGTTCTAAATGCGCACTTCCGTATTTTAGATTAAGGTTAATAATGCAAAATTAAAAAGCATAAACAAACAGAAAACACCTCAAAATCAAGATACTTCTTTACAAAAGTTCATCATTCAGCCAGGATTAATTGATTCCAGGACTGAAAGTGTTACCACTAGGGATGTGCACATCGATTATCGATATATCGATACTTAGAAGCTTTTAATTTTGGTATCGATATTTTTTGTAGAGTGTCAATATTTTAACTATATTTGAATAATTTCTGCATAACTAAATGTTTTAGCGATGTGTACAGGATTACACCAATCAATCTGCAGCAGAATGTGATGTGATGTCATGTGCCTTTCAGATAACTTACATAACACACGCAAGTGGCACACTTCTGCATTACGGAATGACACAGTGGCAGAGAGGTAACGGAGGGTGTTGTGGTGCTCATCAGCTGAAAAAGCATTGCACAGGCAATATTTGTGATAAGAAAGTCATACACAGCAACAATACAAGCAGCCTTTATAAACACAGACAACACACGCTGAAACTTATAAAGAAGCAGAACAAAAGCAAGCTGCCCAGTGTTCCTCTGCTCAGTCTCTCTCTCTGTCTAACAAAAGACATTATAGGAGAGTTTTAAAGGAGACAAACACCCCCCCCCCCCCCACACACACATTTTAAATAATAAGTGATATCGGTATCGATATCATAAATTTTTTTACAAAAAGTATCGGTATCGTATCGCATTAAAAAATTGTGGTATCACCCATCCCTAGTTACCACCAGTGTGGATGGGGAGGTGAAGTATCTGGTCATGTGATCTCTGCTCTCATCATACCATCCACTTCATATAGAACATGCTGCCTTCGGAAGCTATCAGTTATTGGTTACCTAGTTGGAAATTAGACATGAACACCTTCTAAAGTCATACTTACAACTAGACAGTTCAGAGATAATTTTGAAACTAAAGTTGCCAAGCTCACAGTAAGAAGGTCTCTGGTTCGAGTCCCGGCACTTTTGTGTGGAGTTTACATGTTCGCCCCATGTTTTCATAGGTTTCCTCCGGGTGCTCCGGCTTCCCCCACAGTCCAAATACATGCGCTATAGGTGAATTGGGTAAGCTAAATTGTCCATAGTGTTTGAGTGTGTGTGTGTGTGTGTGTGTGTGTCTGTGTGTGTGTGTATGTGTGTGTGTGAGAGAGAGAGAGAATGAGTGTGTATGGGTGTTTCCTATTACTAGGTTGCAGCTAGAAGGGCATTCACTGTGCAAAACATATAATAAATAAACATAGTTGGCAGTTCATTCCACTGTAGCAACCTCTAAAATAGAGACTAAGCCGAAAGAAAAAATAATGAATGAGTTTCCAAGTCTGGCAATCCTTAAGTTTTGAATAAAATGGAGGGGAGAATGATTGATGTAGTATAGCTATAACTACATTACCTTTTCTTTAAAATCTTGCTGTATAAATAAACATGCATGTTACATGTTTTATACACAGCAAAATGTAGTATGTATTGAAATACAGGCAGTCTATCTAAAGACCGTAAAGTATACAGTAGAGCAAATGAAATGTTTTGGTAAGGATCTGTTGGCAGTCTTATCTCTCTCTCTGTGCTTTAAAATAACATTTCTTCCAGAGACAGAAACAAAACTGTTTTCCATGATTCATAATTCTTTAAAACAACAACGCATTTGAATTTGTATTTATGGCTTCAGAAGTGAGAGGAAAGTTCTGGTTGCATGTGATGAAATCAATAAAACATGTGAGTCTTCATTTTAGATTATATGTAACCATCTTTTTTTTTTCCTTAAACATTATTTTTCCAATGAGGAAAATGAGGGCACCTTCAATGCCTTAAACTGTTATTTGCAATATCTGTCTTCCAGACTCCATCATGTCAACGCTTCCGGCAGAGTCAGGCCCTGAGGATGCCAACAATCAAAGCTTCTGGATGGTAAGTCAGGCAAGTTGATGGACTGCTAAGAAAAGCCATCCACTTCTCTTTTGTTAAGTATGTGTTACCAGAAATGTCCGTAGGTGATGTACCTTGACTTTTAACACCACCTTTAAGCAACAACAAATGACAAGATTTGTTAGGACATTAAGGGGAAACGGTTCATAAAAGCCCTGCAACACTGTACATTAAACCAAATGAAGATTAATATTCAATTGAAGTCTAGTTTACTTCTTTGAGACCACTGCAGCAAGTTTTATGGTTCTTTAACCTTTAATCTCAGTCTTTAAATGTCACCCATTGTGCCTCCACCCATTTTAATTAGCTCAGCTTTTCTCTCTCAGCTCCTTAATTGGTTTGCTTCTCTTTTCTCAAATACTGCTAAGGATCATGTGGTAGCTTGCATTTTAATACCGTAAAAACGGTTGAAATTTCTACTCTTTAACTCAGCGTATTTTGTACTTTGCAACTCTATTATTTTCACAATTGGGATGTTCTGGCGTACTTTTTTCTCAACCCTTAAACACAAGTGATAAAAGATTAAATGTTTTTGCTCATGTAATCAGCTGTTATTATTTAGATGTGTTTAATGCAGAATATATACCATTGAAGGCAAAATTATTAGCCCTCCTGTGAAATTTAAATTATTTTAAAAGTATTTCCCAGTTGCTGTTTAATGGAGAGTGATTTTTTTTCCCAACACACATAACATGTTTAATAACTAATTTCTTTTGACTTTGCCATGATGACAGTGCATATTATTTTACAGTTTTTTACAAAATACTACAGGCATCATAACCACCTGGTTAACCATTTATCCATAGGTTATCATTATTTTTAAATTGCTTATTACAATTTATCAGAGTTGTGTCAACATATTATTTAATACAAGACGTGGGAAAATAAAAAATATATATTTTCAAGGTGTGCACCTTAAAGGGTTAACTAGATTAATAACTTAAACTACAACAGTGTAAGATTTTAAATTTTTCTGTAGACAAATGATAATTTTTTATGATAAACAGATTTAATTTATATATAGTTTTATTCACATATAATCATTTAGATTTGGTCACAGAAGCTTGCTTGACACACAAGTACCAATTAGATCAATTATTTCATAATATGTTGCGTTTGAGCTTCTGCAAAAACCATTGAGGTTTGTTAGCGTGGTTGAGCTTCTGTTCACCGGTCAATTAAAATTTTAAATGGATGTATTTACTAATATTTTGGTCCAGTTTGGTAGAAAGACTGCAATATTTAAAAATATATATCTTAATTTATGTTCCAAGATCAATTAATTTCTTATAAGTTTGGCTTAACACAAGGGTCTGTAAATGATGAAAATGTTCATAATGGCAATAATGTAGCCAAAACTTTTAACACAATTAGGCATGGAATGATAACTCGTCGAATTATAAGGTTCTATCTGCGTTCTGAATGATTTTGAGATATTGAGCTTCAAAGTTTTTGCATTCCATAGCAAACAGTATGTGTGTAACATTTGTTTTTCAAATAAAAAGTCTTAAAATGTAAACAACTTATAAAAAACATGCCATAATGTAAATAAGTTGTCAATTAATAAGAATATGTCAATAACTCAATTTTGACAAATGTCAGATAGAATCTTATAATTCTAAGGTGACGAACTGGTTTCAAGGTTTGGAAAAGTCAAGGTTTTAAAACCACTAAACCTTTCTGTTATACTGTTATACTGTTCCTAAGGTATACTAAGTTTTTTTTTTATATTAGTTTTTTTTTTAAATATGATGTAATGAAATCTCTGTTTTTGAAACTAATGAAGAGGGCAGAAATCAATGATTTATTTTAATTATTTAACCTGACATGTTTACTGTTCCAAAATATGTTATAACATATTATGTTTCCTAAAATAAAATATATTGTGTTCAATGCGGGGAAAAGTTTGTTTTTTACCCAGACATTAAAAATAACTTATTTTAGAGCAGTAATCACAATAGTGTGAAACCGTGATTTTTATATCCAAGGTTATCATACCATCAGAAACGTATAACGGCCCATGCCTAATCACTCTTTACTCACCCTTCACTTGTCACAAACCTTTCTGAGATTTTTTCTTCAGTTGAACACAAAAGACGTTATTTTGAAAAATGCTAAAAACCGGTAACCATTGACCTTCATAATATTTGTTTTTTCTTTCTATGGATGTCAATGGTTACAGATTTTTGGCTTTCTTCATAATTTCCTTTGTGTTCAACAGAAAAAGGAAACTCATAAAGCTTTATTTATTTAAAAGTAAATTGTAAGTAAATACTTATCTTTGGGTGAATTATCCCTTTAAGGTATCAATGTATTTATTATTACATAAATATATATATATATATTTTTTTTTGCAATCAAGGCAATTGACAGGTGCTCATAAAGTAGGTACTATTCTTTTTAGCACTAGATGGACCAAAAAATTATTGCAATTACTATTTTAATTGTTAAAATTTTGCTTTTAACTAAGGGGGTATATACAGTGCTCGGCATATATAAGCACATCTCTCCCAAATCTATCTTTTAAATTCATATTTTTAACAGGAAGCTATACAATATAATATTTGTACATATACATTAGATTAGTCAGTACTGAAGCCAAATCTGAAGCTTATCTAACAAAATAACTTAAGATAACAGTACAAAAACTAGTACACCCAAATTTGTTATAGAAAATTTTTAAATACAATTTTTAAAAAAGAGGAAAAATCAAGAGAAGCAAAAAAAGTTTAAATTATTTTTGCAATATTTTGCTTGAGTTCAATTGTATTATCTTTCAATTTCTAAATATGTTTGGTGACTAAACTATTATTATAATAATATATCTGTTTAATAAATCTGTTTTGTTTAAATGCACCAAAATACATTGCCTATATTTACTGAGAAATGGATAAAAATGTTCATTTTCAAAATGGGGTGTACTTAATTATGCTAAGCACTGTAATTGTATCCCATATAAAGGTCCTGGATGTTTTTTATATGATTAGTATTCCTGACAATTGATTTGTTGTCATTAACAGTGGCATCTTTTTTTAAGAACTGTATAAAGCTATTTAAGATTCTCCTCAACTCTCCTCTTAGTTTCAACCCTTTTTGCTAATTTGCCATCTCTTTTGGAGCTCAGCCAGTTATACAGTTTAGGGTCTTTGACCAATGATGTTCAGTCATTTTACAACAACCACACTGATATCCCCTGCTAGGTTTTTGTTGCATGCTCTACCTTGTAATTGGCTGGCTGCTGACCAGAAACGAGCACTGTAGGCTTTTGGTGTTCATAGACGCTGCGATTGGTTAACCACAGCATTGGCAGAAGACAGCAAATGCAGAAAGCTGCAACAGTTAAAGTTAAACAGGCTTGTCTGTTCAGTAAAACATTTCTGTTTAAATACTGTGCAGATTTGAATCCATCAGACTGTTTTATTCCGTTTGACAGGGTTTGTGTTATTTGGTCAGGTTTCTGTGATTCTCGGATTGGTTGGCAGGTGTTGCTCTTGCACCGCTCTTGGCTGGAGTTGAGATTCCTCAGCTGTTTTTACTTCTTTCTCAGTCTAGGAAAAATATGTGCTGCAAACCATAGCTGAGAGAGAGAGAGAAAGAAAGAAAGAAAGAAAGAAAGAAAGAAAGAAAGAAAGAAAGAAAGAGATGTAAAAAGAGGAAAAACGGACAAAGAACAGCACAGAAGGAAGATGTAGAAGCGAGAGATGAATTGATGAAATTGTGGGGGAGCCACTAATAGTAGCCAGCAAAATAGAAGAACACAGGCTTCACATCAGCAAACACGACGCCCATTCTGGAAGTGTCATTATGTTCGCCCTCCTCCTTCATTCTCTCTCGTTTATCGTGTTATTGCAGTTAATCAACCCCTTTCACTGTGCTGCCCATGTGATGCCCCACTTCCAACGGCCTGAATTCTCTAGACTCGCTGGTAGTCTAACCACAGATTTTTTTTTGTTTGTTTTTTAGGGGAATAATGTATGAATTGTGTTCTGTTTTTTCACACCACATGTTGCCTTCAGGCATTTATGTCAGAAACAAACCTTATGCTATGCTGAAAGCTTGTCCAATTCAAAGAAAACCAACCCAGTGACCCTGCTTGGAAAGACAAGAGGCCATATTCACTGTGGCCTACAGTAAATACCTCACTCTTGACCTCTTAAACAGCCTATAAACCTTTAGCGCCAAGTGCTAGCTTTTCATTTTCTTTTTTTCCTCTGTATTTTACAATTAACCTTAGCGTTTTATCCATGTTCTTTCTGTTTGCATCTCAGCCAGGGAACTACCACCAGACAGTCAAGAGGACTGAAGACTCCTTCCAGGCATGTAATGATATAGTGGCGTGTTTCCAGGAGAGGGCGAGGGTCGAGAGACAATACGCACAGCAGCTTAGCGAGTGGAGTGCCAAGTGGAAACCCCTAGTGGATGCCAGTGAGTATTGCAGGTTTAGATCTACAAATTTGCCCCCCCAAAATGCAAATACCTGAGTCTGACTGGTTTAAAAAAATGTCTAAAGACTTGTCGTCATCAATACTTAATTATAAATTGTCCAACAACAACAGTCTCTATGTATTTATTTTACTAAACTCTTTCTAAACAATAAACAACCCATATTTCTGGGAAAACACTGCAATTCAGAGTGAGCTCCACACAGGTGAGTGGGCTTGACAAACCACCTGTAGGGCACACTCTCTCCTCTCCATATGCACCAGAGATTTTCTTATCAACACTCCATGTTTCTGAAAATATAGTGCAATTCTTAGTGTGCTCCACACAAGGGCTTGACAAACCACCTGTTGTAGACTCTGTTCCTCTCCATATGCACCAGACACCTTTTTTATATGCACCCCATGCTTCTTGAAAAACATTGTGCATTTCTAAGTGAGCTTCACACAGGTGAGTGGGTTTGACAAACTACATATAGGACAAAATATCTCTTTTTCGTATGCTTGGAAGGAAAAAAACTATTAACATAAAATAATAACTAACTTAAGACTTCTCATAGCATTTATATATCACTACTCTTTGGTGATTTGAAGTGCTTCTTTTATCCACATTTGTAAGTCGTTTGGATGAAAGTGTCTGCTAAATGAATAAGTTGTAAATGTAAATCAGCAGGACACTACAATCCCATAAAAGCACCATTGGGAGTGTGAAGTTCTTGTAGTGTTTGTATTGACACTGCCCAAATAAAAGAGCACAGACGCAGCAACTCATTTGCATAATGACCAACAAAATCTACAAAAGAGCAGCACAAATTAGCGTAGGGTTGCAAACAAGCAGAGCTGATGATTAACAGATGTGGATAATCTTCTTACAACACAGGTGCTAAACATTTGGTTAAATAATGTTGCAATTTCCAGAAATTTGCTACTGGTTTTTCTCTGCATGACATTTGTAAGTCCTGAAATTTTCAACCCATGATGCAGGCTGTTAGTAAATAAGGCTCAGCCTGTTCTAAAAAAACAAACAAACAAAAAATAGCAATAATGTGTACTGTGCAGTTTGCATATTGCATGTTATATATAACAAATAGCATTCAGAATTTTAAATGTGTTCATATTTTTTTATTATAATGTTTACTTGTCTTGCATTTTTTAGTTATTTTTAATAAGTGTCACAAGATCTGACTTTTTATTTTAATTCAGACTTTTCAGAAAAAAAATCTACACTACATGACAAAATTCCTGTCTTCTATTCAAGTTTTAGGAACAGCAAATAATAACTGGACCTCTAGTTGATAATTTGCTATTAGAAGTGGCTTACATGAAAGGCAAATGCCTTTCTAGATTACACTAATATTACCTAAATAAAATATGATAATGCCTTGATTTTTAATTATTTAATTTGCACAGTAAGTTCTGACTTTGTTTAGACAAAATTCTTGTCATTTAACTGGAATAATTTACAGTATAGAATATAAAGTCATGGTGCAGTGAAAAAAAATTAACATTGTGTATGACTCCCATGAACTTGAACGACTGCATCCATACATCTCTGCAATGACTCAAATAACTTATTAATAAAGTCATCTGGAATGGCAAAGACAATGTTCTTACAGGTCTCCCAGAGTCCATCAAGATTCTTTGGATTCATTTTCAATGCCTTCTTTTTCATCTTACCCCAGACATGCTAAATAGTGTTAATGTCTCGTGACTGGGCTGGCCAATTCTGGAGCACCTTACCCTTCTTTGCTTTCAGGAACTTTGATGTGGAGGCTGAAATATAAGGAGCGCTATCATGCTGAAGAATTTACCCTCACCTGGGGTTTGTAATATAATGGGCAGCACAAATGTCTTGATACCTCAGGCTGTTGATGTTGCCATCCACTCTGCAGATCTCTCACACACCCCCATACTGAATGTAACCCTTAACCATGATTTTTCCTTCACCAAACATGACTGATTTCTGTAAGAATCTTGGGTCCATGCAGGTTCCAGTAGGTCTTCTGCAGTATTTATGATGATTGAGATGCAGTTCAACAGATCATTCATCTAAAAAAATTACCTTCTGCCACTTTTCCAAATGATCAACTAGAAGTCAAGTTATTATTTGTTGCTCTTACAACTGGGATTGACGTTTTGATAACATTCAATCAACATTACTATGCTAAATACATGCACATTATAAAATGGTAATAGGATTATTTTGGATTTTAGATATTTTATTGATTAAATTTGGTCTAAAATAAGTTCAGGTCTTACTATAAGACCAAATAACGAAACACCTAAAATAAAACATTTTATTCGCATTGCATTAGCAAATGCATACAAAATGTAGCATACTGCAAAACATGTATGAGTGATATACTATTTCAAAGTCTTCAATGGAGAGCTACTCAAACATGATGTTCATTTTACATGAAGTGCTTACATATTCAGTTAATGAAGAACTTACTTTTTTGTGACCCTAAATCTTTGTCTTCATCTATCCAGGTCCTCTCTATGGCTCTCTTCTGCGAGCTTGGCAGTGCTTCCTCTCTTCCGCTGACCGTCTCTCCTCACTGCACTCCTCCATCTGCCGCGCTCTTGTGTCCGAAGATGGAGATCGCATCCGGACCTGGCAAAAGGAGACTTTCCATAAGAAGATATTTGGAGGTTTTAAGGAATCTCAGGATTTTGAAACTGGTTTCTCACGTGCTCAGAAACCCTGGGCCAAGAGACTGAAGAAGGTAGCAGCTCTAACTGCTTAATTATTAAACATAAATGTATAAAGTGTGTATTTCTGGGTAAATTTGACCACCGGATGTGTTTGTTTTCTGTGACAGCTTGAGAAGGCCAGATCAGCCTTTCACAAAGCCTGCCGTAAAGAGCACATGGCTCGCGAGAGGGAATCTCATGCCCAAGGAAACCCTGACATTGCCATTGAGAAACAGAGGAAGATCCAGGAAGAGACCGAACTGGCTCACCAGGAGACAGAGAAAGTGAGTGTTAAGAAAATAATGGAGCGCTCCTAATTATATCCAATCATCCAATTCAGGAAAATGAAGCAGAAAAAACCACATTTTTAGGCTGTGTAATGATGCAATGAAACTCTACAATATATATCACGTTTGAGAATTGTGCATTAATTTACAACACTCAACACGCAAGAGAGGATTTGGAGAACTTAAGTACAAGGAAATCAAAACAGATGACTGTGCTTAGACATTGTGAAATTTAAAAAAACTTTGTAAATTTTTTACAATTTAACAATCCCTAACACATTTAAAGGGGGGCTATTATGCAAAAATCACTTTTATAAGGGGTTTAAACAAATTTGTTTTGTAAACTAGCTTCTACTGGTAATAATGTATTCATTTAATTAAAGGTGCTGTATTCTATATATAAGCAACAGCGAGTGATAGAAGGAATGTTTTCCATATTAAAAGGAGGTTTTGTCCTAACCAACACCTCAAATTAATACTTTAGAAACAGCTTTTATTTCTTGCTGCTGAACAACAGGATAAACTGTGATTACCTCATACACTTCATGTGCTTTATTCAGTGTTAAATGCTAATAATGTGAGTCTGAATGCCATTTTACATGACATTTATCGCCATATACTGAAAGCAGCAGCACATAGTTCACCTCAGATCTTGAAAATAAAATAAATCGTTTGAAATTGAACCAAATTGCTTATCACAGCAAAACTCGTCATGCAGCATGTAGTTAAGACACAGGGTAACAATGTAGGCTTCTCACCTAATGTTTACGCTCGTAATATTTTTATTATTTGCTAATTAATAACCTCATGCGGAACTCTGAATCTGCATCTCATTTCAAAGTCGGTCCACTGGAGATCACATTTCGCTCACAGGCGAATACTTTGAGAGCCTTTCTGAATGAATAAATGAAATGCATGGTTTTCCAACAAGGCAACCCGAGGTGCTGAAATATAATTGGTTTAAGTGGCAGTGGGCGGGTTAAATGACCAAAACAAAGACAGCCATTCCGGCATGTAATGCACAGCAGAATACCTGACTTCAGCATTATTTTTCAGATAAACAAGAATGTTCACTTAGCATATTTCTACAACTGCAAACATATTATGGTATTTTTTTTTTGCCTTAAAAGAGTCAAAACCTTACAGCACTTTTATTGCTGACACACTATGTGGACACATTGGGATTTGTAGCTCTGCACTCTTTTGAAAATTTAAATTCAGTCTCCTTTTAATTTAACGCGACAGTCACCAAAACTTTTTTACATCTTGTAGAAAGTGACATATTAGGTCCCATTTAAATCTAGTGATGTTACTGTAGTCTTGCATTTCTAATTTCTAATTTGGTATTTAAAATAGACATGGGTTAAAGGGATACTCACCCCCAAGTAGTTGCAAACCATTATGCATTTCTTTATTCTGTTGAACATTAAAAAATATATTTTATAGAAAACCTGTAACCATTGACTTCCATAGTAGGAAAAAAATAATATTATGGAAGTCAATGGTTACTGGTTTTCAGCTTTGTTCAAAACAACATAAAAAACAATGGTTTGGAACAAGTGAGGGGAGAGTAAATTATGACAGAATTTTCAGTTTTGGTTGAATTTTTGACTTGGTATATGCTGTGATTTATTTAGGTAATAATAAATATGCTAATACATATAAATAATTAACTCAATTCTTATGTTCCCTTATTGTGCAGCAATATATATATATTTGTATGTACTCATTCAAAAGTTAAGGAGTCCTTAAGATTTTTTGTTTGTTTTTTGAAAGAAGTCTCCTAAATTTACCAAACCTCCTTTTTAAAAAGTAAAAGTAAAAAGCCATATAAGTCATATTCTGAAAGGGTATTACCATTTGAAATAGGAGTTTATTCCTTTCATGCGAAAGCAGAATTTTCCATTTTTCCTATATTTAGTTTCATGTGATTGTTCAGAAATCATTGTAATATGCTTCTTCCAGAAATAATTCTTTATTATTATAATTAATATTAAACACAGTTGTACTGCTTACTATTTTGTGGAAACTGTTATGTTTTTAGACTTCTTTGAGATACATAATACTTTCAAAAGAACAGAATTTGTATGAATTCATCATTATACTGTATGTTGTTTGTGAATGATTTATATTTGAATAAACAAAAAAAGTATTAAGCATATTTTAATTGTTTGGAAAATAACTGATTTGATTGATTGTGTTATTTATTTATTGACTGACTGAAGTAGTTTTCTCAGTTCAGTCTCAAATATGTCTAGTCTGAAAGAGTACAAACACCTTGAATGACACTTGTGACTGATTGAGTGTAAACTTCTGTGCGCAGGTGCGAGCCCGCTATGAGAAGGTCCTTGAGGAAGTGACACGTTATGCTCCACGCTACATGGAGGAAATGGAGTCTATCTTTGACCAATCACAAGAGGAGGAGAGGAAGAGAATAAGCTTCCTCAAACAGGCTTTCCTCTCCATCCACAGACACTTGGATGTCACCAACAATGAAAGGTGAGTGAGAAGGATCATTCTGGTCATCTTCAAGTTAGAAATTAATGTGCTCTTTCTTTGTGTTAGTGTGAAAGCTGTGTACAATGAGCTCCATGACACTCTGATGTCCATCAGCGAGCAGGAGGATTTGCGTTGGTGGAAGAACACGCATGGGCCAGGCATGCCCACTGACTGGCCTCAATTTCAGGTATATGCATATGGTTATATAACAAACTCTAACAAAAGAATTAGTGTCAAATATTACATTTTTTTAAAAGAAATTAAAACGTTCAGATTTTCAATACCAGTCTGGCAGGAGAATTAATTTCCTCTGAAAAGCATACAAACATATTACAATGTACATAAGACAGTGCAAAAATGTATGACCGTCAGAATTATGTTAAAATCTAAAAGAAAAAAAAAATCATGAATTCAACAAATTAATGATCAGTGTTGTTTTGATCAGAAGTGTAAAAGTAATACCACCAACTTATCCAGTATATGTTTTACACAGCGGATGCCCTTCCAGCTGCAACCCATCACTGGGAAACATCCATACACACTCATTCACACACATACACTATGGACTATTTAGCTTACCCAATTCACCTATAGTCTTTGGACTTTGGGGGAAACCGGAGCACCCGGAGGAAAGCCATGCGAACACGGGGAGAACATACAAACTCCACATAGAAATGCCAACTAACCCAGCCAAGGCTCGAACCAGCGACCTTCTTGCTGTGAGGTGATTGTGCTACCCACTGCACCACTGTGTTGCCCGTAATGTGTTATGTTGCTGTTAAATTGTATTTTTTCTAAATTTTACACCAAAACAAAACAAAATCTATACACAACACATTTTCACTTGCTCCTAATTTCTCTCAGGAGGGCTTTCAGTTAACAAATGGGAAAACAAAAAATAACTGCTGTTCCTTTTAACAACAAAAAATTCAGATAATTTCCTGTAAATTAAATTAGTAAAAATTATTAGTGTGTTACTTTACTAGTTACTTACCTTTACTAGTTACTAAAAGTAATCTGAGTACATAATTCGTGTTCCAATTTATTACCTCCAGCACTGTTAATGAAACTATTTTAGAAAAAGTCAAAATTATAATAAAAGTAATAATTATTAGCAATATGTCATTACTATTAATCAAGCTAATTCCTGATGATGACAAAATCATATGATGGTATAATAATATCAAAACAGCAGTCACAATTATGAAATACCAAGTCAAATGTGAAATAGAAAGTCATGATTATGACAAAATTAGATTATGATATAGAAAGTCAATATTATGATATATATATATATATCACAGTGATGACAAAATCAAGTAAAGTGAAGTCAAATCAAACCTTATTGTCATTCCGCTACATGTGTGGACTTACAGAGAAATGAAATGTTGGACAGCGGTGCTATATCAATTATAAATACAAACACAACACTGGACATAAGAGCTATTTAAAAAAAACCTATGCATAACTAATATTAGATACTTAACTATACAAATAAGACAGGCTATACAAGTACAAAATGATTACGTAATGAAATTATATAATAAAAAGTAAAAACTATTTGTGTCACAATTATGATATAAAAAAGAAAAAATTATGACACCAAATTAAGTTAAATGATTATGATTTTTAATGTGATGAAAAGTGTTAATTATTACAATGTGCATATTCTTTAGACTTTTATGACACAAATTTGGTGTTGTAATGTATTTTACCTAATAGTAATAATAATAATAATAATAATAATAATAATAACTAGAAAAAACAACGTTTCTGTACAGCTAAAATAGCTGGAGGCAGCTGATAAAGAAGCCTTAAACATTCAGATTACAACTGACCACATCAGCTCTTATATTAGAAATAAGGTGGATTATTTGCAATGAGAGATATGCAATAAGCCACATTTAGATCGCTCATGACCATAGCAAAATGAAACTGTTATACTTAAGCTGATATTTTGAGGTAAATGCATTCTTAAGGATGTTAGAGTGACGTCTTTTCTGTTGTCTGTGATATTTATATATCTAACAGAAACACATCTTCAAATAGACTGCGTTCTGTTGTGTCAAAACCCACATTTACTCCTTCACTCACCCTGTCTTTTGCTCTCTTTCTATTTCAGGAGTGGACTCCAGACAAGAAGCATAAAAAGGGAAAGAAGGAGGTGGAGCAAAAAGCAGCAGTGATGGAGAGAAGGTCAGTTTACTACAGTCATGTTTGCCGTGGGCCTTTGTTATTATTTATTTGCTGCGGTGGACTGACCTTTTGCTAAGCTTTAGCCCCTTAGGATATTGTTGCTCAGGCAAGCTTTACAGGACATCCCGTGTGAATCAATCGTGGATTGAACAGTTTGATTTTCAGCAAAATACACCAGTAAACATCAGATGGATGTTATATTCAGTGCTGGAATGTATTGTGATATTGCAAAACATTTTGTCTATTTTTTTGTTTTTGTTGTTGTTGCAAAAATCTGTTATTTATGCAGTTTTGTAAGTAAAACTGAGTCGGCAAATGCCAATACAGTCAAGTTAAAAGTAAAACGTTTCACAGTAGGTTTGGAGAAATTCTGTTTATACCTATCCAAGGACAGTAATAGTCAAACTTTTTATACTATTTGGCATCCTGTTTGGCAGTATCTGGGAAATGTCTGTTTCTATCCTTCTTTTGTGTAGACTTGCTGTGCTATTTCTTTGGACGTTGCATTTGTTTCATTTACAAAAATTACTAATTTTTTTGTATTAATATGGAAACCCATTTTCACAACTCTACAAAGACAGACGTTCTTAATTATGGCAGTGTAGTAAAAAAATTATTCACAATAACGGTTATGAAATAAAAGTAAAAAATATTAAATAAAGCATCAAATTTATGACACTTCTGTTAAAAAATATGACATAATTATGTTGAAAATATGAGATAAAAAATCACAGCTATAGTTTGCTTGATATTTTTTGTTCCATAAATATTTTTACATAATTTTGAGTTTTTAATTATGTATATATATTTGAATATATAACTTTTTATGTTTTTATGTATGAAATGTTTCCACTAGTTTACATTTTTCCCCATCAACTTTACATGTCAGAATTAGTTTTTTATTAATGCCATAGTAATGCCATTATTTAAGATTATGTTGACCTTTTATCATGTTTGACCTGTGTTGGGGAAAATTACTTTAGAAAGTAATGCATTAAAATATTGAGTTACAGAAATGTAAGGCCCTCCTGTCTTCATTTCTGTCTGTTCCAGGATTTAACGTGACTACGTTCATTTTAATTCAGCAATACATTTTTAAAAGGGAATTAAATAAGCTAAAAGGTAACTTGTGTTACATTTAAAAAAAGCAACTCAGATATTATTACTTAATTTTTAAAAGTGATGCATTACTTTACTGGTAACTTAGAAAAGTAATATTATTATGTAACTCGCTTTACTTGTAATAGGTTACCCCCAACACTATGACCTAATATTGATAATTATAATTATGTTTTTTTATTAAGGCTTAGTGTGTAATTTGAATTTCGAATCTTGTCATATCTTGTTTTAATTTCATAATTATGACTCAGTATGTCATAATTATGACTTTTATCTCATAATTTGGATTTTATTTAATCTCATCACTTAGTATAATTATCAGTTTATATCTCAGAATCTTGACTCATGTCATAACTATGTTTCATTAAACCTTTTTTGTTAATGGGATCTTTCATAATTCCAACAAAGGATTGGTGGAAAAAAAGTTTTTAATTAAAATCTGTATTAAGCAGACGTTGCTGAGACTTTAATTTCAGTTTGTTGATGTACTACTAACTGAAATTGAATATTGATTAGGGGGCGAGCTTTTTCCACATCATTCCCTCATAGCAAACTAACGGTAAGAGGGGCGTGGTTACATATATTGTGGGTAAAGTTGTAAAACTGACCTCATAACAGAAGTACTGTCACTTCAAACACAGAAGCAAATGGTCAGACTTGAAGATTACCAACATAAAAATTAAAAATTTGCATGGATTACTTGTTCACCTAAAAACAACAATGTGCTAACAAAATAATATGGTAAAATTTTATGTAAAATGATATAAATACACATGATTTTGTTTTCTAATTTGATGGATAGCAGCAGTTACTAAGCTAGGAGTAGTCAGAAAATGTCCTTATTTGTTGATTGTGTCTGTTTTCCCAGTGTAATGATTGGAGGAGTGAGAGTGCGAGCTCTTTATGACTATGTTGGACAGGAGACAGATGAACTGTCCTTCAAAGCAGGTCAGTTGCTTTTTTTTGTGTCTGTATATACAGTGCCTATGGAAAATCCTCACACCTCTTTTAAATAATTCCTTTATTTGTTATACAGCCTGAAATTAAATCACATTCCCAATAACATTTCCAGCCCTTAAAATGTTTTTGTAGCCTTCTCCTAAACTGCCTTTCTATAACTTTATCCTGAAAGTTTATTGAAAGCAGTGTAATGTGCATGTGTAATCTGAATAAAGGTATAGATTTTCACAGGGTATAATGATTTTTCTATAAGCACTGTAAGTCTATATGTTATACATCCAGATTATTTTTTCTCTGTATGCATTCAGGTGAGGAGTTTCTGAAGATTGAGGATGAGGATGATCAGGGTTGGTGCAGAGGCATGATGGATGGAGGAAAGGAGGGTCTTTACCCAGCTAACTATGTGGAGGCAGTGTAAAACCACAGCTCTGGGATCTGTAAATGTCCACAGGCGACCAGATTCAAGTCTGTTTTGCAGCCATTTTCATTTAAGTTTGCTTGTTTTCTCTGAGTGGATGACAGATGGTACACAGGTATAGGTTTAGAACTCAACAAAAGTTTACTCAAGTGGTTCCAAACCAGTATGAGAAGATGTTTTGAAGAATCTTGGTAGCCATTTTATGGTACGCATTGACTTTCATAGTAGGAAAACAGATAATATGTAAGCAAATGTGTATCGTCTTTAGGATTTCTTCTTTTGTGTTCAGCAGAAGAAAGTAATAAGTAGAAGATTTTACTTTTTTGGGTAAATGATAGGTGATAATGAACCTTCAAGTGCATAAGTTGGGATCAGAGAAAATGTTTCCAAAGCTCCGTAACTATGATCTTACTTGAGAACAATGTAATTTTACATTTTATTGTGTGTCACTCTGTGGCTTTCAATCAAAATATGCAGAGATTTTCATATGTTATGATATGAATAGATTCTGAGATTGTGTAATATATACATATAGAGAGAATATGAACTGCATTGTCTTGATGTACAGAACGGTTGAAGTCCAAATGAACAGCCTTCCTGTGACTATTTTAGTATTTTCAAATTTGTAACACTATTTAACATAGAGATTTTTCAACACATTTTCAAAACATAAGATCTTTAATACCTCATTTCTGTCTTGACCATGATGACATTACACAACATTTTGCAAATTTTGCAAGATATTTAGCTTAAAGTGCAGTTTAAAGCAGGGGTTCCCTATTTTTTCAGCCCGTGACCCCCAAAATAACAATGCCAGTGACTCGCAACCCCCAATATGTTCTGAGGTTATAAATATACAAAGTTTGCTAGACTTGCAAGTCTATTTTTTAGAACGCCACTCAGAGATCATCCTCCATCTTCAGTTGTGGCGTATATTTATTTTTAATATACGTGAGTGCCGTAAAAGTTAAACCTGGTGCCATAAAATCAATCTGCTGCATCTGACATTATTGCTGTGTCTTTAATATAACTTCATCACCTTAGAGGTCACAATCCAATGGAAAAAATGCATGTTTATTTAATGTAACTTTTAACTACTATTTTTATCTTCTGTAGGTTATGGATAAAATATGCTAATTCTAATAGTTTATAAAAATCCTGGCTTTGGGAACCACTGATTTACAGGATTAACGAATTAGGTTAACTAGGCAAACCATTGGATAACAGTGGTTTGTTCTGTAGCAAATCGAAAATATATACATTTTTAAGAGGACTAATAATATGGAACTTAAAAGTAGTTTTAAAAATATATTTTATTCCAGTCATACTAAAAGAATTAACACTTGTAAATACTGTAAAAATTGCCTTGCTCCGTTAAACATTACTTGGGAAACATTTAAAAAAGAATAGAATTGTCACAGAAGGGCTAATCATTTTGCCTTTAACTGTATGCATGAGTATTTTGAGGACAGTGTTTCACACCAAAGACTTCAGTGCTAATTTACATTTTATGAGTGACAAACTTGTTCTGATGATAATTACGTTATATCTGATGCCTGTGTAAAAGGGGCCAGATGGTTATGATGTCATCTACAGCTGCGAATTTCACACAAGGTGTTAATAGATATGATAATTTGCTATATATTTATTTGCTTTGGTCTTGTTACTAAAAGTCACTCGTCTCACATTTAGTCATTTTAGCTGCACAAAGGCGGTATTAATCAACACCACTTTAAAGTGATAGCCATGGGAGCCATTACGGTCTCTTCTTGTGTATTTCTGTTGTGTTTAAGCTCTCATTCTAACCAAAGAAAAAGTATGTATGCAACTGAGCGCAGTGTTTGCTTGTGCAGTAGTGAGAGTAAATGAATTCAGATCAGGGCAGTATTTTATGCACTATCACTAACCTAATGCAAACACTAGCAGTATTAAAAGGGATACAGATTACTTTGTAGACTCGTTCTTATTAATTATCTTGGAAGAACTTCATTACACACACATTATATACACACACACACAGATTTTATTATTACTGTTCACTGTGCATGAGACTTCATGCTGGTGCAAATATATTTGGCTGTAAATAAATATTCATATGCAGAATGTGTGGTTGTGCTACTTAATTTAGGGACAATATTAAAAAAAACATTCAATTTTTGTTGTTTAAGTGTCTTATGCTCAGAAATGTATTTGATCAAATAAAGTAAAAACAGTAATATTGTGAAATATTATTAAAATTTACTTTCTTGCCATTTAAAATGTACCTCCATACTTCTATTTCTGTTATAGCAAAGTTGAATTTTCAGCATTATTAATGCAGTCTTGTAGTTAGTAAGTAAGTAATGTGTATTTATATAGCACATTTATCATGTATAGCTATACACCCAAAGCACTTCTCAATTATGAGGGGGGTCTCTCCACACCACCACCAGTGTGCAGCATCCACTTGAATGATGCACTGGCAGCCACAGGACAATGGTGCCAGTACGCTTACCACACACCAGCTATAGGTGGAGTGGAGAGACAGTAAAACAGCCAATTCAGTGGATGGGAATGATTGGGAGGTCATGATGGTTAAGGGCCAATGGAGAGAATTTTGCCAGGACGCTCTGGTTACACCTCTACTCTTTATGAGAAATGCCATGTAAATTTTAATGACTACAGAAAGTCAGGACCTCGGTTTAACATCTCATCCGAAAGACTTTCTGTCACATGATCCTTCAGAAATAATTCTAATATTATGATTTGTTAATATATTTGTAGAATTTCTGATACTTGAACTTAAAACATTGGTATCGTGTTGTCTAAAAATTATTTTTTTTTACAAAAAACTATAAATCATTTTAAAATTATTTATTTAAATGGTTAATTTATAATATAATAATAGGTTCATATTGAAATAAAAACCATTCAGCATTTTTACATATTTAAAAAGTCTATATTTAATATGAATTATAGTCTGTTTTCCTTGTGGGGTATTTAGTTTTGGTGGTTTACAAGTCAGTTTTTTGTATAATGACATGGGTATGACCTAGTTGTAGGTGTGTTGTGAACTCAGAAGTCTTTCTTCAAGCAGGATTCTTTATTAATAACTCAACATTGCTGCAGTAACAACATCATTTTGGAAATTCAGTGTTGCACTGAATTTTATATGTATATTTTGGGAGGTAGAACCAAAGAAACTGCCCTGATAACTTTAACAAAAGATATAAATGAAGTTGATAGTTTAAAGTGTTGTCCAGAGTCATGTCCAGACATTGAAGTTTCACTCACCCTGATCTAATTAACATAATAGTTGCATAGGTGTTAATCCAATCAACTTGACAGTATTGTTCAGACTCTCATGGAGACAAAAGGCAGAGCCTTGGCTTGAACTTTAGCATTTGCATTACTTTGGAATGTGGAATGACTATATTATTTCACCCATATGTTCACATTTTATTTTGAAAAGTTAATTTAAAATGTTAAAGTATTTTATTAGCATAACATATTTTCTATGTATATAGAATGTACCTTTGTAAAACTCAGTATTTAATATGTGAAGATCTCATTTTCAAAAACAAATGATTGTAACTTTCAGACTTTTTCTGAAATACAGTTGAAGTCAGAATTATTAGCCACCCTGAATTATTAGCCCCCCTGTTTATTTTTTCCCCAATTTCTGTTTAACGGAGAGAAGGATTTTTCAACACATTTCTAAACATAATAGTTTTAATAACTCATTTCTAATAACTGATTTATTTTATCTTTGTCATGATGACAGTAAATAATATTTTATTAGATATTTTTCAAGACACTTCTGTACCGCTTTTATACATTTAAAGGCTTAACTCGGTTAATTATATGTAGGTTAACTAGGCAGGATAGGGTAATTAGGTATGTTATTGTATAACGATGGTTTGTACTGTAGACTATTGAAAAAATATATAGCTTAAATGGGCTAATAATTTTGACCTTAAAATTAAAAACTGCTTTTATTCTAGTCAAAATAAAACAAATAAGATTTTCTTCAGAAGAAAAAAAAATATTATCAGACATACTGTGAAAATGTCCTTGCTCTGTTAAACATAATTTGGGAAAGATTAAAAAAAAAAAAAAATCTAAGGGGGGCTAATAATTGTGACTTCAACTGTACATACATATATACGTTGTACCCAACATGATTCCTGAAAATTACAAACATTACATGAAAATTACATCATGTTTTTTTTTTTGTAGTTGTACTCTTGATATCAAAAAAATTACAAAAATGTATATCTGTTTTTGCTAATAAACTCTTTATATTTTTACTTAAATTAAATACTGAATATCTAATCAAACAATAACCAAAAAGCTTGTGGACATGAGGCCATTTTATGTACAGAATATGAGGGCATCATTACATTATGATTTTTCTTATTACATTATGATTTCAGTTTTTCTCAGTGGCTTTGGTGCATTTCTCACAACACTATTTACATTTGCACAACAGTTGATGTATTTCTCAAAACAATTAGTCATTTGGGCACATCATAGTAGCAGTTTCTCATTCCTTCCAACAAATTGCAAATGCTTTTGGACATGCATCAGTTGCTTTCATACAACTCTCTGCTGTTTTATAACATTATCATTTGCTCATGTCATGTCAGTCAAAATTAACCAAACTTGTGAATGCTGAATAGTCATTCCATATAAAACTAATAATTTTCATTTCATTACTTGAGTCATTACTAGGCATGGGCCGGTATAAGATTCTGACGGTATGATAACCTTGGATAAAAATATTACGGTTTCACAGTATTACAGTATTGTGATTACTGCTCTAAAATATATTCTTTTTAAATGTATGGGTAAAGAAAAAAACTTTTTCCCTTTCGATAACAATATATATATATATATATTTTTTTAAAAGATTTATAATATTTTGGAGAAGTAAACATGTCAGGCTAAATAATTAAAATGAATCATTGACTTCTGCAGTCTTCATTAGTTTCAAAAAAGATTACTTTACAATTTAAAACGACATCTTTGGATAATTTTTCTGCTGAAGATACTGTTGTCCTAAAAAAACAAACAAAAAATGTAAATAAAAAAATCTTAAACATACCTTAGGAATAGTATTACAGAAATTTTTGGCGGTTTTAAAACCTTGACTTTTTCAAACGACGGTATACCTTGAAATGGTTATCGTCCCATGCCTAGTCATTACATACAAAAACTAGTTGTCAAAATCTGTCAAACTAATTTTATGACATTTTAAAATCTTTTTTCTAAGTCTTCTAAGTTGAACAATTTCATGAATGATTTACAGACCTATGCATGTTGTAGGTTCAGTTCCAATATGTACTGCAATATTGTTTACAGTTATGCACAGCTGTAGCCAAAGGGAGTTTATATTTGTTGTAAATAAGGGTGTATTTATTCTTTTGCACAATGCTGTAAATAGTTAGAATTGCAAAGAGCATCTGCAGTAAAATGTGAAGCAAACATATTCAGTGTCTTGTACTCATATACCTCTCTAAATGCAGTGATGTCTAACTTTACTGTAGTTTTCAAATGGCTGTGCAAATAGTATATAGTGCTGTCTGGAGCATTTTCAGAAAGTGTCACCAAATCTGACTTTTCGCATTGGAATATATGTATGGAGTAAACTGTCATAATGAAAACATGACAAAGCTATTTGACTATCTTGTTCATAAACAATGGTGTCAGGACTTTTCATCTTGATGACACTGACACTTTCATTGACACAAATACTTGCTTTTGAGGAATTAACACGCTATTGTTGGTTATCAACTAAGATTTGCAGTTTGTACTAATTGTTTTGAGAAATGCATCAATGGTTGTGCAAATGTAAATAGTATTGTGAGAAATGTACCAAAGCCACTGAGAAAAACTGTAATATGATCCTATCCAATACTGATTTGTGAAATACACATACAACTTTTATTGGTATGTAATGTCTTTTAATGTCCTTTTAAGGTTTTTAGTGGATAGAATAGTGTCCTTTACTTTAAAAAAATAATATTTTCTCAGCAGAAACATAATTTAGAAGACTTAATTTCATCAATATAACCCGAAATATCGCCAAGGCTACTACTGGAAAAGTTGAATATTTCCAAGTGTCCTTTTTGTTGAATATTCTCACCCAAGAAGCAACGAGGCTGCCAGCTCAGACCACACTGGTGCAGGTGTTTCATATGGACAGTCATCTGAGCATAGCTGAACCTGGCATCTGGGATTTAAGAAATTTGGATATCCTTTAGCGTATGCGTGTGTGTTTTTCTTATAGGCCTAAGTAAGCACGCCCCTCATGCCTGTTCTCAGGTATGTTGAGTTATACTTGCAGAGACACATGCAATGAAAGCAAGTAACTGAATTTTCGTTTGGTAAACAACGTGTCGGTGAGAATTTAGAAGCTGTGAAGTAAAAGCACATTTTTTGGACAAAATTGGTTGCGTCATTGACCTACTCAGAGCTTGTGCCAGCTTTACTTAGCCTGAGTGTTATTATTTTCCCTGAGAGGACTTTTACGCAGACAGCGAGCAGTAATCATCACATTTATGGGCTGTGCTTGTTTTTGTGAAGGTGGAAGGTTAATGTTGCTCAAAACTGTGGGAAAGGAATTGACCCAGGAAAAAATTAAGCCCATAGAAGGAACATTTCTGAATCATGTGCTCATGATGCACGATAGGCATGTATGTGACTGAGAATGTGTGTGACAAGCACTTGGGGCAAAACAACAAATGATCTGACACTATTAAAGATGAGCTGCAGGGTTCAGTGGAGCTCAAATCCTCAGATACGTGAGCAGGCTGACTCATACATGAGCCTGCGTGCACGCACACACACAATACAGAGTTTGTGTGTGTGTTTGTGTATGTTTATGCACCTTGTATTTCTCATGTTATGGGGACAAAATTTTCGTGCAAGTATACCCTGACCAGTAAAATTGGACCTTTTACTGATGCATAAATCACACAAAATTAATAATTTTGAAAATGTAAAAATTGAGATTACTCTGAGAGATGGGTTTTGGGCTAGGGTTGGGGTTAGGGATATAATATACAGTTTTTACTCCACAAAATTATTACATCTATAAGAATAAAAGTGGTACAAATGTGTGTTTGTCATAGACGTGGTACAAATTGTATATTTGTTCACCTAACCCAAACCTTCCCCCTAAACCCAGCCCTCAAAACATTTGACATTCTTACATTTGCAAAGTTCTTCATTCTCTATAAAATATATACATGTATACAATATATATCTTGTCTCCACAAGGTAAACAATTACCAGATACAAACAAATACACAGACTCACATACAGACACACACACACACATCTTGGGTGATTTGCAGGGACACTTCATTGACATAATGTATTTTTATATAGTAAAAATTGCATCAAGAATTACAAATTTATACAATCTAGGTTCCAAAGTATCATATATTATTTCATGACATTCTAAGAAAGATTCCGGCAGTCTGGGTGTGAGAAATTTTATCTTTTTCTATTTACCATCAGGGCATATTTATGTAAAAAAAAAAATTGTTTTGAAGGATAATGGCAAAGCATAAGGATTTACAATGACAGCTAATTATTATATTACGGCTGCACAGTGATTCTGAAATAGAGTATTTTAATAAGATGTCATCAAATTATTCTTATTTCTAATATGCATGACATTTATTTATTTATTTATTTATTTATTTTACACTGAATGACATTGTGCTGACTGTCTGGTAAATTCCTGTGATATATATATATA
>CAIGQZ010032144.1:3674071-3689612 GCA_903798205.1 Danio tinwini
TACTTTCAATACTACGAAAGTCTATTCTGGTCACAATAAAATAAAGGTAACACATTAACTCACATCCAGGGGTGTGTTTCCCAAACAACAACATAACTCGTGGCTGAACTATCATAGTACGATGCATCGTTTGGGAAAAGAACAATGTATTGACTAGTGTTTCCCAAAACCAGTTGCTTTGTCGCAGATATATCATTTGAAGCATGTTAGTTATATCGTAAAATGTCCATAATGACGCTCTAAACAGGGTGAAGTAACTACTTCTTTAGAGTGAAAAAAACATAATTTTATTGTATTGTTTTACACGCACACACATAAAAAAAATCTGATAATAGTTTTGGTAAAAACATGCATTTTTCATATTAACTGAAATACATGTAAACACACATAGGACCTATACATGTTTTCTTTACAAAGATTATTGAGAATCACTTAGCTAACACATATTCTATATAACTCATATAAACTGTTAATGTTTGTAGGCCTATTTTACAGTAGGCTATTTATTAATAAATGAAAAATAATCCTACTTAATAATAATAATGAATATTAATTAAAAAAAAGTAGGATATTGTTTATTTATTTATTTTTATTTTTTTGAAAAGTCTACTTTGAAAATTTGACAAACCACTGCAGAAATGTTCTAACCACTAGTCTCATGTCATATACAGTACAGATACATTTCTCAATAAAAATTAATTAAAACCATTAACGTACCATATAACGTAAATTCCACTATTAAATAATAGGTCACCTATAGCTTTTGTCATGAGCCATGGCAGTGTTCAAAATGGCATAAATGTTTTCAAATGTACTATGAAGGGAACGCAATTGTCAATATGAAGACCACTAAAACTGAAAAAACAAAAACCTTTGAAAGCAAATTACACCTAAGAAAGATGAATAATGTTTTGCTTTTTTTTATCATTCCAAGTTTAAATGTTAGAATGTTTTAAATGAATAGGGCATAGGGGGGATAACGGGGAATAGAACACAACCAGGAACTATGCCTCTAACTACAGCTCTAGAGGTGTAGTTTTAAGCGTACAAGTTTGCAATGCAGTTTGTAAATGTTTGTTGGAATGACGGATTTGGAAATTGCCAAATCAACAAACTATGTTTGTAACGACAGAACTTGTGACCTTAGCTAACAATGGTTTTCAAAAATGCACCTCAGATAAACTCAGAAGATTTTGCATATCGTTCATTGGACTTTCATCAATGTATGAAAAAGAGTAGCTCATGCTAAACTTCTCTTTGCTCAGCCACAGAAGTTCTGAATTACATAAATGCAAATAAATAAAGAGAGAATATGAATTGATTGTTGAATTGATAGTTGGTTGAACAATCAATTTATTTGTTAACTCTATGTATGTCTTAGATGTATTGTATGTGTATCTTACTCAAAGCCATCTGATAAACTGTCCTCTTCTTCTCTGTAGCTTGTGAAGATTCGAACTCTGTAACAGCCAGACAGGTTTCATCTCATAAACATTTTGGCAGACCCATTAGGTCAGGTGTTTCATAAAAGAAAGAACGAAACAAAATGCATTACCTGATTTTTTTTTCCATGGGGCAGAGGCTGTGATCAAGCAAACAGAGAGTCAATGTAAGGTTATACACCACCAGTCTGTATACTGTTTTAGTACTGCGATCACATTCTCATCAACTATCAAGTTAGCAAGAGATTAAACACTTTTTTATTTATTTAGGTCATATACTACACTTAAATCCAGAATGTGCACAACAGTTTAACACAACATCAACAAAATGTGAATGTAAAGTGCTTCTTACCTCTGTCTACTGTGTATGGAATGCCAGGACAGACAGAAAAATTAAGAAGGTTACAAGACACATGTCACCAAAAACAACCCTTGCGTTAAAAGTGTGCAGGAAAGGTTTATAAAAGCCACACGTGAGAATGTAGGGATTGTGTATCTGTGTACATTTTTCTTGTGCACATAAAGCTGAGGGATTCTGCGGGAATTATAAGTCTACAGTATAGGCTATTTTTAGGGAACACTTTAGCATGCTTTTTAAAAATATGGCTCATTTAACAACTCCCCTACAGTTAGTCGCGTATTACCATTTTTAATCCATTCAGATGATCTCAGAACTTGGTGGAAGCACTTTTAGCTTAGCTTAGCTTAGCTTAGCTTAGCATAGCTCATTGAATCAGATTAGAACATTAGCATCTCGCTCAAAAATGACCAGAGATTTGATAATTTTCCTAAAGCTTAACTCTTCTGTAGTTACATTGGGTACTAGGGCCAACGGAAAATTAAAAGGGGCTACTTTCTGCAACAACTTTGATGCTGTACCATGGCTGCAGCAGGCACAATGATTTATGCAGCTCCTGAAAATAGTCTCCAGCTAGGTAACTTCCAACTTGACCACCTGCTTGACGAAGGAGGGTATAACAGTTGTGCTGCCTAAGGGTGTACTCTCCTAATGGCCTGCACTTACACTGCATCTTTACCTTCCGAGCCTGAGCACGCTTATGTCATCAATAACGCAACTGTTCCGTTTAACAGAACAGAAGTGCTCTCACTCTGTACAATAGAGTTTGCTTTAGTAATATTGTTTTGTATTTTTTTTTTTTGTCGTTTGATATGCAGTGACACATAGTCAAATATTTTGCTGAACAGATCTACAACTATTAACGCTCATAAGTTATCATAAAAGTCCTCATGCTGCAGATATCAGTGGGTTTCCTGAAGGTGCAGCGAGGGGTTTGTGTCTTTAATAAACTATGACAGTTTGTGCTCATTGAAAAAAAGAATGATTAATAAATACATATGAAACAGACCCTTAAAAGTGACGCTGGGTCTTCAGTTTCGGGCTCAGGCATGCTTTGCACTCACACTTCAAGCATACCGCGTCTAAGCCTAACCAAACTGTGCTCTGGCACATCTCTTCCAACCGGGCCAGGGTGAGCCAACTGAACCCTGCCTGGGCCCGATTCGAAGCACTCACACTTGACAAACAAACAAGGAAACGTGCCGGGGCACGGTTCAGGTAGCCTAGTGTGAGTAAGTCCTAATATAATTGTTACTAATGCAGCCATGGTAAAGCAGCAAAACTCCTTGATTATTACACCAGATGAGAGTATAGTTCCTAGACTGATCAGATTTTCATTTCCTTCAGTTTTATTACATAATGTAACTACACAAGCGTCAAGCTTTAATATAAACAAAAACGTTTTTGGTCATTTTTGAGCGAGATGCAAGTGATATTATCCGATTCAATGATCTATGCTAAGCTAAATTAAAAGTGCTTCTGACAGTCCTGGGCCCAGTTTTTCCAAAAATTTGATCTGGATCAAATTGGTCCAGATTTGAAAATCCCATGTTTTGCTATCTGGGATTAACCGATCTATCTTACTTTTATGACAAATTTCAGGATTACCAAATCCTGTTTACCAGAGCCTTAAATGGAACCAACAGTGTAGCCTACTGGCTTAACAAAGAACAACAGGTAGGCAAAATACCAGTGGCCACAAATAGCCATAGTTTGTTTTATTGGTAAGAAACAGTAACACTGATCTCAACAAACGTTTTACATTTTTTTAGTTTGTTCTAATACAATACTGCTTTAATGTGGTTTTGTTGTTGTTGTTTACCATATCTCATTAGATGTGACTTTCTTCATATAGGCTCCAAATATGTAGGAGTTTATATATCATACACTGTAAAAGAAATCTGTAATTTTACTGTTTTTTTCTGACAGCTGGGGTGCCAGAAAAAAAGTAAAATAACGATCATTAAATGACAGAAATTTACTGTAAAATAACGACCATTAAATGACAGAAATTTACTGTAAAATAACGACCATTAAATTACAGAAATTAATTGTAAAAATAACGGACATGAAACGACAGAAATTTCCTTAAATTTGAATTTCTGTAATTCAACCTCTGTTATTTTACAGTAAATTTCTGTAAGTTTTTTTTTTTTGGCACCCCAGCTGCTGGAAATAAACTGTAAAATTACGGATTTTTTTACAGTGTAAGTAACCATTAAGTTTGTGATCATTCACTTAAAAAATTAAAAATATGTATTTTATTTGATTTAAAAAAAATCACAACTGAATCCACCCTTCTGATGTGATCAGGATAATCCTGTTTTTTTGGATCAAATAGATTCCAATCTGACTTCATAGTTTTGAATAACCCAAAGGGTAGGTTTAATCCAAACCAAATATCAAATGTAAAATGTTACATGGTCTGATCCTAATTCAAAATCCCACTGGATTACTTTTGAAAAACTAGGCCCTGGAGATCGCCTGAATGGATTCAAAATGATAAAACTCAACTTTTAACTCTAGGGGAGTTATAAAATGAGCATATTTTCCAAAAAAAACAAGTGGAGTGTTCCTTTAAGACTTATCATCTGCCCTTTTGTCTTTATAGAGTAATTTCTGTCTTTTTTCCATGTAAGCGCTACCGCCTTTTATAAGGTGCCAGTGCAGAGAGACATTCATGCTACAGCAATCTCTGCTATCTTTAGAGCACGGCAGCCAGTGAGGTGGGATGCAGTACCAGGTGGAGAGGTGAGTGCGTCTGAAAAGGTGAGAGCTCTTCACTTACACTAAATTGCTGAATTTGATTAGTCACATGGTAATAGATAATGCAACACCTGCACACATTAACCACCTTAAACACCTTCAGTACAATGAGAAGATACATCAGTATAAGTACTCAAACAGCAGCACTATATGTAACAGTAGACACAGATTAATCTTACGCCCTGAAATAGTCTCCAGACTGCTTTCATCAAGTCTAGCCTGAAAAGTAGAATCTGGACAAAAAAAACGCACCTGCTTACACAGGAAGGCACCACTTGACTGAAGGTCTGAAAGAATTAAGTATGGTTGGTTGTTTCACATGTGATGTTTAGAGCTGCGTGTAATGATCTGAAGATGCCACACACAGTAATCTAGTGTGTATCATTTAAAGGGTCACGAAACACCAAAACACATTTTTTGAGATGTTGACAGTTGTATATATGCCCCACGTTGCTAAAAACACAATTAGGACACATATATTCCACTAAAAAATGAAAATTGGTTGTTGTTGTTGTTGTTGTGTTGTTTAGAGCAAATTGTTCTTCCGGTTTAAAAATAAATTTTGAAGCTACGCCACAGCGATGAGATTGTGTAAATTCCAGTGTGGAGATTTGCTGTCTGTACTGGCCGGTACGAAGTGACGTCATTGAGTTTTCACCACATCTGTTCATTAATTCAAGAAAAAGACTTAGTTCGAACCAATCAGCGTGCTCTATTGCCAAAGAAATGCAACTTTATTAATATGCATGATATAGCTTCGAAGGCTCCTTTTACCTGTTACAGTGTTCAGAGAGACGCCACGTTGTGTTGCCAACCATAATTAAAACAAGCTAGCGTGTGGACCCAAGCAGTTAACACTGCTAACACGCGACAAAAATAAGTTTGTAAGGAACATTTTTTACAAGAGAGCTTTTCAAATCTGGAAATGGTGAAATTGGGATTTGCCACTTGTCTTCTTTTAAAAAAAGATGCAGTTCTAGTTCGTGTTGATTGTCCTGTCTCTACGAATTTGATAAGTGTGTGATCAGTGTTCTTTGTTTATGTTTGTTCAAAACGGCAGAATTAGTATCATCAGCAGTACTCTTTCAGTTTTTAAAGACATACCTTAGTCAAAATGATTTAGTTACTAAGTTTACAGTAATATCACTACAATATTATGGACTGAAAATCCTCCGTTCTCATTCAGCTCTCAGATCCGCTGATCCAAATCATTGTCTATCTCCCCTGCATCTGTGTTTGTGTTGCCAGTGTGAAAATCAGCTGTTGTGCACATAAATTGAAACTCCCCTTTACATGCAAACCCTTCCCTCTTTCGTCACTTGACACTCCCACCTAAACAAAGATGGACTCACCACTTTCCTGACTTTTTTCTGAGACGGGGGATTTCATGGCCCTTTTTTTTTTTTGAAAGAAGTCTGAAATGTTCAAAAATGCTTTTGATTTTTTTTAGAAATTAAAATTCAGTACAAACAGTGAAATAATATAACAACATTTTATTTTACTGTGTGTTTTTAAATCTTAATGAGTGAAATAATCAGCTGCCAGACCTCAAATTTAGTTGTCAATTGATCATTCTGAAGAAACTTTTATCATTATGATATTTATGGTGAAAATATGTGTGTTACTTAATATAGAAGAGCAGCACTTATTCTAAATGGTATGGTTTCATAACTATATATTACTCTTTGCTCTCTCTATATATGTATTATGTTCACCCTTGCTGAATGATAATAATAACAAGATACTGTCCCCAAAAGTTTGAATAGTAGTGTTCATATCTTACACTATTACACTTATCAAACCAATATCAATAAGATAGCCAGCCTATTCTCCATTCCTACTCATATACTTAGCATATACTTCAATATAATAATCTGGCAAACATTTCCTAATGAGTTTGGTGTTGTAAACATGGCTGTGTTTCCTTAGGGACTGGCTAATGTACATGTTCTCTCTGATTTCTATAAAGTGCATAGAAATTAACCCATTTGACTGAACCTTTTATTCAGAAACTCACCATTACTAAATGCATAACCCACAAACTAATCCTAATTACTGAAATTCTAGAAACTGGGCTTAAGAGAGTGTTGATCTACAGTAGACACAATGCCACAAGGGACAATGAGCTGTGAGACTATTGTTTGGGCTGAAGAGAAGAGAGAAGGGTAAAAACATGCCTCAGTGGACTACACAGGTGAGGACTGGTTCATAGGGGAAGGTTTGGTACATTGATTTGGATGACAGTAAGAAGCATTTTTGTTGCTGGTGGGAAACTGAAATGATTTACCCTGATTCCCTTGATGTACAGAAGTCTGATTGGTAAGCTAAATGATTATAAGTCGATGTTTGCCAGCACATACTGCCCCCTTTTTTTTTGCAATGCCCAGCATATTACTACAGCACTAAGGAACCAGTTAACCATAGGGAAGTGCTATAGATTAAGGTTTAGGGTTAAAACTAATACGGGTTGCAGGTGGAGGATTGAGGGAGAAGGTAGGAGGCAGGGTGGGGGATATAAAGGTTGGTAGGGGACAGTTTTTTGGGGTTACCTGTAGTGGGGGTGCTGGTAGTGACAGTGTGGAACTTCTGAAAGAACAGTGAAAGAACATTCTTAATGCTGTCTCTCTCTCTTTCTTTCGTTTCCTCTGTAACTCTATGCCATCCAGTTCAAATACTTCTCTCCATCAGTTTCTTCTTCTTTTTATTTAGTGTTTCACTGTGATAGTTTACTCTGCCATTCACTCACTCTTCTTCAATCCTTTTCCCTTCTGACCGTTCAAACTATTTATTTGGCTCTTTCATCCTCTCTTGCATTTCTCTCATCTCTTCACTGTCGTCTCTCTCTCACTCTCTCTAAACCTTCTGGTTCTGTCCTCTAGCGCAGTGATTCCCAACCGAGGTATGCAAACCCCAGGGGTTACATAAGCAGGGTGTGCTTAAAAAAAATTTGGTCTTTCTAAATGTATTAAAGAGAAATTAATCTTTAAACGTATTAAGTTTAAATATGAATGAAATTGTTTACTGTTCTGGATTTGGAATATGGGTCAAAGATGATTTTTTTGAGCATTAAAATAATAAAAGTGCAATACAGATTCAAATTTTTATTCAATTTTTTGTACATTAGATTGCGTCCTGTTTGTTTTAAGCAAAAATAATGAATATCAAACAACCTTACCAAGATTTACAGAAGACCTCCTCTAAAATGTCTTTCAGTTTAACAATAGTTCACATATCAGAAAATATTGTCAGGCATATTTAGAATAGGAATCATTTAATGGAATATTAAACGATTTTCATTCACAAATAATGCCATATTTTTAATTAAATTGCTGAATATTAATTACAAAAATTATAAATATTTATTTAAAATTATATTTGCAGCCTCGGCAAGCATAAAAAACCGTTGGAACACTATTAAACATTTAAATCACATACAAACACAGGTTTCTGTGTCAATTGATTGAATAATCATACCTTGAGATCATTTCTGGTTTGTTTTAATGAAAGGGGGTCAGTAAAGGTTGAGAAACACTGCTCTAGGATTTAAAAAAAAATTATATTTCATTCTCCCATCTTACCCATCTCTTCCAGCTCTGATGTCATGGATTTGGAGCGCAGAGCGATAGCCGGTGTACTCAGTCTTTTACTCTGCTGTGGGACTGTATGTGGAGAAACAGAGTGAGACACCAATGTCATCATCATCTCACTTCTTTTTTTTTCTATGCAGTATGAAATTCTATCACTTACTTTTCTTTCTGACCCCTTCCTCCATATCAGGATTTCGAGTAACCATGACAACCTTGACCATGAGGCTGTTACCACCTTGCCTGATCATATTGACTACCTGCCTGTGTCCCACCTTAACCACATTCTGACCATTCACCTGGTGAAAAGACAAAAAAAATGCGCGGAGAGTCCTTGAGTAATGAGGACAATTCTAGAGAGACTCAAATAAGGAGGACCAGAAATAAAAGGTCCATGCGGTTTTACAGACACCTCGATAAGGAAGTCTCCCATTCGCAGACCAGCTCTCCAGGCCACGCCTCCCTCGTCGACAGACTCAAGGTACTGCAGTGCTGGAAACGCTGGGGTGGGAGTGAACTCTTCTATAGGGGTCTGAGCTACAAAAAAAAGAGGACATTTATGTAATCAGTCGAGCGTGGATAACCAGAATGTTCTCTAACAGTCATTTACACACCCTGGTGTTGTTCTAATACCATATGCCAGGTTTGCTAAAAAACAAATTTCCCCTCAGACAGACCATTTTCTTAGTTGAATTTGGACATTCACTACTGGATTAGGCCGTGCTCTGAAGTAGAAACTATTTTAGCTCCCCCAGATTACCTATAACTAAACTAATTCCCAGTGCCTGCAGTGCAAACCACACCAAAAGCATGTTCTTCTGCTAATAGTTCTACACTGTAAAAAAATCCTGGGTGCCTTAATTTTTTTAAAGCTGAAACAAATTAACCTTATGAGTCCATTGAACTTATATTATGTTAAACTGACATAAAATAGCTCTCGTAACTTATAAAATAGGTTAGAACATGATTAACTGTAGTTTATTAAGTTACAATGACCTAAAAGCATATGCTGTAAGGACTAATTGATCACAGTGTAGGAACTGTGGAAAAGTTTTCAGAGTGTGAAAATCCCCATGATGTATCACATGGGACCATTTTGAGAGTCGAAGCAGGACATTTGTGGGAGTTGTCTATGTGTGTGTGGTTGAAGTACATACTGAATTTGAACACCAGAATGAGTAATTGACAACTTGATTGGGAGAATTATCCAGGGTTTAGTATACATGTAAAATTATAAATATGCATATAAAAATTAACAAACTGATGAACGGTGATGAAAGTCAAATGTCTAAATTACCGTTTTGGGAAGCATTGCATGTGTGTGTGTGTGTGTGTGTGTGTGTGTGTGTGAGAGAGAGAGAGAGAGAGAGTTGCTATAGGTGGGGTGGAGTAAGGGTGCTCAGACCTCTCAAATTTAGTAAAAGTTATTTTTTATTCATACAAGACAATTATCTAAACGGTTTCAGTATTATATTCATAAAAGTTTGATTATAGGCTAGCGATGACCATTTTGAGTTATGGTAATGTTGGTAATTTTACTGCATTCACCAAAATTATTAACGTCATTAAGATAATTAGTTCAGTCACTCTTCCGTAAGTACTATATCGCTGCGCCAGTAGGTGGCGACACATTTTGTGACAATCATTTGCTCAACCAATTTATCATTGACAATTCAACATTGCAACAATAAAACAAAACCTGCATTACATTTTTAGGTAACACTTTACGATAAGGTTCATTAGTTAATGCATTTACTAACATGTACTAATCATGAACAACACTTGTACAGCATTTATTAATCATAATTCAGCATTCACTAATGCATAATTAACATCCAAGTTCATGCTTGTCAACATTAGTTAATGCACCGTGAATTAACATGAACTAACAATGAACAACTGTATTTTCATTACCTAACGTTAACTAACATAAACAAATGCTGTAGTAAATGTATTGTTCATTGTTTGTTCATGTTAGTAAATGCATTAACTAACATTAACTAATAAACCTTGTTGTAAAGTGTGACCCATTTTTGTTAATCAATATACTTAGAAACTATATAAAGAACGCACAAACATTTTTGCCCACAACAACAATGAAATTGTTAAGACAAAGATAATAACAGCATAAATAAATCATGCTTTCAGTAATATACTTACTTACCCCCAGGGCCGTTTTTATCAAAGATGATATTTAGCCGCACCATGTTGATGTTTCGTAACATCTTATTTTTATGAGGTGGGTTATTAGCCTATTGCTCAACCCCAACCTGAAGGACCAGGAAACATACACTACGCACAATTTAGCTTGCCAAAATCACCTATAACGCATGTCTTTGGACTTGTGGGGGAAGCCGAAGCACCCAGAGGAAACCCATGCCAACACGAGGAGAACATGCAAACTCCACACAGAAATGCCAACTGACCCAGTGACCTTCTTGCTGCGAGGCGACAGTGCTAACCACTGAGCCACCGTGCCACCCACTTTTCAGTAATATATGCATGTTAATTGCTTAATTAAAATGCATTTCACAGCATATTATTAAAGATATTCATATACTCTTAAAATTCAGTTTGAGAGAAGGGGGTTTTATACTATCTGTTAACCAAAAACCTTTAACTGCACTCAAAAAATATATATTATATATTATATATTATATATATATATATATATATTTAAAACAAACTGAAACAACACAATCCTTGAGATTTCATTGGGACAACATATTTTTTTATGTTCAGTCCACATAAATTTGTTACAAGTGTTAAGTTAACTTAATCAATTTGTGTTGGAACAACATGAATGAATTGTGTGAAACCCTGCATTTTTTACAGTAAACATGCAGCGCATCCTAAATCATGTTATGTCTAAGCAGGTACAGTATTGTGAATAGTAAGAATGGGTTTCGGACAAACTACATTCACCATGTTTTCATTATTACATGACCTCCTTGTGTCAGTTGCATTGCCTGTAATTTCTCTCCTGTGGCCTAATGGGATAGTAAAGTGTCCATCAAATGCACACTTCAGAACCTCAGCAGAAGTAGTAGGTTGTGTCATCCGGGTACTTCTTGCTTTCCCTTTTTCAAATACTGTAAATTTGGACGCCATACTCATCTGACACACTATAGGGAAGTATGCGATTTTAACTGCACAGATGGTTCTTTTAGGAACTGAAGAACATTCAAATAATCCAGAGAGCCTTTTTCCACTATAAAGAACCAAGGATTTCATTATTTATTGATTCAACTATTGATGTCAATGAAGTACCATTATTTTTAACAGGGTGTTGAACTGAATTGCATAGTCCATAATCTACTTAACAGATGTCCCCTTTTGTTCCATGTTGCAAAAGTTTTTTAAAGTTTTTTTCAAGATAATTAGTGAGATCTTTCAGCTGGTTCTACTGGGAAGCTAGGGGATGACAAACAAAAGCAAGAGCACCCAAGCTGTAATAATAACATATAATAATAAATAGATTATGCAAACATTTTAGTGTATTTGTGTTCGTTCAAAAAGTTTTCTATTTACAATATGTTTTTGCAGCCTTGAGCAATGCAGCCAATCACATCTTGAATACAAAACACCAAACGGAGGTGTTCATGATAGAGTCCACTCAGCACTCAGTTTTTAGTCAGTGCTGAGTGGTGATTGTAAATCTAATAGAGTGCAGATGCAATGTAAAAAACAGTGAGAACACAATGAACTAAGATGAGTGACAGCTTTTTAATAATTATGAAGGGAGTGCACTTTACAGGTCACATAAAATCCATTCGGCATTGCAAAACTGCAGTGACTGCATCAATTAGCAAGACAAAAATATATTGTCAAAATAAAGCACCTTCACTGATTTCAGAAACACCATCAGTGATTGAGCCTCATCTGTGGCCACATGGTGTCCATAATCCAGGTACTTCTGACCTACTGATGTTTTATAATTATTCTGATTTCAGACTTACTTCTTGTATGTCTCACTTATTGATTTTCACCTAATATATAGGATATTATGATTTTTATGAGATAAAAAAAACATCTGTGGCTGCTCTAAGGCTAAGGATAGCTCCTAACTTATAAATAATGGGCATGTCAGTCCTAAAATTAGCACTCCTATATTTCTGCTCTAAAAGTATTTAGTGCAAAAACTAGCTTCTAAACTAGTGGAACGTAGGAATAGTGAAGATGACTCTTAATTCACGAAAACCACAAACTATCTAAAAATGTCTGTTGCTGGAAAAGAAAAGGAAAAGAAACCATTTTAAAAACCTTTGACCAAAATTAGCTGTTAATAAGTTATCGCCATTATTGTAATTCAGAAATATGTTTTTGAATGCTCACTCACTCACTCAGCTTCAGTTTATCAGGAGTCACCACAATGGCATGACTCATGAACTACCTATTAGTTTGGCTAAAATAGTTTTCTCAAAAATATATTTGAGCAAATACCCGTACAGTATATGTCATATTACTACAAATTTAGCCATTTATATACTGTATATATGGTTTCAAAATATCTGTAAAAAGTTATAGATACACTGTAAAAAATACATTTGCTTAATTATCTTCTAAGAAATTACATTAATTTGTATCACTGGAAAAAAAATATGGGCACCTATATAAAGGGCACCTGTTTTACCCCTTTTTCAAGAAATAAGAAAAGTTTTTTGTGTCTCCAGAATTTGTCTGTAAAGTTTCAGCTCAAAACACCCATCGGATTATTTATTATACCTTTCAGAAATTTGTAATTTTCAGCTCGGAGCATCTTGCTTGCATCTAGCTGTTTTTGTTGCCTGTGCCTTTAATGCTAGCTCGCTCCACCGTTCCCACGTGCCTGTCAGAGTGTGTCTCAATCTCTGCCTCGGCTGTGTCAGATAAACAGCACAGTAACAGACATAAAGTAAGCAGATCTCACGTAACATTTGTGAGAAATACTACAGTAAGAACTTTACCAATGATTATTTGTTGTATTTGTTGTGGAGTTAATGAGTCGATGGGAACGATGAGTCACACACAATATTCTTACAAAGTTCACGCACACACACACAGTGCGTGCATTTAACATTGAACTGTTTTTGCACAGCAAATGTGACAAGATACATGTTAATATCCACTGCTGTATGGATATCCGTTATTTTAATGTACAAAATAAACCTGATTTAACGTCTACAAGACGTCACGGTAGCGCAGTGGATAGCACAATCGCCTCACAACAAGAAGGTTGCTGGTTTGAGCCTCGACTGTGCCAGTTGATCGCGTGGGTTTCCTCTGGGTACTCTGATTTCCCCCACAGTCCAAAGACAGGAGAATTGGGTAAGCTAAATTGTCCATAGTGTATGTGTGAATGAGTGTGTATGGATGTTTGTGTTGATGGGTTGCAGCTGAAAGGGCATCTGCTTTGTAAAACATATGCTGGATAAGTTGGTGGTTCATTCCGCTATGGTGACCCCAGATTAATAAAGGAACTAAGCTAAAAGAAAATGAATGAATGAACAACGTCTACCAAATGGGATTGAAACGTCTTCTTTTATAATTGTACTGACTCAAAAGCTGTGGTGAAGTAAAGACGGTAAAATCGCTGTACAGTAATTCATTACAAACATGCACTGTTTTAAAAACATTTTAAACTTGTAAAACTTTTCTTGATGACTCACATTTGATGACTTTGTGCACGTCCTGTCTTGTTGATGATTGTACGCATTACTAAGGAGACGTGTTAATATGTGGCTGTCAATTAATTCGGTGGGCGGGAAAACCGCACTTCTACATCACGCTGCGGTGGGCCTCAAAATGGGAGGAATTTGGATCTTATTTTACCATCAGAAAGTTTAAAAAGCGACTTATTGTGTTTATACCACTCCAATATGTCAGTGGACACACTATACCTACACACAATTCTGTCCAAACAGCTTCAAAAAGATTATTTTTATCATAGGTGCACTTTAATACCTAAACATTAAAAGCAAAAAACACACTTTTTAGAATGCACTTTTTATTATTCACTTAGCCTATTTTTAAACCTTTATTTGAATGACATTGGACTCTGAGTTTTTATGGATTAATCTCTGACAAAGACCCCCCATCAGCCAACCAATGTTTGTATAGTTAGAAATCATGCTGACACCATCTAGCAACTAGATCAATCCCTTCCTCACTGTTTGCATGAGACATCTTTTCATTCCTTAGTAAAAGTTTGTCTCAGCAGCTTTGTGAATAGGTTTTAAGAGAAAACTCTTAGCTAAAAACTTTTTACTGCTTTTAGGTGTTCTCTTAGTGGTAAGATCAAATGTTTTTGTGAATACAGGCCTTGACATTTAGCTAAAACCAATTTCCCCTCTAAAAATGTGGCCTTTTAAATTTCTTTTTATTACTCTCTATTGACAACCTCCTTGAAGTCACTGTATAATTGACGTACTGATACAAGGCAGTCCTGTCAGTCTAATTTATATAATACTGGGGTATCATATAAATTAGACTGACAGCATAATCTCCTATATTTGGACTTATTAACTACAACGGTTCCCATGTAATTATTTCAGATAGGATAAAAACGTGGGCTGTATTAACATATCCAACTTACAGCCGAGGGTGCTTTTGTGATCAGATCAAAATCACTTTAGGTACAGCATAACCTGAGCATATGCAAATCATCATGTGTAAACTATCCAATATTACAGTCCTCAAGGGGCGTCACGATAGACACTAGGAATAATCATTTCTAAAGGTGCTATAATCCTACTAATAAAGAAATATGAGCATCTGTCAGCACACAAAGAATACAAATGTCCAAGCAGTGTGCTGCTAATCAGAGATTAGTCAAGTTACAGAAAAAAGCCAATCGGTTTGAACATAGTGTACATATTTCGTCATCAACAACAAGATGATGATGACAGGATATCACACATCAGCTGCACTGGAAAAATTATACAGCGTGAAGCACAGGATGTCTCAAAATCCTTCATAATGACACTATATAGCATCACAAATCGCAGAACCATAGACTTCTTTTTAACGTAATAGTATCAGCTTTATTTACAGCAGCTATTATTGTGACTGTTCAGCTGCCGTCATGAATCCAGGTAATCAAGCTGTTTCAGAATCATGAATGTCTTCTCACGATTTATGATTTACGTACATACACTATTGATGAGGATTCTGTTGAAATAAAGAGCACGTAGGACAGTAGCCTGAAGCATTGAGCACTATGATTGGGGTATAAATGAGTGTAAACAGCTGCGTCTGCTAACTGTCAGAGCAGTGCATACTGAGAGACAGAGGGAGAAAACAGGAAAGGACAGGGCAGAGCGAACGAGAGAGAGAGAGAGAGAGAGAGAGAGAGAGAGAGAGAGAGAGAGAGAGAGAGAGAGAGAGAGAGAGAGAGAGAGAGAGAGAGAGAG
>CAIGQZ010032144.1:3689622-3705587 GCA_903798205.1 Danio tinwini
GAGAGAGAGAGAGAGAGAGAGAGAGAGAGAGAGAGAGAGAGAGAGAGCAGACTTAAAGACACACTAAAAAAGAGAGACAGGTTTTAGAGAAAAGATCTGAGACAAAAAGGGTTCAGGGAGAGGAACTGAAAGCTTGGCCTCAGGCGGCAGTCGCTGTCCTTACTCAGCTCGTGTCACTGAGGGAACTGGGACTGCTTGGAAATGATATTTGCACTCAGAAATGTACATATTCCTGGACACTCATTTCTGGCAGAGAAATTCCAACAATTCAGCTGTTGAAAGGTTTGTCGCAATCGTGGAGATCCACAAAATTATGAGCCCATAAAGAGCTGCACAATGTGATTTAGACTAGCAGGAGGTGTTCCTGAGTTTTTGTTATTTAGAAGCAGGTACAAAAAATTTTACTGGTTGTCATGACATTCTGTTCCATTAAAATTTTTTCAATGTCTACATATTTCCTCCAGTGCTCCACAAGCAGGGCAGTGTGATTCACCAATGAATGACTTTTATCATTTTGACTTTTTTATTTTGAGGTGGTTCTTGTTAACAAATCATTTAAGAAGCCTTTTGAATCCAAGGTTTCACAATTTATTGAATGTGACTGAATCAGTGTTTAAGAACTAAACAAATCTATAATATGACTCCTTTAGACATATAAAAAAAACAATTAAATAAAATCAACACTCTCATGATAATCATCAGAATAATGGCTCATTTATTGTCCTTCTGTTAATAAGATTAATAAAAGTTAATAACATTAGTCTGACTGAATCAACCTTAATATGCTTTTTTTAATTAACTGGTAAAATGAAATCTAATAAATACAAACTTGTTCAATAAAAAATGACTGATTAAATCAGCTCTATGATTCATTCTATTTCTGACAATTGCCATTTCAAGAGTTCACACTTAGCTGATGATTGATTATAAGCAAGTTTGGCATGCTGTCCTGGGAGAGAGCCCTGAGCTCAAAAGGTCCTTGTGCCCTGGGCTCCCTCCCATTTGCGGGGCGAGAGGGGAGATTTGAGCTCAGGTAGATCTTGAGAACTCCCCCCTTTTGTAAGAGTTGATGACAGAAAATAGTCGCTACGGCGAGATATGCTGATGGATAAAAGTTTGACTAGTGCTAAATTTAGATTGTTCAATTAACTTGTAGTGCATGTTTTTGGAACGTAGGAGGAAACCGGAGAACCCGGGGGAAACCCACGCAAGCACTGGAAGAACATGCTAACTTCACACAGAAACGACAGCCAGTCTGTTAAAGGACTTGAACCGGTGACGTTCTTGCTGTGAGGCCGCAGTGCTAGTCACTGGGCCACCGTGCCGCCCTATGAAAGGAAAAGAGGAGGAGTAGGGGTGGAAGGGGGGATTCTTCAAACGAAGATGACTGTAGTAAGAAACTCTGGCTCTTTATAGTGGGTTAGAAATCGTCTGATTGGTTAATCATACATGGTTAATGCATGACCAGCCGTGTTCAATCATAATCACGTGATCCTCTTGAAATTAGTTTATAAATAAACTTCACTAAGTGCTAGACAACTCAGTAGTTTACTTTTTTTATCCTTAGTTTGTAAAACAGAGAAGAAATCAGCCTCAAGCACAAGAACTATTCATATGTGAATTAATATGTGATTCGGTATATATGAACACGAAATAAACTAAATAGTCATTCATTGACTGAACCTCTCTTTTATTTTAATGAATTGTTAATGTGAATTTGTTCTTTTGAATTCACTGGCCGGAAAAGCTCATCATTCATTCAGATGATACTGCCTTCAAGGTCTCAATAAAGCAGTAATATGTTTGACTCTTGAGACTCTCTTTTCTAAAAATAATTAGTTTGATCTTCACAAATCATGTATAAGAACATGACTCAATCTAAAGACATATACACTCACCGGCCACTTTAGGTACACCTTACTAGTACCAGGTTGGACCCCCTTTTGCCATCTTGGCATAGATTCAACAAGGAACTGGAAATATTCCTCAGAGATTTTGATCCATGATAGAATCATGCAGTTGCTGCAGATTTGTCGGCTGCGCATCCATGATGCTAATACCCAATTCCACCGCAACCCAAAGCTGCTTTATTGGATTGAGAACTGGTGACTGTGGAGGCCATTTGAGTACAGTGAACTCATTGTCATGTTCAAAAAACGAGTTTGAGATGATTCGCGCTTTATGACATGGCACGTTATGCTGGAAGCAGCCATCAGAAGATGGGCACACTGTGTTCATAAAGGCATGGACATGGTCAGCAACAATACTCAGGTAGGCTGTGGCGTTGACACAGTGCTCAATTGGTATTAATGGGCTCAAAGTGTGCCAAGAAATATCCCCCACACAATTACACCACCACCACCAGCATGAATTGTTGATATAAGGCAGGATGGATTCATGCTTTCATGTTGTTGACGCCAAATTCTGACCCAACCTTACGAATGTCACAGCAGAAATTGAGACTCATCAGACCAGGCATCGTTTTTCCAATCTCTCTGTCCCTCTGTCTTCTTTCCAATCTCTCCGGTGTGGTCTTCTGGTGCTGTAACCCATACACCTCAAGGTTGGATGTGTTGTGCGTTCAGAGATGCTCTTCTGCATACCTTGCTTGTAATCAGTAGTTATTTGAGTTACTGTTGCCTTTCTATCAGCTCACTGGATATTTTCTCTTTTTCGGATCATTCTCTGTAAACCCTAGAGATGGTTGTGCGTGAAAATCCCAGTTTCTGAAATACTCAGACCAGCCCATCTGGCACCAACAAGCATGCCACGTTCAAAGTAACTTCACCTTTCTTCGCCATTGTGATGCTCGGTTTGAACTGCAGCAGATCGTCTTGATCATGTCTACATCTCTAAATGCATTGAGTTGCTGCCATGTGATTGGCTGGTTAGAAATTTGCGTTAACAAGCAGTTGGAAGGGTGTACCTAATAAAGTGGCCAGTGCATGTAAAGCAGTTTAACACCTCACATATAGTATTAAATGCATTGTTAATGTTTATCCAACTCTTAACTCTGCTGTTCTAAACTAATTGGCCACCATTTTTTTTAAAGTGCTGAACTCATGAGTTTGTATATTGAGTACAAAAATGAAATTGTCAATTGTCTTATAAACTGGCTGAATGTACTTCATTCAATTATAAAATTAAGTAAATTAAGGAACTACAGTGGTTTAAGTTCTCCAAAATGACCATCATTATTTCTAGATCAACATCCTTCTTAGCTAATATTATGAGATTACTGTTGGCGAAAATAACCACAGCACTACATCTAAAATCAGAGTGCAATAAATGGGTGATGTTGATCCAAGAACATGTCCTACTTGTGTGAATCGCGTTAAGCGTGAAGAGCAATCTAAAGCGTCGTTTGACCTTATTTTTGATCTATTTTGACTCCTGACTCTCTGTCAGTAAGATCTCGCACCCGACTTGAGAGGTACAGCAAGGTGGCGCACCGTGGAAATGCTGATAACGTCTCAAGCCTCAGTGAACCAAGTTCATCTCTCTCATCCGCAACAGTTTGTCTGCCCTCTTCCACTGGATTGCTCCTTTTTGAGTTCTCCATTTTATTTTGTTACCATGACAACCGTCTCTAAGTGAGTCGCCCACATCTCTCGTTCCCTTTCCTCTTTCATTTTTTACTTTCCTCACAGTGACTTTCATCTTTCTGTCTTCTCGACTCATTCCCCTACTCTTTCTTGCACCATCACTGTGACTCACACTTCTCCACTCTTCAGGCTTAACCCCATTTTTTCTCTCTCTCTTTCTCACCAGTGTAATATGTGGTACAGATTTATGTTCAGTCTTTTTCACTACAGTCTGCAATAAAATATTTATACTTCATTCCAAACATCTCCCACTGTATAGAGTTTCAGCAGCTTGCTGAGGTGCTTCTGGTTTTTAGGCGTTCTGACATGCTGTCTGTCTACAACTACAACCCAACAGTCTTTAATAAAGGCTTATTGGAAGGACGACAAAAATCAGCACACAAAAGTTTTGTTTAAAAATTGGTTTGTACCAGATTGAACATTAAATATGCCATCAAAACAGGGGGAAAAAACGAGTTTATAGGAATTTTTACTTCATCCTTTTTACTAATCAGTTTGCTATCACAAAGTCCTAAAAATAAATGTTCTCCAAGATATATTAAAAGTCTGCATCAACCAGAAGTTGTTAAGACTTTTATTTCAGTTTGTTGATGTACTTTCAACAGAAATGGAATATTGTGCAGTGGGCGGGGCTCTTCTTTTTGTGCATCATTCCCTAATAAGCAAACTAACGGTCAGAGGGGCATGGTTTATTTGCTATAATTCACTCTGTTGTGAACCCAAAATTACATTTAGAAGGTGTTGAGTTAACTAATAAAAAATGTAATAACAAATTCATATTCATAATATATTTCAGAGGCAAAATAAAATTACTGCTATAGGCATTTTTTTCTGAAACTCTATAATAGTTTATATTAATTGGAAAAAAGCCTGGTAAACTCACTTCAAATACTCTAATAACAATAAAACTTAAGAAATCCATTTTAAAATACTAAATACAATTTACCCAGTAAAATCTTTATTATCAAAGTACATCGAAATGAAGGACATCTGTAGTTTCTGTAATGCAGATAAAGAGAGCCTTTGTCATTCATTTTTTGAATGTAACGTTGTAAACAGTTTCTGGAGGGATCTAGCAAAATATATTTTTTAAATGACAAACCTTAGTTATTATTTTACTTTAAAATATATAATTTTTTATTGTGAAAACAAATCCAACAAAAGTCTTGAATATATTTGGTAATCTATTTTATTGGCAAAATTTTGCATACACAAACAGAAATTTGCTAAGTCATATGCCATAGTAACATTTTTTTTTTTATGATTTTGACAATGAAATTGTTGAAAAGCAAAAAATCATATAAATATATATATATCAATCATTATGATAGATTTTTTGATTTCCCTGTTAATTCTTAAAATCATTTTATGTAGAAATGCTGTACATTGTGCTTTGTGTTTTTTATTTTTTTACCATTGTTATGCTAGTTTTCTTTTTATGTTCACCTTTTATATTGTGTTGTTTTATATATGTTGATGAATAATGTGGCTGAAGCCGTCAGACTGATGTCAACAGAGAAAGATCACAACTCAATGGTCAGACTTTGATTGATTTTCAGTGGATTAACTTAATTAACAAGGATTTACTTGATTAGATAAAGGATAAAAATGTGTGGTAGCAAAATTAACATTGTAACATGGACTTTAAGAATTAGCAATGAAGGAATATACAATTTAATGTGAAGATTTTATGAACATCGCTTCCAAAGTTCACTGACTGCAGGTTTCTTAGCCATAACTTTGTCTACAAGGATTTTCAAGATATTTCCAACCTGGCTTGAGCAAGAGCTTCACTTTCAGTCCACATTTTCTTAAACTTTGAAACACTATGTTGCAAGAAAGACCTTTACAGTGCAACGTACATTAAAATGAGTGACAATTAAAATTCTCTAATTTATCCTGTCATTGTCTACTGTGGATGACCAGCCTTTTGGGGAGTCTTCAGTGAGTTAGTTATATTGTGCAGATAAAATAGGACCTAAATCACTTGCAAGGCTAAAAGGGTCATTTTTTTAGTTTTCAACTAAACAACTTGCTGGAGGGTTTCAGAATAGAGCGACATCTTTCAAAGTCAAAATTAGAATGTTACGCTACCAGTTAAAGGAGGATTGTTTAATAATTAAGTAATTTCTGTCAGGGGAACTCACTGAGAAATTTTGTATGGTAATAAGCATGTATATGGCATGTATAAGCATGTATATAATGTTGATGTGTTTGATCTTGGCAGAATAGACCTGCTACACTGCTGCTGCTTTTATTATTGGTGCAGAGAAAGTACAGAGACTGCTGCCAGTATATTCACAAACGTGCAAACTGCTACAAACAATATATATGAAACCCCCATAGCAGATCTATAGGTGGATTTGGGGTGGAGAAGGGATTCTGACATTTCGAAGAATACTAGTGCAAGCAACACTGAGGCATTTAATTGTTGAGAAGCAAGCTCATTACCTGCTGAGGTGACTGTAACCAATCACCTGCTTCATGAAGTTGCTGATTGCTATGAGCAGATTAGTTATGAACTTGAATAGAGTTTCACTTAATCACCTAAATAGAGTATACCCCAATAGAGTTCTATAAAAGAACTTTGTATTCACCACCATGTGCCAAATTAACACCAATATCTGGGTGAAATCTGAAACCGTTACCCAAATTTTAAATGAAATAAGTGCTTCAGATTATAAAAATATGTTTTAAAAAGCCTCTTTTCTATTACAAAAAATTTTACTCTATCATTAGAATATGCCGGAATGCGACTAAACAAGTGACCTCAAAATTTAGAATTTCTCTATTTCTGATTTTCACTGTATGATTATTTTTCTTCCCAAGCAAGGCTTCTGTGAGTCTTGAGTTTTTGCATTTTTCAGGCAAACTGATAATGTTTAAACATAATAGCATTCAGACCTTAAACAAATATAATCAACACAAAATACTAAATTTACATAATTAAAAAAACAAAAGGAAACAATGTCTGTGGGCTCTTTCTTAATCAGTTTAAACTGCCCTTTTAACCTAGCAACTCCAATTTTTGTATAAAGCTTGCAGGACTGTTTTCATTTCATGCACATTGGGGATAAAAAATGATAATAGATTCACTGATGAAAGCAAACAGCCAAAACGTCTGTTTCATTCGGGATGTAGTGCATAATGTAAAATTAAAAAGCAGAAAATGAGAAAAGGCATTGCTGATTTTTGATTTCTCCTTGGAAAAAAAAGCGTCTGTTATTACAGATCTGTGCACTCTGAAATGGCAGAGAGCAGTGATTGCCCTTATTTTTATGAAATATAATATAATATAATAAATATAAAACATGGGTAACCATTTCTTTCCAAATGGTTTTACTATTAGAAAGTTTGAGAGGGAAGAAACCCCATTTGACTGAGCAAATGTGAATGAAACACATGAAAGAAGTGATCATGAATTTGTTTGCCCCATGGGGCTCAGAGAGCATTCAACCAAAATGTTGCTGCCTGGAATTAGCATCATCCATAAGGAAGTTTGGGAATGCCATGAACCATTCAAAAAGGCAGTCACGAATGAGACACATGAACTAGTAATGGCAAATCTTAAATGCAAACAAAATGTGAGACAGCGAGGGTGCTGAACTGAAAAGTCAGCTGCAGAAATAATCAAAAACAGTAGAATAGGATCATATCTGAGACAGTTGTGTGGTCTAGTGTAAGTTGAAAGCCTATCAAAGTGCACAGCAATTTGATTGATTAAAGAGCATGAAATGAAAAACCCATATGATGCAAAGAAATCTCGTCTGCTTGTGTGCATCTACAAGAAATATGCACATATTTGTCTAGTTATATCACATTTTGTTACCTCTCCAGGACATGCATCCCCGAGACTTATTTGGCATGATTACGTCTCTTTCCTTTTAAGCTAAAGAGAAAAAGTGATGAATATTCAATCCTCTGGCATACTTCGAGTGTGGCTGTTTGCATGGGAGTGATAGAGTGGCTGAAAATCAGTGAGTGCACTTCACCCGAAGCAGTCATCTCCTCAGCGTCTCTCTTCAAAGCAAATACTGTTGTTCACACATTTCTCACACCCCAGGGACACGCTGTGGCAAAGGCAGAGCGGTGGCACAGGGAGGCGTCTGCATTCACATGGCCTGATGTTTTTCACCACTCAAACAAGAGGCTCTATATATCACGCTGCTCTGGCTAAACTGCTCTGCTGTTCGGATGTCCATTTTAAAGTGTGATGCATTGCTGACTGTATGGAGTTGGCCAGCAGGCTGCTAAAGCACTCTGCACAGAGAGGGGAATTAGAATCGGGAGTTTGCTGTACGAGTATGAAAGTACATGGGGGATAGATTTAAAGGTGACATGGGTTACCAGACACTCAAGCACTGCCAAATTCAAAGAGATGGAGGGAAGGCAGACGAGTGAAGAGAGAGACGTTGTCTTGCATTCTCTTCTGTAGTTACTTGCTTGTGTTTTGAATCATAAATAGTGAGAAAACCTTCAACCTTCTTTCAAATAGCACCCAATCATAAAATAAGCATTTGGGTTCAAAAACAGCTAGATGAAGAGGAATATACTGGAATGAAGACGTTGATTAGGATAGATTATTTTTGATTTAACACCATGTTCATCTGATTGGGCTTTTAAGGAGATTAAAGGAGTTTTCTGATAAAATTTCTAAGTGAGTGAAAAGTGTAAAATATTTGTGGCCATATTTCCATAAAGCCTCTTTAGGCTCGTTTCATGAATTTTCTAAACTGCAGCTGTGTTTTGACCCTTCATCCACAGGGAAATCTTGGGCACTGAAACTGAATATTTTTGCAAACTCCTGTCAGAGTGAAGATTTTCAAAAACTTTCTAGTCTTGTATCCTGAAAAAAAAAAAAAAGAGTTTTTGCTTGTCCATGCCATCATTTCCCTTGTATGACATCAGATTATGATCTCTGTTGTTTACAAAATGCACATTTTTGCAATGGCCAACGTAACCATGAAATACTTCCGCTAGTAACCGGCGCCTAGACTGCAGCTCTACACAAGACGTTTGGCCATAGAAGAAATGGCCGTGCCCAACTGAGCCCGATTTCTCTCTAGGTTTTTATACTTCACTTATGCCAATTGGTGAAGTTTTTTTCCTCACTGCTGTTGCCACTGGCTTGCATGGATTACTCTTCAGTCTTTGGACTCTCAGCAGTGAATATTAAACCACACTGACCTGAGCTGAACTGAACTAAACTGATCTGAACTTAAACTCTGAAAAATGAACTGACACTTTCAATTCATTATAATCTTCTATGTGAAGCTGCTTTGACACAATCCGCATTGTAAAAATGCTATACAAATAAAGATGAATTGAATTTAATTGAATTGAATTAACTATTATAACAGGGTTTGTAAAATGTATACTGATACATGAACAAGTGCACGGAAGTTTTTATTCACTGATGAACTTCCGGTGAAAGGTTGATGTGAATTTTTTCCCATTAAAGTTTCCTTTTAAAGCATCAATAACGTAATTGAATCAAAATATAGTCAGTTAAACAGACTTAAGCATTTGTTTTATTGTTCAAGCGTAAAACGAGATAAAAAGCGATTTAAAAGCAAGTGCCATGAGGAGCAGTTGAGTGTAGAAAAGCAATTAAAAATACTGTGATAAAAGAAATGTTTATATTTTAAAAACATGGGGTGGAACAAAAGAATTGAATGCAGTGCTTCATGTCCTCATGTCCACTGTGAGAACCATTTTATATTGTATCTTAATCAGGCAGTGAAAATTATGGATTTCAAACAAACCAAATCTTAAGACATGGTGAGTGTATATTTCAACGTTTTATTCTAATTCAAATTTTAAATCCCAGTGCATAAGGTCTATAAACCCACTTAATTTCAGAACAGAGCCGTCAGATTGTATTATGCAGGTCAACTGTAACTGATAATAATCCTTTTTTTGTGATGGCTACTGATTGGCCAACATGACTTTCTGGTTAGGAGTATATCACCACCTGCTGCTTTGGCATGCTCTTAACAGCGCTTCATGGGGCATTTTTGTGTTTCATGTGGACAAAGATGTTGTTAAAGTGTACATTTGTGGTCATGGCCACATGAATTTAAAACTTCCCCACTCTTAAAAAAATGTGCCTCTATGAAATCTATAACATCTTTAAAGTCCCCATGAGCCAGAAGCTGCGATATTTTTTTGTATTGGGATGCAGTTAATAGAGAAATGGTATATTAAATGAGAAAACAGTGGGCACGGATTGTTTTTCCACTGTAAAAAATAATTCCGTAAAATTTACGGTAAAAAAACGGCAGCTGTGGTTGCCAGTATTTAACCGTAAAAAATACGGTACAAACCGTAAAAGTAAATTCTCATTTTTACAGTAAACTTCCATATTTTATTAATTTATAGAGGTAATATGTCTGTATTTTAAATTAGCAACATCTACACATCTTTTGTTACACAGATAGACATGATAACACAGCCATATGCAGGTGGTGATGAGAAAGTTCATACATAACGAACCAATGGGAAAATTGATGGGAAAACAACTAAAAAGATCCATAGTAATGTCAACAAAAAGCATCAAAAGTAATGTGTCATGCAGGGAATACTGGGAAAGTCAATTTATGGTTATTCGCCGTATATATTAAGGAAACATACTGTAGTACAGTAGGCATTTCATTCAGAAAGATGGGAAAAGTGTTTAGGGAGAGTTATTAGAACCTAACAGACTCCTCCTCCTCACATTTCTGTTTGTTGTCAAAACTGACAATTACAGCAACTTGGTTAAATATGATACCCAGCTTGCTATTTCCTAAAGATATACTTATCTGACAAATTAACAAAAAAAAACATGGAAGCGCATTTTCAGATTTCAACAATTTATTTTTCTTAATAACATGCACAGATAAATTGTTCACCACAAAACTAGCAATGTGAGCTAACAAAATCATATGGTTAGCTTTGATTTATTGGGGACTTTAACATTCATATAACCTTTTTATTGCACAAAAAAGTTTGTAGGATAACTAGAATATTTTTCACTTATAGGGCATTTTTACACATGTAGATCATTTGCTTCATCCCAAAACAGGGATTAAAGCTTTATCTTGCTTCGGTTTGCTTTCCCTAGGCAATGTGGAAGTCATCTCTTTGGTTTATGTTCCAAGATTCTGCTAATTTCTGTCATCTTTAGAAAGAATAGAGCACATCTCTGTGTTGCATTACAGATTGCCTTTGATCATCCAGATTAACCAACAATTCATTCTGAGAGATATTGGAAAAACAAAGACTGCTATTTTCTTGAAGTGTATAATAACATATACATTGATAAAAGGCTGGTTTATTGGTCCATCGGGTTGGATTTTTTCTCTCTATAAGTGAACCACTTCAGGTCATTTCGATGTGGGCTGAGGATGCCACATTCAGGTGATCATGGACTGAGTGTAAAAATGGTTTATATATATATATATATATATATATAAAATGTAGCATAATAAAGTACATCAACTGTATTCAACATGTTTCTTGGGCACCAAATCAGCATATTACAATCGCTACTGGAGAATCATGTGACACTGAAGACTGGATATAAAACAATGTTTTATGTTGACCATCCCCTTTAGTTGTAAGGGCTAGGAAATATGATCTCATTATGTAGCCATGCTATAAAACGTATTTGGCTTTTATCAGCCACATCGCAAGTGTTTCATAGCAGCTGTTTTAGTACAGCGCAATTATGAAAAATTTGCAAGCTCTACAATTCTTAAGCAAAAAATATGATCTTTTAGGATGGCTCTTGCAAAATGTCAACGTTTACTCCTCCACTTGTTTAAAACTGTTATGAGTTTCTTTTTTCTCTTTAAGACAAATGAAAAGTTCAGATGCAAAAACGTCTGAAATCTCCAACAAAAATGAGCATTTTTGTCAGACTTCTAAGTTTATGTTGAGTTATTTCATTTTAAATACCTTTAAAAGAGTGTATTCTTTGCCATAAACTTGAAATTACTGAACCTACACACAGCGGCCTAATAAAAATGCTCATTTTAAAAGGAAATTTCAAACAGCTTTTAGAGGTTTTTGCATCTGAACTCTTCAAATGAAGATATTTTAAAGAATTTTGTAAACCAGTAGCTATTGACTCTAATCATTTCCCCCTACTATGTATGTATATGGTGCTGTAATATTTAATCAATTCCATGCATGTTCAATAAAAAAGGTCAGGGGAGGTTTTTCTTCAAGGTTTAACATAGCAATTTATTGGATACAAATGAATAATTCGATGTACAGAATTCTGTTATCCTCAATGCAATGCAAAAGTTACATTCAAGGAGGTGCGCAACAGTTTTCAGTTCCTGACTTTAACTTATATAGACAGCTGATATTAACAGGTGGAGTTTAGTGAAATTTGTCACTTGTCAATCATTCTCCAGTCCTTCATTGGCCGCACCCATACATACATCCTCTTTTTTTACGAATTATCTGCACAACATTATAAAGCACAATACTTGCAATTTCTGTGCTCACAGGAAGTTTCGCTGCGAAGCTTAAGTTAATTTTAGACAAGTATTTATCTACTTCTGCAAAAAGGCTTCATACTGTAAGTATGCAAAACATATCACACTCGAGACGATGTTCAGTTAATATAATTTTTAAGCAATACAATCCAGTTTAATGAAAAGAAAAAGAGACAAAAATATATTTAAAAAATTTATAAACGTTTGGAACCACTCAAGGATGAGTAGATTTTTATTTTGGAGTGAACTATCCCTATCCAGCACTGGCTTTCAGACATTAAACTACAGAACATACTTAAATTAACAAGTAATGAAACTTGTGCTGGGTTTGAAACATTTTGATCTGATCTTTTGATGTAGTAACTGTAATTACAGTATAATACTTAAAACAATGCAGGACTGTTTCTCTTGCACACATATTGAGGATGAAATATATGGCAATTGAAGTCCTTTCTGTTATCTGAAGTCAGTGAGATAAAATCGACTATCTTATCTGGTCATGACCGACAGCACTTACTGCCTGCTTTACGTCATCAGCCCACGTCACGCATCATTACAATGATAGTCGCTCACCTGGGACCTTGTATATCCTCTGCCATTTCCCAATTTCAGTAAACTGGAACAATTTTGATGACAGGACTCTTCGTTTTAAGACATGTCCTGAGAAATGCATTAAAAAAGCGTTTTAGTTGAGTGTGTGCAGTCAGATCAAAACAATAAGGAGATAAAAAACAAACATTTTGAGAGAAATCTTGAGAAGAAGGAGGGGGAGACCTGAATGAATAAAAAAACTGAAGCAAATGAAAAAAAGCTTTGTTTATTTGTTGTGTCAGGGATGTTTGGCTTCACAAGCTAATGAGAAGCAATTAGACAGCTGCCAATTAAGCATGACCATTAGACTGTGACTGAGAGGATGGGGAAAAGACAGAAATACTGATGAGGGATGGAGCGCAGTGACAGGAGACTGTTGGGCTGTTGGGGAGATTGAGGAGGGGGAAAGCACAGAGAAAGTAATTATTACCGACAGAAACTTCTGGAAATCTAACAAAGTGCCAAAGTGTTTATTTCTGTCTGCAAACAAGCAGTCCTTGGGGCCGCCTGAATACTAGCACTCTGAGTGATGTTGGTCAGTCAGTGTGAAAGCCGTGTGCATGATATCTCCCTTAACATGTTGGAGTTGTGGAAACAGAGCCATCACTGTGGCAAGTAAAGCTACATGCTCACTCAGCCGTTGGTTTGGCCGGCGCTGGGGAGCTCCACACTTCAGGCGGAACAGACACACTGTGGAGGAGTACACATCTCCAGTGTGTGTGTGTGTGCGTGTGTGTGTGTGCTGCCAACTCTCACAAGACAAACTCTCAAAAACAAGCCATTGTTTATTAGCATCAATTTTGGCTACCATTAAAGGGATAGTTCCCCTAAAATAATAAATCTGTCATCATTTACTGTCTCTTCACCATTGAACACAAAAGAAGAGATTTTGAAGAAACCAGGAAACCTGTAACCATTGACTTCTGTAGTACTTTACTTGTATTAATACTACAGAAGGCAATGGTGACAGGTTTTCAACATTCTTCAAAATATCTTCTTTTGTGTTCAACAGAAGAAAGAAACTCAAACAGGTTTGAAACAAGTCAACGGTGCTGCTAATTGTTTATTTTGGGGATGAATTATCCCTTTAATTTAGAATTATCTATAAATTAAATATTAAATTGAAACAAAAATACAAGTTGTTTTTACACACACAGCAAGATACACTCTCCAGCCACTAACTTCCAATAACTTGTGAGGAAAATAGGATTGGAGAAAGATTGAAAAAAGAATGAGCACTAAGGGTGAGTTGTATAACACTACCTGACAAAAGTCTTGTCGTCGATCCGTTGTAAAAGCAGCAAATAATAACTTGACTTCTCGTTAATCATTTGGAAAAGTGGCAGAAAAAAGATTTTTCTGATGAATCATCTGATTGCATCCCAATCATCACAAATACTGCAGAAGACCCATCGGAACCTGCATGAACCCAAGATTCTCACGGAAATCAGTGAAGTTTGGTGAAGGAAAAATCATGGCTTGGGGTTACATTCAGTATGGGGGTGTGCGAGAGATCTGCAGAGTGGATGGCAACATCAACAGCTTGAGGTATTAAGACATTTGTGCTGCCCATTACATTACAAACCACAGCAGAGGGCAAAATCTTGAATCATTGCAGAAATGTGCGGATGCAGTCTTCCAGGCTCATGGGAGTCATACACAAAATTTAATTCTTTTTCCACTGCACCATGACTTTATATTCTATACTTTAAATTATTTCTGTTAAGTGACAAGACTTCTGTCTAAGCAAAGTCAGAACTTACTGTCCTAATTAAATAGTTAAAAATCAAGGCATGATTATATTTTATTTTAGTAAAATAAGTATAATCTAGACGCCTTTGCCTTTCATATAAAACACTTCTGATGCCAAATGATCAACTAAAAGTTATTGTTTGTTGTTTCTAAAACTTGGATACACTGTAAAAAAGAATGTGACTGTGACCCAACTGTATCCCAACACAAATCGATTAAGTTAACTTAACACTTTTAACAAATTTATGTGGATTGAACATAAAAAAATAAGTTGTCCCAATGAAATCTCAAGAATTGTGTTGATTCAGCTTATTTTAAATAAGTAGTTTGAACAAACAAAATATATTTTTTGAGTGTAGGCAACAAGACTTTTGTCAGGTAGTGTAAAATATTCAAAACAAAAAAAAACAAAATAAAAGAATGATTTAATTAAAGTACTTCACCCTTTATATGTCTCATAATTGAAACAAATCATTTGAAATAATAAGGTTTAGCTTCAAGCAATCCATATATTTATTTGTGTGTTTCTCTCTCCCTCTCTCTCTCTTTCTCTCTCTCTCTCTCTCTGATATATATACTGTAATTGAAAACTGAGTGATAGATATATCTGGCTTTGTTATTCATCATGAAAACAATGTTATACGCTTGGTATTTAAAGTTGGCATTAGTATCATCAGCATGTCTGGGAACAAAGCTCTTTTGAGTTCACTGTTTTGTTCCTCCAGATTATTTTCTCTTGGTATTCCCTAGTAATATTTAATAAACATTCATTATATTGCTGCGGGAAGAGAGAGTTTTAGAGTCTTTAGAGTTTTGGGGCTTATTCATGGTCTGCTGAAAGTATTTTTTTATTTTCGTTAATTCAGTTGCTTTGTTTAGTATTTGATGGATGAACTGTTATATCAATAATCAATAATAACCACACTATATACCAGGTTTTTTTAATACTTTACTGATTTTAAGGAAAGTTTTAAAGTTTTACTGACTTTTAAGAAAATTACTCCCATAATTCACACAAAGCATCAGTTACTGAAATTATTGTTCCAAACCTGTTAGAGTTTCTTTCTTCTGTTGGACCCAAAAACGTTATTTTAAACAAAGATAAAAACCTGTAACCATTGATTTGCATAGTATAAAACAAATATTATGGAAGTAAATGGTTACACTTTTTCATCTTATAAACCTTTTAGAGATATGAATTATTTTTGGTTTAACAGAAAAATAAAACTCATAAAGGTTTAAAATTACTTGAGGGTAGGTAAATAATAAGTTTCATTTTTGGGTAAAACTATCCCTGCGAACAGTATACAGTTTCATAAATGCAAAGCAAACGTAAATGCTACAAAACTAAGTTTATTATCCTATTTTCTAAACATATTTCCTATTTTCCTATTTTATTAATAAGTAAAGTAATTTGCAATTTTTTTATGCAGCATAACTAAAAGGAAGACCAAAGTTGCACATTATAAGCGGACTTGGCAACTGTGAGTGTGTGTGTGTGTGTGTGTGTGTGTGTGTGTGTGTGTGA
>CAIGQZ010032144.1:3715587-3755473 GCA_903798205.1 Danio tinwini
ACACACACACACACACACACACACACACACACACACACACCAATACATCAGTATGTGTTTAGCACTGCACGCGCGCTGGAGCCCGTGAGCGGCGACGAGGTTCGTTTAGTATTCCGTGCACAAGGCGAAGGAGAGAGAAGGGAGGGAGGGCAGAGAGTGAAATAGAGAGAGAAAAAAACGAGGCTGTTAAGACAGGCGAAAACACAGAAAGAGAGGAGGAAGAGGGGAGCGGAGAGACACCTCCTCTGTCCCTCTCGGTCTACCCTTTGGCATCCGTCTGTCCCAGGTGCGGTATTTCAGCCTTTATCTGTCTTTGGGTGTGCTGGGCGGATGTTACGATGTTGGTGTTGTAACGCGTCGCATGTGAAAATTAATATTTGGGTGAATGTGAGCTCGATAGAGAAAGCGTGTGTGCATATGATGTAGACAGTCGTTCCGTTTGAGATCTGCATTGCTTTAAACGGTGCAGGCACACCACGGATTGTTGTCTTCAGGTTATCCATGTTATATCTGTCTGTTTGTGCGCGCGCGCTTATGTGTTGTAAAAGGTCTGCACGTCTGTCCGATTCCGTCGTGCAAAAAAACTCTCAGCAATCTTCATTTATTCCGTGGCATGAAGCATCGTGACCTCGCATTTTCAGATGTGCATAAATATATAGCTACTGTATGTGTATGTGTGTGCAACAATGCAAGGATTTTCACTCACTTGGACTCACTGTCACTTATGTAATTCTATCCTCAACTTCCATATTTCCTACTGTACATGCTTAATCTGCACATGGATGTGTCATTCTATAGGGAAAGATGTGAGATGTACATATGAAGCTGCTGAATTCCCTCCTCTTCAACCCCTTATCAGTGTTCCTTCCCCTCCAAACCCCACCCCTCCCCACAGTCTTCAAAGGCAGGCTTACATGGGCTTCTCTCAGGCACAGGACCATAATTATGCAAATATTAATACATCCATATGGAACCGTCACTGGAATCCTCTTCCGTCGTTCACTGACAGCATATAACGGCATCCGTAAAAGCCATATGAGGGGGCGAATGATTCCCCCCACAATGTGATGGAGCGGGTGATGACGTTTCCTGGCTGTCGGGCTGCTGAGAGCTTCCCTCTATCTGTGTGGGAGCTGAATCTTAAGGGCTGGCACAGAGCGTCACCAGTATCCCAGGGTTCCTCGCACTGCTCTTTCTTTTGCCTGTGTTTTCCTGTGTGATGTTATAGATAATTTAGATACTCCGAGGCCCTGGACAGCAGAGCGGCGGAGAGAGAGAGGATGGGAGGGGGAAACCAGGCCCACATGAAATCTGCAGATTTCCTTGAAATCGGAATCTGTGTCATTCATATAGTTCTAGAAACGTCCCACCTTGCATATTTTTGTTAAATACTTGGAATAATTTGATTATGTTTCCAGCTAGCACTGATATCATCTGAGCCTGAGGTTTACTTGCAGTTTAACCGCTTTGTACAGGTTTGACGGTTTCTGTTGGATTTGAACTCCTTTTAGACACGGAAAACAATGTTATAACATGATCTCTGCTTTTTCAGCTTCCAGCCACAAGCCGCAAAGGTCCAAAGTATCTTTTTTAACAGTGATACTGTAATATCACCCCAGTCTCCGGCCAACAGCGGAGGTCTGGTTGTGTAAATGACAGCAGTCGTTGACAGGGTGGTTTTGATGTGTGTTTAGTTCTGGGCACCGAAGATGAGTCCAGGAACTCATGGCTTCATGGCAGGGATGAGCAAGCCGAGGATATGATGCAGTGATCTGGCTGCGAGGTTATGACCGCGCTGAAGGCCGTTTAGCCTGGTTTCTTTTTCCAGTGCATGAGATCAGTGATATAACAGAAACCAGGCGACAAAAGAAGAAGGAATGGCTAGGAAAGCAAGACGAGGGAGGGAGACGAAGAGAAATGGCTACACGAGTCTACTAAAACATCATTGTTATCATTTATTCATTCATTCCCACTTTGCAGGAAGTCTGGAAACACTGCTTTGAAGCCAGAGGGGTAAAGAAAATTACTGTTATCTTCCGACAGGTTTAAAAGAAAGAAAAAAACCCACACGCAACAGCCTTACAGAAAACAAAAGCAGATTAGACTCCCGATGACATTGCAGATAAGACCACAGGCGTGGAGGTGATACAGTGAGTGAGAGAACAGAGGGAACGTAAAAGAAGGCGAGAAAGAAAAACCACCACAGCTTCATTAAGAAATGACTCTAATATCCTATTGGTTATACTTAATGGATTTACATCCCTTGTCAATAGAAGTGTTCAAATTCATAGCCTCGGTAGAGAAGAAAAGGATTAGCCATCATTTTTCTTTTACAATTAGTCTCAGTCACATCTATCAATTTCAGGGGAATAAGGGAAGTTGTGAGGCAGGTTTCCATTGAGCAAAGAGGAAAGACGAGGAAACTATAAAAGGAGGCAGGCAATTGTGGAAACTGCAAATACTTCATTTCCTTAAATATGCATTTGATATTCTCAGTTTATCCGAATGACCCTTTAAGCGAAACTATTCTAATGAGCTGTGGAAAATAATATTTACCGTAGCTGATTAAATTTATATATAGACTTCTATTGAAATCAGGCAGTAATCCATCGATGCCCTATAGGAGATCAGAATACATTTTTGTTCACTGTTCCTCGCTGGAGAAATGATCTTCCTAACCTCATTCGAAATACTGAATCCCTTCACAAAATACAACTCATCTCTTCTGTGATCGCTTAATTACATCCCGGTAATAATAATAATAAAATGAATTATGATAATAGTAATTCCTCAATGCTTTTAATTCCTTAATCCCTCCCAGGTCTAGCTTGTACTGTTCTAAAAGATGTGTGAATCTTTGCATTACAAGCATTTTTTATGCTTATTTGGCTCTTTGTGATGAATTGCTTGTTGTATTCTAAATTTATTTCACTTTAGATCTACAAAATTAATACGTTGTAAATGCGTTTGTCATCACAAAGTCAAATATTTGCTTGGTTTGTCAAAAATATAGTAGTAGTAGCAGTATACTACTACGACTAATAGAATAAATTGTGTTAGTGTAAAAAAATTTTATTATAATAACATTTATATCTTTTTAAAAATGAATGAAGCAAAATTGCTTGAATTTATAGCTTGATGAGGGCTGAATTTCAGTTTAAAGCTATAATTGACCTGTTTAAATATTAAAGATGCAAATAATTGTACATTGCATTTGGAGATGGATTAGACGAGATGGTTAGCGTTACATGACACTATTACACAGCGACTGAAACCTTTGATTACATTTTGTATGTTTGTATATTTACACACTAGATTTTAGACTGAAGAACGGTCCAAAAAGCTGCAATGCTGAAGCAAGCAGACTGCCAAACAAAAAAGGAGGAATTTTATTAGCTATAAAGTTTTTATCCCTGTGCATCCTCATTAAAATGTATCATAAGGTGTATGGTTTGTGTGATATACATATGCTATATTTGGTTCAGCATCTTCGTTTTATCGTATATTCCTTGCTATTTAAAAAAAAGGAGGACTCTGCTTCTAGCCATTTCGGGATTTGTCATCTTTAACAGACTTTACAGCAACTTGACCATTAGCCTACAAACTGGTCAGCCTAAATAGGGCAGTGAACGTTGCCTGCAGGACAAAATGAATTGCATCATTCCTCATTGGCTTGAATAATTTCACCTTAGGGCCGAGGACAGAACCTCAGACCCATCTGCTCTGTGCTGTTGAAACGCACAGTGGCGTTAGCGACTGCTGCTGATCGGGGGTGTTGACGGACAGCCCCCTAACAGATTTCCACTTGAGAGTCCTGACAGTCATGTAGTGAATGCCAGGTGTCTTATGTATAAACAGTCAGCGATATTATCATTGTCGGCAACTTGACTTATGGCAACACACATTTGAGAGTGCTGGCTGCAGTTATTTCGAGGTCATTAGGACCTGTTGTATTGTAGGATGGCCTCATTTGTCACGCTAGATCATGGCCGCCAAAGCGGTCTGCAAATCCCCTTGAATGGATCAAACTGGCGGAAAAAGACAGGCTAATTACAAATTAAAAAATTCATCTGCCCGGACATCATTGCTTTCAGTCACGTCCGAATTGATATAAACATGAAATCATCATCTGTGGCCCATTTTGTGGGCCATCACTCAGCTTTTAAAAAAGGCTACCAGATTATGCCGGCAAAAACTGACTGAATAGTAGTCAAATCAAGTGATGAACAATGATTGTTAATTAACATAAATGTAAACATAATATTTTGCTTTATTATTATGGTTGTTTTAATCCCCTACAGAAAAACATGTAAAAAACCAAATGTAATACATTTGTAATGTTTTATTTGTATTTAATTTAAAGAGTTTGTTCTGTCATCATTTACTCATCATCATTGTGTTTTGAACCCAAATTTATTCATATTCAGAACTCAATTAATGAGGGTTTCAAAATTAATCTTTTCTTTGGTGCACCGCGATGTAGATGCAAACAATTCGTTATTGGTTCATTAATAGATCATAACCGGTTATTACGTACTGATGCCATTTATCTTATATGCGCTATATTGCGGTAGCTTACTATGGCAAGGGAGGCGAGCGCGAGTAATAAAAACACTCCAACTATACTTAATGCAAAACTCTTCACAATTCACTGCGTGTGTTTTTGCAAGACAGTCTTTCACTGACACTGAAGTTAGAGCAGAAGTCCCTATTTCACTGCGATTGAGAAAATGTAAGTAAACTCCATTTCTGATTCTCACTCTCTGTCTCTCACCTACCGTGGACTTTTGACCTTCTGGCGTGAGGTAACTTTTCTTCTCCTCTTGGCTGTTATAGTGATACTTCTGGATACAGACAAGAGCGTGTGTCTGCAGAGCGAGTTTTTTCTTCCGTGTCTACCATGGATCAGCTGTGATCGCCACTGCTGTTTATCAGTGTCACTCTTCGATGAACAGCGCAAGCGCATTAGAGCCAATCACAGCCTTTTCTGTTGAGCACATGACCTGTCATAGGGGTGTAAGAACTCACTCGACAACGCTTATTTGCTATAACTGCTCATGTCGTCTGTGCATGTATTTTTAAAGGTACAGTTCATATATCTGACTGTTTGTTTTAAAGGACAAAATTGTATTACAAATAATATATAAATATATTTATAAATTTCAATGCAAGAATTGTTATGCTGTAAAGTGGAAAATTATGTATGGAAGGCATTGTCAATGTACTGTGATGCACAGAGATATCGAATTGAACAAATCGATAGCATGATAATCATAATCGAACCGTGAGACCAGTGTAAGTTCACACCTCTACAAATTAAGATAAATCTGAGTGATTTCAGCCCTTCCACTATTCAAATGCATAAGCATTTAAATTAGATTTTGGTTAAGGAAACTAAAGCCAATGGGCCAATGGGCCCTTTACACACTTCCGGGTTTCTCAGTAGTGGAAGGTCATCAAGTTAGGTAAAGCAGCCAGAGGAAAAAACAACATCAAATTTATTGTCCTAGATGCTGCATTACAAATGCCTCACATAAGCGGTAATTAGTTTTTGTTAATTTGAATCAAAGATGATATAGTACATAAATAAATGCTTATAAATGTTCATACGTAAAAAAAAAATTAAATATTAAAAACTTTGAAGGATTTAAGATGCTCATGTCCGTTAAAAGCGTCATAACTGTCTTGTGAAAAGGGTACATGAGGTTAATTTTTGTGTTTTTCTTAAGCATGTTTAAGCTTTAAAAAAAAAAACTCATTTTTTTCTCACTCATAAGTAGGCATGGCTGAGCTTTGGTTTATGTTTGCTCATCAGTCTTCATATGCAAATAAAAGCCTAAATGAAATCAGTTCATCATATAAAGTCAATGTGTCTACAAGAGTGGAATAATTTTTTTTAGTTTGATCAGATTTTATTTGAAATATATTCATTTGTATTCTTGAGATAAATGAAAGTCTAAACTTTTGGGACAGCTTGAACATGATTAAATGACAGAATTTCTGTTCTGGGTGTGAACTAATACTTTGATTTCATATACTGTATAATACAATATCATACAGTATAATTCTATTTACAGTATGTGCCTGGATAATTTAGACCCCCTAGTAGAAGTAAGTAAGTAATGTGTATTTATAAAGCACATTTATTTTGTATGGCTATACACCCAAATGCTTCACAATCATGAGGGGGGTCTCTCCACACCACCACCAGTGTGCAGCATCCACTTGGATGATGCGACGGCAGCCACAGGACAACGGTGCCAGTGCGCTTAACACACACCAGCTATAGGTATAGAACCAATTCAGTGGATGAAATAAGTAGTCAGAAATTCAAATACAGTAATACGATACGATATTATCATGGTATTTTACCCATGACAGATCTTGATATCAGCAATATATCACAATAAAACCATTCACAATATATCATGATAATTGTAAATGAAGAGGGAAAAATGCATCAAAAAGTTGTAAGATGTATTTCTTTTATTAACAGCACATGTGTTTCTTAGAATTGTAACATATCGAGAAGCGCCACCTCATGCACATCGCTATTTTAATACATCTTATAGCTTTTTAATGCATTTTTCCCTTTTCATTTACAAATATTATGATATAATGTGGATGGTTTTCTTGTGATGTATGTCTTGTGATATATATTGTGATCTGTCATTTTCGTGGGCAAAATATCATGATAATATCGTATCGTATTATTGTGCCTGAATATCTGACTACTTATTTTACGTTTATCTTATTTATTTATTATTAAAGCTATTCAAGTCATCTGCCAAAATTGTATTCATATCACAATATAAATCGCAGCAAAATCAAATATCACATGTCAGATTTGTCGATTATCGTGCAGCCATAGTATGTATATTAAATTTTTTCAGATGTTTGAATAGCTCTATTCTGCTATTCTGTCCTTCCCCTATTGAATAATCAAATGTAATGTAAAATGTAATGACTGTACATTCATAATTGCTGATTAACAATCATAATCCCAACTCCACATCGAAGATGCTGCGATGTGACTATTGCAAATGCACAAATTTTAATTTTGATGCTGAAACGATATATTTGTGCAGCCCTAATACACACCACAATACATACAGCAGAAAAACAAAATGTCAGTTTTTCAAGTCTCATGCAGCCCTAATAAATGTTGTAAAACGGATTGCTTGTTGAAAAGTTCACACTGCTGTTGTTACCGGTGATTTTTGTCAGCAGGTGAAGCAACTAATATTTTGAAATGTTATGAATTGTGAAGTATTGTTATTGATTTTTCTTTTTTTGGTCAGTGTCAAGTGCTCATTTGAGATCAGCTCTTCTTCTGCTTTGAGATCGCTTACCGTTGTCTGTCATTCAATGACACAGCGACCTGATTCAGCCGTTCTGCTTTCAGGGTTGGTACTGGACGTCTGAGTGTTATGTGAATTGTCTAGACACCAAACAGAGCTTAACCTTCAAATGTTTCTGAATTTAATTGCAGTGCAATTATTGGCTGTTTTGATGGATGCCACCACCAAACACAGACCTTTGCGATTGTTTGTGTACATATCCATGCAATCATTGCACTTTACTACAATAGGTCTTCATCTCTGGGGTGTGATTGAACTTTTTTAACATGATTGGACTGAGGCAATGTCGTCTGGATTGCGTTTGATTGGACACTGACCATACAGGTGGCTGGGCTCCCTGTTGTGGCATATTGCTTTTCCTGGAAGTATTGATTGAGACCTGGGCAGCAGTCAATGGAATGTCTGAGACAGGTTTCATGTTCTGTTGTCCATGCGTTTCATGTCGGTGTCACACAACATAATACAAACATATTACTCCATTCCAGCTTTATTCCCAGATGCACAACCTATAATGCCTCAAAACGTCAGTATGGTTATTCATTCATTCATTCATTCATTCATTCATTCATTCATTCATTCATTTTTTTCAGCTTAGTCCCTTTGTTAATCAGGAGTCGCCACAGCGGAATGAACCGCCAACTTATCAGCAAATTTTTTACGCAGATGATGCCCTTCCAGCCACAACCCAACACTAGGAAACACCCATACACACTTGCATTCACACACATACACTATGGCCAATTTAGCTTATTCAATTCACCTATAGCACATGTCTTTGGATTGTGGGGGAACTTGGAGCACCCGGAGAAAACCCACGCGAACATGGGGAGAACATGCAAACTCCACACAGAAATGTCAACTGACCTAACTGAGGCTCAAACCAGTGACCTTCTTACTGTGAGGCGATTGTGCTACCCACTGCTTCACCGTGACGCCCAGTATGGTTATATTACAGCATATCACTTGTAAATACCTTTCCTCTAGACTTTTACACCAGCATACAGACACTTATGCTTGGACTGCAAGGCCACATGCTATAGCATACATGCCTTTCACTATACCTGACTTTCTTTACATCTCAGGTCTTATAGTTTATGCTGTTCTCTTTCATTGCCTCTTTTCTTTCTTTCTTTCTTTCACCTGCTTCATTCCTCTCTAACTTCGTTCTGAATCGACCTGGCATTTCAGGACGGTGACACTGTAGTTTGCTGCCAGACGGCCATCTTTCAGATTGAGATATGCTGCATTTTTAAGTCAAACTTAGACAGATTTACAGGCGAAGAGAACAGACAGGGTTTTTGAGGGGGGGTGAGTGCTTTTTTTATGGGCTAATCTGAGGCTCATTTTTTACAACGGACTGAAGATCTGAGATGGACAGATAAATGGACCTCAATCTGTTTGCGTTTGCTTTAGCTGATGCTCCAGACTGATAGACTGCTCGGACACGCTGATTAGGCAGCTCTGAGAAAGAGGGCTGAACGAAGGATTGAAGGAGCGTGCGGGTGAACGTCTTGACCTGAGTCCTGCCCCAAATGACTTATCGCTGTACTTAAGGCTTTGACTGATTGATTGATGGATCGGACAGGGAAAGACGGATGGAAAAGATGCAGCTAGCTGGAGAGAAACCATCCGCCTTACAAAGAAAGACCAATGACATTTTACAGACTTGAAAAGCATGAAAGAATAGTCTATCAGAATGATAGATGGACGATCGGCTCAATAAGAGGAGGTGTCCCGTCAGAGTGAGAACAGATCAGACGCGTTGAGGGATTTTGCTAGCTAGAAAAACTCACCGATGAAAGCCACCAGTCGTTAAATCGATATGCATATTGATAAATTTGCACGCTTTTTTTAGGCTTGCAACGATTTAGCTGACTCAGAGAGGGGATGAAGGAGAGATTGAGAGGGGTGGAAAGAAACACTTGGTATGAGAGCTGAGACACGGAGCGAAAGAGAAAAGAAATGAAAGGTGGAGCTTTGACCTGGTTTCCGTGAGACAGAATGAGCACAGAACAAAGAAAGAACGCTAAGAGATCTTATAGATACAGAACCTCATGCTGACAAATTATACTCACACGGCCCTCAGCAGATGCAGCGCTACAACACCTTTTTTCTCAACGCTATCAAAACGGAGATTTGTAACGTGTGTTTTAGGCTCATCGTATTACATAATTTGTGAAGCGATGCTCAAGAATCATTAAGCAGTCTGGATAGTGAACATAACTGCAGTCAACATTACTGCATTATGGAAAAAGGTGCTGGATTCAGTATTGGTTATTGTAGATCTGACCTTTATTCTAATCATTAAGAACAAGCTTCTTGGAATTACAAATTGATGAAATATGTCTAGTTCCGTGGTGTTGATGTGATACAGTTTTGCAAATATTTGGCTTATCAGTGTGAACCTCAAATGACCTCATCCTCCGCATCATGTGAAATGTCAAAGTTTGCCCAAAGCATGATAATACAGTGTTTTTGTTTGCTTCGCTTATGGTCTTCACCTGCAGCATGTTGTGAGAAAGGTTGTGATGGTCTGTGCTGGGTGATTGTGTCGTGTCATGCTTCATTTTCACATTCGGTGTGGACAGACAAATTGCCTGTCACTAGAATCTTGTTGTGTTGCCCTGTAACAACAGGGTGTTAACCTTAAAGGTGAAGTGTGTCTTTCTAAATGCTGTTTTTATTTTTGTTGTTATTCATAAATTAATCTTGTTTTTTCAGCTAGGATTGAATAATTGTAATTTATAATACTGTCAAAAAATGTAAATAAACACTATTCTTTCTGTTCTAGGGCTTGGCGATAAGGCAAAAATGCAATCTTGATAATTATTTTCCATATTGAACAATAATGATATATATTTTGATAAAAGCTGTTAAAGCTTCCAGCGTTAATAGACTACCCCAGCAATGACCAAAGCAACAAAAATTAGAGGGCTCATTAAATAACATTTAAAAAAATGTTCATTAACAAAAACAGATTACACATTACTCAGATTTTTGCAGATTTCTGCTGTGTGATTGGCTCTTAGATCAATATTGATTAAAAATGTCCAGAGCTGGGTGGCGCGGTGGCCCAGTGGGTAGCTCTGTCGCCTCACAGCAAGAAGGTCGCTGGTTCAAGCCTCGGCTGGGTCAGTGGGCATTTCTGTGTGGAGTTTGTATGTTCTCCCCATATTCGCGTTGGTTTCCACCAGGTGCTCCGGTTTTCCCCACAAGTCCAAAGACATGCGCTATAGGTGAATTGGGTAAACTAAATTGGCCGTAGTGTATGTGTGTGAATGAGAGTGTATGGGTGTTTCCCAGTGGTTGCAGCTGGAAGGGCATCCACTACGTAAAACATATGCTGGATAAGTTAGCGGTTCATTCCACTGTGGCAACCCCTGATTAAGCCCAAAAGAAAATGAATGATTGAATGTCCAGAGCTTTCATCATCTATCATCTTTATCGACATCAATGACGACAATATATCGTTTATCGGCCCAGCCATATTCTGTTCTAATACTACGCTTACTATTTATGAAAGAATCCTGAAAAAAGATTTGTATTTCCACAAATACAGTATATTAAAAAACACCGCTTTTGTTTTGCATTTATGATAATAACGATGATGACGATTATGATGATGATGATAAGTATTATTATCATTTTTTGAACACCAAATCCGCATATTAAAATTAAATGTCATGTGACACTGAACCTTCAGCTTTGCCATAATTTGCGATAATTATTAATTATGCTTTGAATTGAATTGAATTGAATTTGAATGCTATTTATGTATTTTAATACTTTCCTGTATCAAAATGTAATTTAATATACTTTTGAAATGACATTCAAATATTCATTCATTCATTCATTCATTTATTCATTCGTTTTCTTTTCGGCTTAGTCCTTTTAATCGGGGGTCGCCACAGCAGAATGAACCGCCAGCTTATCCAGCACACATGTTTTACGTAGCAGATGCCCTTCCAACTGCAACAACATTCAAATACATACACACACACACATATATATATATATATAAAAGGAGGTTGTGTTGAGAATAAGCAATCCTATCTACCCCAAAAAATAACTTTCACTAACCCCACTTTTTTAGATGAATGTTTGTCTATAATAATTACAAAACTATATCAAATATGTATCACATCACAGATTAATGTGTAATTGAAACAATCATTAGTGTGAGTTTGGGTTTGTCATTTAATCTGATCCAAATTACGCAATTTCACTTGGGGACTTACATTGTAAAGGGATTGTCTTCATCTTAACAGAAAACAGAATTGCTCAAAAATGAAAAAAAGAAAGAGTCCCATCATTCTTAACCCAACAAATATTCCCGCCCAAAATCTAACACTGCTGCTTGAGCCAATGTGTCAGGAAGCTCAAATTAACATTGCAATTTTCAGCATTGGTAATAGAGTAGAAATTACACTTCACCTTTAATCTTCTGAGTATCAAACAACAACAGCTTACAAGATAAGCTTGTTTTGTGGTTGACCACATCCTCATTCCCGAGATGCACTGTACGAGCAGAGCTGTTTGTCTTTGGGAAGAAATTGATATCCAGAATGAACAGTTCTTCTCTGCATGCTATTGAGCTCTGTGCACCCAGCGGGTTGCCTTTATAATTTAACCATAATTTTACAGCAGTTTTTTTTAATGATGTGTGCCTCATTTTCTCTCTCTCACACACACTTTCTTTCTCTCTGCCTCTCTTTTCAGGCTGTTTCAAAGCTTCCGTAGAACATTCCAGAAATACAGCCATGGACCACAGCGAACATTAAGTGAACTTGAATGGAAAGAAACAAAGAAGTGGAATTACACCATACGTCACAGACTCAACCCTGCCCTGATGCTGCTTTAAGGACTGAGCTTGCAAACACTTCCTCTTCCCTGGCTGATGATTTAACTCAGAGTAATAGCCCAGGAAATCTAGGCTATGCTTTCTGAACAACAGACCTAAATATAGTCCTGCTGTTTATCCATTGAAGAAAATTCAAAACGTTTCTGTGAATCAAATCCAGTTTGACCTTCTTCACCATGACGAGGACTCAGGGATGTCATTGTCATCCTTTATAACAAGTATGTGCACAAAAGCAACAGTTCAGTAAATGGATGTCACACTCTTTTAATTTAGCTTCATTAATGTGTGCGTTGTCTTCTCCTCCCTTACTCTCATTCTTTCTGTCCTGTTTTTTTTTCCCCTCAGGAGCCTATAATATTATTGAGAAGAGCGGTTGTGACTCACTTACCGATGGGTTTAGCAAACATTAAAGCTTTCAATTAACGGTCATAAAGAGACCGTCTCCGCTCCTTGCTGAAAAGTTGTCCTTCAGAATCCACGTCTGATCGGAATCCTACGGTAGAAAGTGGCCAGACACACACTCTCTCCCCTCGGGCGCCGTCCAATTGGTGTGGACGGTGAGGGCTGTGGCGTGATTGGTTAAGTGCAGGGCTGGTGTGCGATGCGGATTGGAGGATGTCGGGGGACTGGGATGACGACATTTGTAAGAGGGCCATGGTGCTGGTGGAGGAACTGTGCTTTCGGTCTGGAGGCCTTAGCCAGAGCGCGAGCTGCCAGGAGTTCAGCTACATGATGAGAGGACCTAACAGACAGATAAACACAGGTAAGAATGCAGCCTGTTAATGGGATGGTTGATCCACAAATAAGTGTTCTGTCATTATTTATCTGTTTTTATATAGACACGAACAAGTATGACTTGCTATATTTTCTTCATGGATATCAAAAAGAGAGGTTACACTAGTCATTTTTGTCAGTGCAGTAGCAGTGAATAAGTACTGGATTTTTAAGGCAACAAAAAGGACACAAAGGCACCATTTAAAGGGGACCTATTATGCTCCTGTTATGTCCCTTTAGTGTGTACGTGAAGTTTCAGCTCAAAATATTCCACAAATAATTTCTAATAACTCTTTGAATTGCCCGCTTTGATCCATTTTGGTGACTGTTGCTTTAAATTTAAATGAGATTGTGCTCCGAGGCCTCTTTTCAAAAGGTGGCAGAGCTACAAACACCATTGCCTTAGCAGAGCTGTAGAGTCAAAGCAAGACTGTTATTTCTGTGAAAAACTGAGAATATAAAAACAAGTGGCTCGGAAGAAGGTAGTCTGTTTTCATTGGTGCACCCTAAAGCTCCACAATTATAATTCTCTTAGTCACTGGCATTATCTTCAGCAGGCACAGTGTAAACTCTAATGGCGGATGGCTGCTTCTCACTCAGGGCTGTTTATGCTAGATCATCACTGATGGGTGGGACTTTCCCTCTCTGATGGCACGTACAAAGGGAGAATGTCAATCAAAGTCTTTCTGCAGTCTGTTTTTATGAAGTGTGAAAAAAATAGAATTAGTACATTTTTACCATTATAAAATGGTTATATTTACACACTGTTGTCACAAAACTGTTTAAACCCCTTATAAACATGATTTTTGCTTATTCCACACAATAACAAACCATTCATTCAGAAACATTGCAACGTTTTACAACAACAATTGCACATCTGTCTCTGAAAAGTTGAAAAAAAAGTAATACAAAAACATTGTAACCATGAAATAGTTTTGTAGGTTTTTTTATGCGTTAACACATACTTTCCACTAAAACAATCGGCTTTTAAACCAAAAGCAACATTTTGTATTGTTGTATAACAAATTTTTATTATTATAATTATTAAAATGATGTTTACTTTTTTGACAGCCTTACCCAATAAGATTCTCACTGTAAATTATTTTTTTAAAGATTTATTTTTGGCCTTTTTGCCTTTATTAAGTGCATAGGACAGTATTTCAGACAGGAAGCGAAGTGGGAAAAAGAGAGAGGGGGTAGGGACGGGAAATGTCCTCAAGCTGGGATTCTAACTCAAGACGCCCTGAAGTGCTACTGCACCATATGTCAGCTCGCTAACCACTGAGCTATTGCGCTGACACAGTAAACATTTTATACCATATTTCAGGGCAACTTTTTGAGCAATGTTGGTGTTCTTCTTGGAAATGGGCAACCGGGTGAGACACAGGGTAACTAATTAGGGCAATGGGTTACAAATAAAATATTTTTGCCTATTCTTAATAGAAAAAAAGCCAAGCAACATCACAGCATCACTACAAAATATTGCCCAAAAATTTGCCCTGTGTTTCATCAGCATTAGGGGTGTACACCTATACTGGTCTAGCGGTTTGATTAAAGTTACAGTATCATGTCAGATTCAATTCAATATTACAATGCATTAGGGTAAATAGACGATGCGATGCACCCCTAAATATTATTCAATTACCTTCGGCTTAGTCCTTCTATTTATCAGGGGTTGCCACATCGGAATGAACCACCAACTTATCCAGAATGTGTTTTACACAGTGGATGCCCAGCTGCAACCCAGTACTGGGAAACATTTATACACACTCATTCACACACATACACTACGGACAATTAACTTACCCAATTTACCTATAGCGCATGTCAGGACTGTGGGGAAACCGGAGCACTCAGAGGAAAACCACGTGAACACGGGAAGAACATGCGAACCAGCGACCTTCTTGCTGTGAGGCGACAGTGCTAACCACTGAGCCACTGTGTCACCCCTAAATATAAATTTGTCTTTAAATATATACAATTTTGTCTTTAAATGAAAGCAGTCAGATATATGAACTGAAGCTTTAATTTTACCTGTATAAAGAAAAAATTATCAAACATTATCTATCAAAATTATCTATCAAACATCAGTTAAGTGATAACGAAATGTTCAGTGTAGTGGTTAGAGAGTTGGAGCGATAGATGTTTTTAGTGTTTAGGGAAAACTTGGGTTTTATTGTATTGTCAGTGTCAGAGAAATTCTGTCCCAGCAAACTCGAAAAGCAGTGACATCTGCCCAAATGTACTGTAGGCTTTTAAAATAGCTAGAGCATTTTATTACCCATACATGCATCTCGCCTCCCTTGCTATAGTATAGTACCATAACAAATGACATCAGAAAACCATCAGAAGATCATAATCGGTTATGGTCTAAAATATTAGATGGTTACTAAAATTATACCAAATTGTCCTCATATTCACTGCAATGAGCCATAAAAATTATACATTTTTGACTTCCATAATACTTAGCCTAAATTGTCTAGATTCTATTTCAACTTCATTTCCCCCCATGAAGCCGATATCTTAGATATTTTACTTGATCTTCCATAAATATGTCATATAGGTCAAACAACTTGCAGGATTGGATCATTAGGGAAACCTTCCAAATTGTGACACACAGTCAGCCAGGCTTGGAAACAAAGGCGGTTATTGAGGGGGAAGATTAGGATGATTTGAAGGGCCCTTCCAAGTGTGCCGTATGTGTCAGATATCCAGCCAATAATCCACGGGCATGAAGCTGAGACTAGTAGCTTTCTACATTCATCTGGCACATTTAAAACTGAAGTGATTTCTTCTAAGGTCCTGTTTGTTGATACACTTATGGCACTTATTTCTCAACATGCTAAACGAATCCAGGCTCATTCTAATTACGTAGCCCAATATACATTTCTGGAGAGAGCAAAACATGTCTCAGAAGCTACGTTTTTTTTGCAGTTTTTGTTTTCGCAAATCTGCCAGAGGCTGCTGTGTATGCTTTTTCAGATCTCAAAACTCTCGCGAGTGCCATTCGTGCCTGCTGTTCTTGCGTAAATCCACCAGAGGCTGCCGTTGACTGACTGACTGACCAAACGACCGATCCCCCCACCCACCTCCTTCCCTAAACCCAACCAATAGTGTTTTAAAACGCACCGATTGACCCGTCCACCCCCTTCCCTAAACCCAACCGCAGTATTTTCAAAAGCAATCCAGAAAGAGCAAAAGCCCTTACAGCAGCCTGATTTTTCTCATGTTTTCAGATTTTTACCACAATGTCACCCTGTTATTTACTTGTTTATATTAGTTTTTGGCTTTTGTCATACCTGTTTCCTGGAATCGTTCTTCACCGGACTCGTACCCCGTTGTCATGGTCAACTCCGCTCTGTCCGCTGACGTACATGTCGACCAGACAAACTGGTAACAGCAGAAAAGCCGTCCATATGGATGTAATCGGTCAGCTGGAAAGCGAGAAAAGGAACGGCATTATACTGCTTTGTAGCCTTAATTTTGAAGATGAAATGCAGCCATACATAGCTCTGACTACATAATACGTGATCTCCAGAAACGTACATATATAGGGCCACGTTTCAGAACAAGATTTATTCTAAGAATATCATGGGAGTAAATCAAAGGTTAACTGGCCCAAAACTCCCGTAAGCCTGTCTTCAGTTGCACATTGTCAAAATTCTATAGCTGAGACAGAAAAAAACACAAACAAGTCACTGGAACAAAGCACATAGTTGAAGGAAGGAGCAATTAACAAACTTTAATCACAAAATAAACAACAATACGAAAGAAAGCATATTAAACATTATAAACATCTTGAACTTCCACTCACTCCACTGCAAATGCTTTAAACTGGACACAATTTACAACAGAAAACTTTTATAAACATCATTTATTATAAAAGTCAAGCTTAAACAAATATATTTGAATTGAAACTGAGACCGATGGTTTGTGGGAAATGTGCGACTGGAGTTTCACTCTCATTCAACACCAATACAAATGTGTGCGTATTCATTGCTTTTTTGATGTTAATTGCATTTTGCAATTTGCTTTGGAATGTGAGGCAGCGCACTTCAGATAACAATAAAAATGAGAAATATTCAGGAAAATGCACTCATTGTTTTAAGTGGTTTCACAGAGGAACACGTTTAGAAAGGCATTAGTGTGAGTAAATGATTACAGAATATTCATATTTTTGGTGGTGAAAACTATCATTTAAAACCTATTTAAAGCCCATGATTTATGTCTGACTTCTAACCAAAATGTTGACTTGGACCAGACAAATGGTCTAAAAGGGTAATTTTCATCATCGGTCCACCTCACTGAGCCATGAGACCTGGAAAGAGCCTCACTGGTAAAAGCTGCCCGTTCATGTAATTGTGCCTGGCCATTTTTATTTGTATTCACACCATGCCCACCACAGGTGTTATGGTTGGATGCTGTGTTCAGAGTGAGACTGTCCTGTTTACAGATTTAGTCATTATTGCTTAAATTCCCAAGTGCCCAGTGATTGAAATGGAATTGGACTTGCGTTCTGTTTAATATGAAATGGCACAACCGCAGGTAATTGAAATGGCTCTAAGCTCCTTGTCGAAGAATGAAAAGAAATGAAGCTGTTCAGGCTTTCCTTCCTTGGGTCTCCAAACACCCTAAAATCCCTCAAATGGATGCTAGACAGAAGTCAGTTAAAACTAGTCGCCAATGTTCTGATATCAGTTCATTGAAATAAGCCAGTTTACTGATTTATATGCAAATCGATGACTTGACAGCCTAAACGGTGTAGATTTTTATTGTAAAATTGTCCCATTTCCCCATGGTTATATCAAAAAGCAAGCATCCATGGATTCTCATCAGAGTGTTCCATTTGTTATGTGAATTGTGATGTTAAATACAGCATTAAATCTCAGAGGTAAACTTGCACAGACTCATTTTCCTCTCATATTTGAAGTTTCTATGACTACCACTTGTCCTGTGTGTGCATGAGATGAGAATATATTTTCTTATCGCTTCTTGGGTCAAGAAATAGTGTGCGCGCTTAAATCTGCCGTGATGATTCTTCTCTGTCACATATTACACATGCTTTTCGATGTCCTCGTCTGTTTGGTTAACATGATCTTAAGTGTTGTTGGGTTAGTATAGTCGGTTTAAGAACATTAATGTGAATGAATGAATTGTCTTTTTTCTTAAAGGGATAGTTTGCTCCAAAATGAAAATGTTTGCAAATCACTATGACAAGATAATCTTGGTGCTTTTTTAATGAAAGTCATTGAAGCTCAATGTTCCTTTGCAGACAGTTTTAGTGAACAAAAATATTAAAAGTCCTTAAAAGTCTAGACAGTTTTGGAATTGGAAGGGAGCAAATGATGAGTAAATGTTTTTTATTGGTCAAACATTCCTTTTTAGGTCAGACATCCCTTGCTAAACAATTAAAGGGATAGTTCACCCAAAAATGAAAATTTACTCACCCTCAAGTGGTTTCAAACCATTATGAGCTTTGTTTTTCTGTCGAACACAAAAGAAGAGATATAGAACAAAGCTGAAAACCTGTGTTGTTGGGATAGTATATAGTCGGTTTAAGAACATTAATGTAAATTGATAAATTGTCTTTTTCTTAAAGGGATAGTTTGCTCAAAAATAAAAATGTTTGCCAATCACTATGTCAGGATAATCTTTCTTAAAGAAAGTCATTGGAGCTCAATGTTCCTTTGCAGACATTTTTATTGAACAAAAATATGAAAAGTCTTTAAATAGTTTTGAAATAGGAAGGGAATAAATGATGAGTAAATGCTTTTTTGTGTCAAAGATCCCTTACTAAACAATTAAAGGCATAGTTTACCCAAAAATGAAAATTTACTCACCCTCAAATGGTTTCAAACCATTATGAGCCTCTTTATTTTATCGAATACAAAATGATATTTAGAAGAAAGCTGAAAACCTGTAACCATTGACTTTCATAGTAGGACAAACAAATATTATGGACGTCAGCACTTTCTTAAAAATATTTTCTTTTGTGTTAAAAAAAAACTGGTTAGAACCAGTATGAGAGTAAATAATGACAGAAATTTCAGTTTTGGGTAAAATATCTCTTTAAAAAGAATTTTGCAAGCAAGAGTTCAATTTGTGGAGCCATGACCAAATTAAAACACTGCTTAAATGAATGTTATATTGCATGCAAAATGTTTTCCATATTTTTTATTTTAGTAAATACAACAATGTTCAATCAGTTCTGGACATTTGGTTCTGACATACAGACTAAATATTGGTCATTAGTTTAGGGCAGCGGTGCATTGAATCCTGCATTTGGTGTCATGAAAGATACGCTAGAAGCAAAGTCCAAAATTACATTTGCATTTTAAATGTGCATTTTGCATTCATTTATTTAGCTGAGGCTTTTAGCCAAAAGCAGCTCGCAGATGTGAATAACACAAGCAGTTTGAAGAAAACAATACAAATAGCATTACTATTTCAACTATACAAGGACAATTTGCATCTGGCAAGCACCAAATGAGAGTAAAAATGATTTGGTGAGTTAAAAAAAATACCAAAGGCTGCTAATTTATTAGAGACTGCAATATAATATATACACTCACCGGTCACTTTATTACCTATCCAACTCCTCGTTAATGCAAATTTCTAATCAGCCAATCACATGGCATGGCACATGGTTTCTCAATTCCAAGAATACAGCGTTCTTGTGGAGACCGTTCTTGCCAAGTTACCTCGAAAGAGCAAACTTGGGAGACCGTGAGAATGCGTCCTCTGAGAACTGAGATGCATTCTTTCTTGGTTCTTCCTGATGGTCAAATGACCTTCACATGTTTTTAATGGAAAATTATTTAAACATTACAGCAGTCATACAAAGATTTATTGTTTTTCCCTTTTCAATATATATACTATGCATAAAAACCTTGCAAATATACCTTACACAATACAAATAAAACAAATATTTATATACGAATTTCAGCAAATAAACATCCTTAATGTGTTTATGCACTTATTAAGATTTTCATGCCAATGTTTACTTTTTACCGTCTCATTTAGGGAAACTCCTGAGATAAATAAGTTATATCTCTGGACTTTAATAATACATGTATATAAACTGCTGCGCTTCCCACCTCCTTTATTCAGCCGCAATGACTTCTGAGACTTCTCGAGCGAGTTTTGCGCTCAAGTCTGCATCGATGCGTCCTTGATATCAAGAACACATCCAGGAACTTTCATGCGTACTCCATTCTTGCGGTCTTGAGTTTTGGAACTGAACTTTGGCAGGTGATGATGACGTTACATGAGAACGTGAGGACGCAAGATCGCTGAAGAACGCATATTGAGAAACAGCCATGGTCAATATGATTTGCTGCAGTTCAAACCGAGCATCAGAATGGGGAAGAGAGGTGATTTAAGTGACTTTGAACGTGGCATGGTTGTTGGTGCCAGACGGGCTGGTCTGAGTATTTCAGAAACTGCTGATCTACTGGGATTTTCACACACAACCATCTCTAAGGTTTACAGAGAATGGTTCGAAAAAGAGAAAATATCCAGTGAGCGACAGTTTTGTAGGCACAAATGTCTTGCTGAGGCCAGAGGTCAGAGGAGAATGGCCAGACTGGTTCGAGCTGATAGAAAGGCAACAGTAACGCAAATAACCATTCGTTATGCCTTTATGATCACAGTGGACCCATCTTCTGATGGCTACTTCCAGCAGGATAACACACCATGTCATAAAGCGCAAATCATCTCAGATTGGTTTCTTGAACATGACAATAAGTTCACTGTACTCATATGGCCTCCACAGTCACCATACCTCAATCCAACCGAGCACCTTTGGGATGTGGTGAATTGCAAGATTCCACATCATGGATGTGCAGCTGACAAATCTGCAGCAACTGCATGATGCTATTATGTCAATATGGAGCAAAATCTCTGAGGAGTATTTCTAGTACCTTGTTGACTTTATGCCACAAAGGATTAAGGCAGTTCTGAAGGCAAAAATGGGCCCAACCCAGTACTAGTAAGGTGTACCTAATAAAGTGGCCAGTGAGTGTATATTGTAAAATTGATGACCCCTTCTTATATAAGCAAAGTCAAAAACATGCCTGTTTGTTTCCACTTAAGAAAACATCTGACACCTTTACCTGCTGATCAAAAGCTGGTAAGCACTATGGGTAGCACAGTTTATGATGTTGTTTGCTGAATGCATTGCAAAAAAGTGACATGCATAGCTGAGCAGGACGGGCAGCTTACCATAGTATTAATTAATTGGAAACTGAGGGAAGCTGCCCGAGGCTCTTTAAACTCTTCTGTACTCACAGTATGGCCCATATGTGCATTACAGCTAAAGGGTAGTCAAGCTGTCAAGCATAGTGTAACAAGGTGAAACAGACTATTTTTAACACTGGGTCTCTGTCTAAGCCACGGTCAGTTACCGCTTAGACGTATAGCATGGATTAAACATTTCCATTTGGATTTGCTGCTGAAGACATTTAAAAAATTTTTTTAGTACAGTGCATTTAGGTGCTTAGGATGAGACCTGAATGTGACCCTCACATTTGATTTCTCCACTTTTGCAGGGCATTAAGATAAAGTGAGAGTCTAATTATGTGAATGATTGTATTTGCTGATGGAATAAGAAACAGTGTTTAGATAGACTATGTTTGTAGGTTGCACCACTATTGTAGTCACATTTGTCAATTTGCTGACATCAAAATGTGACATCTTGCCTTTGACTGTGATGTAACATTGATGGTAATAATATTAATATTAAATATTACCAATCAGCAAATTTAAATGATTCTGAATGATCATGTGACACTGAAGACTGATGTAATAATGCAGAATTTGTATATGTATTTTATATGTAATGAATATTTATTTAATATATCTGTTTTTGTATTTATTTAAAACTCAAAAAATATACGCTCAACAAAGTAAATTCTTGGTGTAGCCTAATTTAATTACAACACACATTTCCACTCATTTGAATTGTTTTTTCAACTTATTTTAGGCAAATGGAGCCCAAAAGCTAAATTATTTTTGAATCAATGATGTCAAATCATTCATTCATTTATTCATTCATTCATTTTTTTTCAGCTTCGTCCTTTTATTAATCTGGGGTTGCCACAGCGGAATGAACCGCCAACTTATCCAGCATATGTTTTACGCAGCGGATGCCCTTCAAACTGCAACCCATCACTGGGAAACATCCAAACACACTCATTCACACACAACACTCATAGACTACGGACAATTTTAGCTTTCCCAATTGACCTATACCCGCATGTCTTTGGACTTGTGGGCGAAACCATGAGCACCTGGAGGAAACCCACGCCAACACGGGGAGAACATGCAAACTCCACAAAGAAATGCCAATTGACTCAGCTGAGGCTCGAACCAGCGACCTTTTAGGTGTGAGGTGACAGCGCTACCCACTGCGCCACCGTGTCGCCAATGTCAAATCATGGTCATTTAAAATTACTTAGTAAATTAAACTTGTCTGGTGCACAGTCTACATACTCTTGTTGAGCCAATTAATCCCATTCACTTAATTTAGAAAACCAATTTTCTGTTAATTATTGCAGTTCAAACATAACTACTTTAGTAATGGTTGTTGTTGACCATTCTTAGAACTAGCATTAGCACATTTTTTATGGCTCACAGAATGAAGAAACAAACAATAATGTTGTTAATAAAGCTGCACCCAGACATTCCAAAACTAAAAAAACTCAACATGCAACTCTTCTAAATCTTCAAGCTAAGTGAAAACTAAACTCTGTGAATCTTTCTCTTGACTTAAAACACCAACATTTAATTTCATTGTTAGCATCTATCCTTATAATGCAATTCACTACAAAGATATAGTTACACCTACACATTTCCTCCAAAAAAGAAAAATCGGTCATTATTTACTCACATTTTACTAGTTTCAAACTTTTAGAAGGACTTTTAAAAGAGATATTTGAAGAAGCTGGAAACATGTAACCATTGACTTCCATAGTATTTGTTTTTCCTAGGATGAAAGTCTATGGTTACATATTTTCAGCTTTTTTCCCCCAAATTATAATATTTTGTGTTTAATAGAAGAAAGAAACTCGTAAATGTTTATAAGCACTTTAGAATCAGTAAATAGTGAGCAAATTTTCATTTTTCTTCTGTAAAATTTAAGTAAATTAAACATAAAACAAATATATTGTTCAAAAATGAACAGAAAATAAACTCTTTTTAAACAAGTATTGTACACTCACCGACCACTTTTTTAGGTACACCTTGCTTGTACTGGGTTGGACCCCTTTTGCCTTCAGAATGTAATGTAATGTAATGTGTATTTATATAGCGCATTGATTGTGTATGGTCATACACCCAAAGCGCTTTACAATCATGAGGGGAGTCTCTTCACACCACCACCTGCAGAACTGCATTAATCCTTCGTGACATAGAATCAGCAAGGTACTGGAAATATTCCTCAGAGATTTTGGTCCATATTGACGTGATAGCATCACGTAGTCGCTGCAGATTTGTTGGCTGCACATCCATGATGCAAATCTCCCGTTCCACCACATCCTAAAGGGTGCTGTATTAGATTGAGATATGGTGACTGTGGAGGCAATTTGAGTACAGTGAACTCATTGTCATGTTCAAGAAACCAGTCTGAGATGATTCACACTTTGAGACATGGCGCATTATCCTGCTGGAAGTAGCCATCAGAAGATGGGTACACTGTGGTCATAAAGGGATGGACATGATCGGCAACAATTAAACAGGTAGGCTGTGGCATTGATATGATGCTCAATTGGTACTAATGGGCCCAAAGTGTGCCAAGAAAACTTCCTCTACACCATTACACCACCACCACCACCAGCCTGAATTGTTGATACAAGGCAGGATGGATTCATGCTTACATGATGTTGATGCCAAATTCTGACCCTACCATTCAAATGTTGCAGCAGCAATCAAGACTCATCAGACCAGGCAATGTTATTCCATTCTTCTATTGTCCAATTTTAGTAAGCCTGTGCGAACTGTAGCCTCAGTTTCCTGTTCTTAGCTGACAGGAGTGGCACCCGGTGTGGTCTTCTGCTGCTGTGGCCCATCAGCTTCAAGGCTGGACGTGTTGTGCGTTTAGAGATGCTCTTCTGCATGTTAATAATGAGTGGTTATTCGAGTTACTGTTGCCTTTCTATCAGCTCGAACCAGTCTGGCCATTCTCCTCTGGCATCAACAAGGCATGTGTGCCTACAGAACTGCTGCTCACTGGATATTTTCTCTTTTTCAGACCATTCTCTGTAAACCCTATAGATGGTTGTGCGTGAAAATCCCAGTAGATCAGCAGTTTCTGAAATACACAGACTAGCCCGTCTGGCACCAACAACCAAAGTCACTTAAATCACCTTTCTTCCCCATTCTGATACTTGGTTTGAGCTGCAGCAGATTGTCTCGATCATGTCTACATGCTTAAATGTATTGAGTTGCTGCCATGTGATTAGAAATTTGCGTTAACGAGCAGTTGGACAGACGTACCTAATAAAGTGGTTGTTGAGTGTATATTTATGTATATACATTTTTACTTTTATTGTTTTATTACGTGAGGCAAAAACTACTTTGACAAGCATTTTTGAAGAAATTTTTGAATGCTTAGATGAAGTCAGACAACACACTGCTGCATAGACATCTTTCACTCACAGGCTACTTTTGCTTTAAAAAAGAAATGATGCAACAAAGTTACGTTGGGCTGCTGCAACTCTAAGCCAGCTCTTTAGAAGATGTTGATGGTGTGGAAAAGTCTATGAGACAAGATGACATGAAAGCTTAGCAACGGCACAGAACAGCGATCCTTTCGGTTCAGCCAACCCAGAGTTTGTAGATCAAACTCCCTCCCCAGATATACTGCTTCCAAACAGTCTTTTTTTTTTCTTCACTAGCAGATCGATACATTAACCTTTCTAATCCCAGACCCCTCCCGCGTTTAGTTCTCTCTCTCCATCAGTGTCCGTTTGTTTGGCTCCACATCTTTCATTCCTGCAGTTCCGCCTCTCCCGCACCAACCTCTCCCTCTCTCCATCACTGTCCATTTTTTTTCTTGCCTGTTTTACTCACGGGGGAATGCTTGCAGACTTTATTAACCCCTCTCTGCCGCAATCTCTCTCTTTTGCTCACCTTCGACGTGTGCAGTGAATGCGTTATCTTGACCAGTCAGCCCATGTGTCTGCTTCAACATGTACACTAATCTGTTAGCTCTTTCCTAGACCCTCCCCCTTTCTCAATCTCCCTTTTTCTTCAGACATATCCTTGTTCTTTTTTTATTTTCATTTTCTCTCTCTGTCAGCTCCCTGCTGGAAAATCCACTTTAAGCTGGCAGCTGTGTTTGGAAATGGTTTCTAGCTGGTCTGAACTGGTTATTTGATGGTCCAAGCTGCTCAGTTTGTTCATAATGGTTTTTGGAATGTATTTTCTAGTCAACAAGCTGATGACAGCTCACATCTGCAAGTACATTTATTCAATGACCATAAGCCAACAAAAAACATAGTTAGGACTCTCCAATTTTGTTATTACAATGATTATTAAATTTGTTCAGGTGCTGGACCAATGTAAAAAAAATTGTCTTAAATTACTATATTTTCTGAAATCTAGTGTTAGCACTTTGAGTTTAGAAGAAAAGCGCATTATGAATAAGATGTGTTATTTATTGTAATACTGGATTTCAGAAAATTTATATTTAGTTGTGTTATTTTAATCATCTAATACGTGCTGTGACTTATAATTCAAAATTAACATGCACAAAGTGTGCACACAATTTGATTGGTCCCGAATAAGCCTGTCAAATGAATAATCATGATTAATTGCATCCAGAATAAGAGTTTGTATTTGCATAACATACAGTGTGCACAGTGTCATGTATATGAATATATACTTGTATGCTTGTAAATGTTTGAGAAAACATTTATTTCTATTTATCAAAATATGTATGCATATAATTTAAATGATATACACTCACCGGCCACTTTTTAGGTATGACTGTCCAACTGCTCGTTAATGCAAATTTCTAATCAGCCAATCACATGGCAGCAACTCAGTGCATTTAGGCATATAGACATGGTCAAGATGATCAGCTGCTGTTCAAACCGAGCATCAGAATGGGGAGGAAAGGTAACTTAAGTGACTTTGAATGTGGCATGGTTGTTAGTGCCAGACGGGCTGGTCTGAGTATCTTAGAAACTGCTGATCTACTGGGATTTTTCATGCAGAGAATGGTCCGAAAAAGAAAAAATATCTAGTGAGCAACAGTTCTGTGGGCACAAATGCCTTGTTGATGCCAGAGGTCAGAGGAGAATGGCCAGACTGGTTCCAGCTGATAGAAAGGCAACAGTAATCTCTGAACAGCGACTCTGAACCCACAACATGTTGAACTTTGAGGCGGATGGGCTACAGCATTAGAAGACCACACCGGGTGCACACTCCTGTTAACAAAGAACAGGAAACTGAGGCTAAAATTTGCACAGGCTCACCAAAATTGAACAAAAGAAGATGGGAAAGCATTGCCTGGTCTGACAAGTCTCGATATCTGCTGCAGTATTCGGATGGTAGGGTCTGAATTTGGCTTCGACAACATGAAAGCATGGATTCATCCTGTCTTGTATCAAAGGTTCAGGCTGCTGGTGGTGTAATATGGCTATTTCCAGCAGAATAACGCACCATGTCATAAAGTGTGAATCATCTCAGACTGGTTTCTTGAACATGACAATGAGTTCACTGTACTCATATGGCCTCCACAGTCACCAGATCTCAATCCAATAGAGCACCTTTAGGATGTGGTGGAACGGGAGATTTGCATCATGGATGTGCAGCCAACAAATCTGCAGCAGCTGCGTGATGTTATAATGTCAATATGGACCAAAATCCTGAAGGAATATTTTTCAATACCTTGCTGAATCTATACCATGAAGGATTAAGGCAATTCTGAATGCAAAAGAGGGTCCAATTGGGTACTTGTAAGGTGTACCTAATAAAGTTGCCGATGAGTGTATATAAAAATATATATGTAAAATTGTTGGTATTTTTTTTATTTTATGTGTGTGGGTGTGTTTAGATACATAATAAATATGAACAATAAATACACCTGTATTATGTAAATGCAAACTCTTATTTTGAATGTAATTAATCACAGTTAATTATCAAATCGCAGTTAACAGCACCACTCCTGGATGAGAGAAGCATGCAAGTATTTGTATAGTACATTTCACACATTACACTATAGTTTCAGTTTCATTTAACCATTTGTTTAGGATTAACAGTTATAATAAATTATATTTACACAGTCAATGCCTTTGTTTGTTTATACTTATATTCTTTTACTAATTTTTCTGCTATAAATACTTTTTTATTTAAAATATTTGTTGTGAAGTGAGGAAAACTTAAATAATAAGGTAATATTTTTAAAATGATGTTGTGCACAAATCTGTTTCTTACCAGTTTACGTACAAATATGCATCACTTTAAGCATTTATAAAAACATTTATATGTAGAAACATAAATCATATGTCAAAATAAACTTTTGGAGTGCCCAGTAACAGAAGTTTTATGTTTTGTAAAAACATTGTTAATTGTTAAAGGTTCAAGACACCTTGGAGTAATTTTTTTTGAGATTTTAACAGATTTGTGTGTGTTGAGCATCAGTTAAAACAACATTAGCCCCTGTCTGCTTTAATTGTGGGGAAAACTGGATAATTTTGAGCTAATTTTATCTTCCGGGTTTAAAATAATTTTTGGGGCGGGATCAAAATCTGTGACGTAGCGCGAATCTGCTAGTGGAGTGATGACGCGTCAGTTTCTTATTATTATTTCTATATTATTTCTTATCCTATAAGAAGACCCTGGGATTCACAGGGTTTGTTGCATTTTTCCAGCGATGCTGTCAGGGCCGAGACAGCAAAGCTGTTGGTTTGCAGCAAGCATTTTTGTCTGGAGAGCGGTATGAGAATTGGAGAATGGCGCACTTTGTCTTTTATCAGTTGAGTTTGTTACCATTCAGGCACATTGCCTATATCCGTGCTGCTGTGTTTGCCAATTTTTTTTAATTCTCCGGATTACTGCCAGGGCTATTGGTTGGAATAGACAGGGCAAGAGACCTGCTGTACTGCTGAGAGAAGTCCTCCTCATTTATAGTGTTTATGTAAACATGATCATCTTTCTAATGATATAACAAATTGTGGTTATGTGTATATGAAATTACGAATAACATATGTAGCAGGGCATTAAATTACTTACTGTTTATTTCATTGCATTTTAACTTTGTAAACTATAAAATCATGGGTCTCCTCATGGTTTGTGTCTCATTTTGTGAGTCAACTGACAACAGTTGTTCACTCCCCTTTTCTTTTCCCTGCTCTGCCAGCCACGCCCACTCCTCCCTCTGCTCTCAGTGCTCCACACCCATCTTTAGAGAATTTTTTGAAAAAAATTCTGAGGTAGACTTGCACTGAAAGAGGGGAAATTCATTTTCCTTTAAGTCTCAGGGAGACTACATTTTTAAGCAGAATATAAATTATTCTGGGTTTACAGCCTTGAAAGCTGATAGTGTTATAAATAGCATTTCTTTTAGCAATCCACAGTTAATCCGACTCTCTCCTTTGTCCTTTTTCCTCCAGTTCAGGTCTCTGATCTCCATCCTTGTCCCATTCGCTTACATTTTCTCCTGCTATTTACGTTTTCCTCACTCTCTCTATCTGCGTCTTGTTCTTCAAGCTGACAGATCAGTCCCTTCTCTCCTCCCTCTGTCTCTCTCTCTGATCATATCTTTGAACAAGCAGTGATTAATGACATACAGAGACTGATGAATTATTCACCAAAGAAAGACAGAAAGTACTGAGAAAGAAAGAAGGGAAACAGCGAGAGGGAGGCTGCGAAGGGTGGATGGGGAGGAAGGAGAAGGAGGGCACAGGAGCGAAAGGGAGAGAAATGATAAAGGTGATGCAAGATGAGGATGGAAAGCAGTGTCTTCCTGTAACCTATTGGAAGAGAGAGAGAAAGAGAGAGAGAGAGAGAGAGAGAGAGAGAGAGAGTGTGTGTGTGTGTGTGTGTGTGTGTGTGTGTGTGTGTGTGTGTGTGTCTGTGCTCAGTCATGCTAACGTTTCATAATTGCAATTCAGATTGCAGTTTACTCACAGTGTGGTACATGTGTGGAGTGTTGCTGAAGGCTACTCACGCTGTCAAGCGTACACTAGCAAAGTGAAACAGCAAAAAAACTGACTATTTTTAACCGTATGCTTCTGCCTAAACTAGCATTGCTGACAGTTTACACAAACGCTGCATCAGAAACCTTTGGAGAAACATTTGAATCCAAATTCTGCTTCACTACCTGTCTCCTAAAATCTAATCTAATCGAATTTCGAAGGTGGCATAGATGTGTCTTTTACTGTCTTTGATATCAGACAGTCCTGTGTGTTTTGTTTCTGACAGATGAGCTAAACAAAATAAAGATGGCATCTCAAAGCGCCACTTCGATGTCATTTTTGACCAAAGTTTTTTTTACTTTTGGTGACACTTGAAGGGAGAAGTTTAAATTGTAGTAAGCAATTAGTAAGTTTTCCTTTTAGTTATCAACAAAACTTTCTCTCTAATTTGTTGTACATGATTTAATCAGTGTGCTATCTTGAAAAACTGTCTGAAATCAGTTTTATGAGATGACTTTGTCCACAAAAGCTGCCTCTAGAGTCACTGTCTGATAATGCAGTGAGGCGACTGCCTAAGTCAGCTGCCTAAGTTTTTGAAACCAGCCTAAGACCTATTCATTTTACTTCTGTTTGGTCCCTTCATTCATCAGCGGTCACCACAGCGGAATGAACTGCCAACTTATCCAGCATATGTTTTACACAGCAGATGCCCTTCCAGCTGCAACCCAGTACTGGGAAACATCCATACACTCTCAAATTCACACACATACACTATAGCCAATTTAGTTTATTCAATTTACCTGTAGCACATGTCTTTGGACTTTGGGGGTAACCGGAGCACCCAAAGAAAACCCACACGAACATGGCGAGAACATGCAAACTCCACACAGAAGTGCCAACTGACCCAGGCGGGACTCGAGTGACCTTTTTGCTGTGAGGTGACAGTGCTAACCACTCAGACATTATAGTTGTATTTATTTTAACTGGATCTGGTACATTTTAGGGAGGTAGAAGATTCAGTAAAACATATAGTTTTTTTTATATATCATTAAGATAGTATTGTCATTTGTAATTTGAATATATTTAGTAATTTTTTGGTATTTTGATACATTTTTAGTGACACATTTATTTTAATGTGCAGTTCACACTATTAAAATTCTAAATAAAATACAATTTTTAGATGTTATCATTAGTATGTTTGTTTTAAAGATATCTGTAAGTTATTGTGCTGAAGATATAAAAGATTTTAACATGATATAAACATCCAAAGCTTGCAGTTTGTCATTTCAGCCTAAACTGATCAATTTTAGATTTTGGATACATTTTTTTTCACGTCATCAAATCAAATCCTGACCAATCAAATGTTCTCTAGTATCTGACATGTCCCGCCCCCTTCAAGAAGCTTGTCATTTGCTTTCCATTTGATACACTTGATCTCAACCACTCTTACTGGCAGAGCTGTGAGAAAAACAATATGCTATTGTCTGTTTCAGACCTTTAACTAACCATTAACCAACCATTATCTAAGACTATTATCTTGATAAACTAATAATTAGCTTCTTATTAATAATAAGGTGATAGTTGGGTTTGGGTATTAAGTAGCATTTGGTGTGTAGAATAATATCATACTTTATAAACAGTTAATATTTTAATAATAGGCAGGTTATAACACAGTAGTTAATAGAGTCAATTGTTATTTAAACCAAACAGCATAGAACCAAGAGGCGACACTCTACTGCGATTTGGGAAACAGCCACTAGATGGCGCGGCAGCCATTTTGGAAGGAAAATTCCAATAGAACAGCAGCATAATATAAGTCTGTAAAATAAACTATTAAAAGTGCTGATTGTGATAGCAAGTGTTGTATTGTCGTCTTTCAGGTTGTGTCTCGGCTTTAATAAACTTTTTAAATAAATAAATTTTAAAAAAGCAGCTGCCTGCCATCGCAACAGCAATAAGATCCAATGGAGAGCCGATCGCTTTCACTCCAAAAAGGCGGAATCCGGGGCTGTTGCTGGGCGCTGCTGTTGCAATGGAACGTTCTATTGAGTGTCGCCTCTTGGTCATAAGCTCTTTGCTTAAACTACAATGTTACACAAAAAAATTAACGTCAGTACAAAACGAAATGAAACAAAACAAAACACAATCAAATCAAAACAAAACAAAACAAAACATAATCCTTATTTCCTTTCCCTTTTCTTGTTCACTAAACTTTTGAAAACATCAGCTGCACTGACCTCAAATTATTAACATAATATTATTAGTTTTGGATAGTTTTTTTGTTCACTCAACATTCCAGTTCTGCAGACAAAAAATGTTCAGTTGGTACAACTTAAAAAGTTTGGTTGCAGAGTAGTTCACCTTTCCAGAAATAACTTATGTTAACCCAACTAAATGTTTTTTGTGTTACTGACAAATAATTTGAGGTCAGTGCAGCTGATGTTTTCAAAAGTTGAGTGAACAAGAAAAAGCGAAAAGAAATAAGGATTATGTTTTGTTTTTGTTGAACTGCCTTAAACATTTTTACAATGTTACCCTTTGTTTCTTTTTCATCATGTAAACATTACAGAAACATTTTATTTTAGTTTAGTTTAAAACATTAAACATTAAAATAACAAAGTTAGTTAAATATACTCATTATGTTTGTGTGTGTGTGAGAGAGAGAATTAGTGAATGTATAAAGCTTACTATTTTATTGGGAACGAGAGAAAGAAAGATGATTAAATTTATAATTATAATATTTGTAATTGACAATATCACAATGAACATCATGTAATGTATAACAATGTTAACATTTTAGATATTATGTATTAATAAATGAACATTGTATATATGCGGCTTTTATTTTATGAGCCATAGTGGAAGCACACAGTTCCTCATAATATTCATTTTCACCCAAAGGCGTTCAAAAGAGAGCCAAACAAGATGATCCAGACTTTTCTTTTTCTTTATGTTGGATTACTGAAATCCCTCTGTTTTGTGGCTGTTTGCAGTCCAGTGAATCCCCTTTCTTCCTGTCATTCCAGTTTACATTTCATTCCAGCATCCTCTGAGATGTGGCCAATTCAATTAAAATTCCAGATTATAAGTCAAAAGGGAGTCGATGCTGATTTTTTGCCCAGGCCAGGCTCATTGTTCGGACACCTGCGAGTATGCGCAGCGAGGAATGGCGATGAAACAAAAGGTGAAACAAAAGCGGAAAGACATGGCATGACGTAAGAGCGGATAGTCGTACGATATAGCCTCCTTGCATAATAGAAATCACAAAGTAGCTGGAGGTAGAGCGACCCCGCGGGCTTTTGGAGCTGGTGGGTGTCGTGTTTGAGGAAGTGATGTGAAAACAGGGGAAGCTGAGGATCTGGTGTGGGTGTGAGATGTGAATAGAGCTCTGGAGAGTCAGGCTGACAGACAGACCCTTTGTTTCTATTGATTGGCAGCCACTTGTTTGTCACTGCTTGTTGGAGATGAGTTGTTCTCTTCACTCTGGTGCTGAAAACCAGTTGCCAAAGTCGCGTTTTTTTTTTTTTTTCAAATGACTCACTCATGCACACCCTTAAAAATCGTTATTAAAGGCTGCGTGATTGAAAGCTCATACCCGGCGAGAGACAGAGTCATAAGGCTTAATCACAGTTTAGAGGACATCTTTGTGGAAATTGTCATTGGCATTGACACTTTTTCTGCTTGGAAATAAATCCATCGTTTTCTTGGCTTTGTATTCAGATAGGGGCTCGTGAATGTTGGGAGAGCTGCTGGTAATTTACAGGCACAATGCGCCATCTCCTTTGCTTTTTCTCCTTCTGATCCTCTCTCTCTCTTTCTTTCTCTCTCCTCTCTCTCTCTCTCTCTCTCTCTCTCTCTCTCTCTCTCTCCCTCTCTCTCTCTCTCTCTCTCTCTCTCTCTCTCTCTCTCTCTCTCTCTCTATCTGCACTTCCTTCGGTTTCTTCCAGTCATTCCCCAAGCGCAGCATCTGTCTGCCAACGCTATCTCATTTGCACATTTTTTCTTTTTAAATATCTCTGTTCATCCTCCTAGGTTATGCAATCAAGCTTGTTACCTAGGATAGGGAACTGAGAAGTGAGTTTCATTTATTAAAATAAATAAAAAAACACACAAATACTGTATGATTTCCATAATGTTCATTTAACAGTTCTTGAATGTCTGCATTCATCTTGTGATGAGGTTGTGTTCCTGAATCTACAGCTGTATGCAAATACAAATAATGTTGACATTTGAGTAATCATAGTGGATTGAATGCGATGAGAAGAAAAGGCGGCACAATTATGCACAGATAATAAATAGGCATGAAAAGTAAATAAAACAATAAAAAAGGCTAAAGCCACAGATGTATACAGTAGATGCCTCATTAGTGGCTGTTTCTATGGGCGGATGTACATGAGCCATCTGCTACCAATGGTCAATGCCAGTGCATGAAGACTTGAGAGCAAGTTGACTTTGTACAGCCATAGTTTTGAATATCTATATCTGCAATAGACTTTGGCAGATTGAAATAAGAAGGTATTAGCTTACACAACATAAAAAATGTGCCATAGTTTAGGATCCTGTATATTGAGTTAATATATCTTATAATAAAACATAAACCAATTTATTCTTACTTGTGAAAGAATATATAATTTATTTGGTAATTTAAATCTTGGATTTTTTTTAACCAGAGGTTGTTTAAAGTTGTGGCATATTGGAAATCATGTGATGTGGAAACATGTGACATATCGACTGTTGAAAGGTGTCAAATTCAGAGTAGCTTATTATGACATCAATTTGTACACATCTAGAGTATGTACACTTAAAAAATAACCAATAATAATAATAATAATTATTATTATTATTAAAAATGTGTAAAATATGGACAATTCCAATTGTAAAATGGATTCATTAGTTAATATATTTACTAACATGAACTAATTATGAACAGTACTTGTACAGCATTGATTAATCATAATTCAACATTTACTATTACTTATTAACATTAACATTCCTGCTTGTTAACATTAGTCAATGCACTGTGGGTTAACATGAACTAACAGTGAACAACTTTATTTTCATTAAAAGTGCTGTATGTAAGTTTTTGACTCTTCTAAAGCATATAAATACCATAATATGTTTGCAGTTATTTAAGAAACATGCTAAGTGAACATTCTTGTTAAAACAATGCTGAAGTCAGTCATTCTGCTTTGAAAATGTGTCTTCTGTGCCGGAAGGCTGTCTTTGTTTAGGTTCTTTTAACCCGCCCAATGCCACTTTAGCCAATTATATTTCAACACTCGTGTTGCCTTGTTGAAAAACTGCCCATTTTATTCATTCATTCAGAAAGGCTCTCAAAGTATGCATCCATGACCGAAATCCGACCTCCGGTGGACAGTAGTAGACTACGAAAGAGACACAGATTCAGAGGTTCACATGAGGTTATTAATTAGCAAATAATATAAAATATAAATATTACGAGCATAAACATTAGGTGAGGAGGCTACATTGTAACCCTTTGTCCTAACAACACGCTACGTGACGAGATTTGTGGTGATAAGCAATTAGGTTGTTTGCATCAGACAAAACACAACAGTTTAAATACAGCCATTCAGAAGCACATAATATGCACTTACTCAAGTGGTGAGGTTTATAATCTAGTTGATACATTTTAAACCTCTTTAACAATTATTAAATGTAGATGCTGAATCACTGACTGTGTGTTAGTTTTGAATCACAGTTCAATTTCAAACAGTTTATTTTATTTTCAAGATCTGAGGTGAACTATGTGCTGCTGCTTTCAGTATACAACAACTCACATTATTAGCATTTAACACTAGATAAAGCACATGGGGTGTAGCTGAGGTGATCACAGATTATCCGTTGCTTTAATTTAGAACGCGACTTAAATCAGCCTTTAGATTGTCAGACTCGCTCCTCAATCTGGCAACCTGCCTTTGCATTTGTTTTGATCCAGTAATGTAATACCTAGTTCAACCACTGGGTGTAAATCTTCCATACCGCACCTTTAGCTAACGTTAACTAACATGAACAAAACTATGTATAACTAACATACTATAAGATACTTAACTATACACAAAAGACAGGCTGTACAAGCACATTTACATGAGACTGAAAAATGTTGTGCAGGATATTGTGCAAGAGAGGTATTAAAGGTGAATATTGTGTATTTAATGTTGAATTAATAGGATTTAATGAATTGTTTATAACTCAAAAGACTATGCAGTATTATTTTGTATTTGATTATTCAGTTACTGTATACCTGAATACATTTCGACTGAATACATTTTTGTATTCCTGAATACATTTCGGAAAACAATAAAACGCTGTTTATTAAATTTGCATATTTTTCTTTATTGAATTTATCTATGCTTGTGAATTGTTTGCTCCATTTCATGCACTCCCCTACAGAATCATTGATTTCTTTTCAGCTTAGTCCCTTTATTAATCTGGGGTCAGTTACATGTACAGTTGCAGTCAGAATTATTAGGAAATTTTCACTTTATGTCTGATAATAATTTTTCTTCTAGAGAAAGTCTTATTTGTTTACAATAACTTGCCTAATTACCATATCCTGCTTAGTTAACCTAATTAACCCAGTTAAGCCTTTAAATGTCACTTTAAGCTGTATAAAAGTGTCTTGAAAAATATCTAGTAAAAAATTATATACTGTCATCATAGCAAAGATAAAATAAATCAGTTATTAGAGATGAGTTATTAATACTATTATGTTTAGAAATGTGTTGAAAAAATCTCTCCATTAAACAGAAATTGGGGGATTAAAAGGGGGCTATTAATTCAGGGGGGCTAATAATTCTGACTTCAACTGTATATGTCGCAGAATAAAAAAATATTGCATTGTGTAATTTTTCCAATATCGTTCAGCCTTAGTAAATGGACAATTACAGCATTTTTTCCTACTGTAATGCACAACAGTCTACCTAAAAACATTCTGCCATTGCTTTGTGGCCCCAGTAGAATTTGACAAGAGGTAGGAAGTAGTCAAAGAACCTGCTGTTCATAATGAACTGGTCAAAAAGAAGTGAGCTGTCAGTTTGAATTAGTCTAATGACTCACTCACTAACTGAATCGATCACTGAACCACAACTCGAAATGAACCTAGAACACCTACTATGCTGTGCATGCTTAAGACTTCTTATAAATAAAACGTTAGTTCCCCCAAAAAATGTAAAATTATGGTATTAATTAATCACCCTCTTGTCCTTTCAATCCCCTGAGACCTTCATTTGTCTTCAGAATATTAAAATATTTTAGATGAAATCTAAATGAAAGCTCCCTCATCCTCCAAAGGCAGCAATGTTGGAAATCTTTTTTTTTTTCAGGAATATGTCCCACACTGTTAGCTTTTTTTTTCATCTAAAATGTGCTGCAAGTTATATAATGCCATTAACATCATGCAAGCCAAGCACGCGTAATGTGTTGAATAAGAGTATTTGTAAAGCTCATTTCCCACACTCAGCTTTAAATAAATTCTTTTAGGCTTGATTGTTATACTATACATTGTTTATAGTCAATGTCACTTACATTTCTGTAGGTTTTTATACTTGCTGTTAAACGTAAGTGAATTTTTTGTGGGGTGAAGGAAACTAAAATACATGTTTCTAATGCTTGTAAAGATTTCATTTTATTAAAGCCAGCATAGGCAATTTTTTGCAGAAATGTTTTTTTTTGTTATACTGGTTGAAAGTGTTTTCACAACCTAATAGCAATCAATAATTCATCTTCTATGGTTCTGTGGAAGGCGCAGACATAAAATGTTTGTCCAATCATTTCATTTGGCCTAAATACAGTAATGGAATGTCTTACCTGTTTGTCAGCATTTGTAGTTGCACACCTTCATGCTCTTTACTCTAATAGACATTCACACATCATCAGCACGTCTCGTGATGCTGTTCAGACTGAATAAGAATGGAAGGTAAACAGTGAACTCCGTTGCAGCTTTCACTGGCCAATGTGACTGCCATATAAAGCAACCAGTGACAGTTTGTTTTGTTCAGCATCATGTTCACTATCATGAAAATGTTGTCATGTTGTCAATCTTCCTTTAATATCAGACCAGCGTGTGTAACTCTTGGACATATTTTAAAAAGTCAATGTTGTTAACTAGTCATACTGTACTTTTGAAAACTGGGTAGTCAGTTATGATGACAAGTGCTAATTGTAACAGCTTTTAATATGACAGCTTTCTTATATTTTTTTAAATAATGTGATTTTTACACTCAGCAAATTTACATGGACACCAATAATTCAATTTTAATACGATTAAGACAATACTCTGATTAAAAGTCTACCATGTAAACAGCAAATTTTGATTACCTTAATCCAACTAAAGTCATAATCGAACTAAACAGAAATGGAATTAAGACATGTGGAGTATGCCAATTTTAGTCACATTATTAAAGTGCAGTAGAGACATGTAAACACCTCAATCAAACTATTACTATCATGTAGGATTTTCGCTGCATTTTTGCTATGTGATAGCTTCCCAGAGTTTATACACATCCGGCTGTTTGACACTATTTTCTGCACCTGCTTTAAGTCAAATTCCATTAAACAACACAGTTGTTCATACTTCCAGGAGTTCATACTTGCATCCAATATCTCGTTTGACACAGGGGACAAGCATAAAATGTTTCTGAATGAAAGGGAAAGTGCCAAACTGCAGTTAAAGTGGACAAAATGAAACACCCGAAATTACATGAAACTCTGGTGGAAATGTGGATAGCGTGGTCACGCAATGGCATTAATCGAACTATGTGTTATAACATGTAAAACGGGATCATGAAAGGAATATTCAAAAAGCAACTCATGTAAACACCATCATCATATTATTGTCTTATTCAGATTAAGGCAAATAATTCAATTACTGATGTCCATATAAACATAGTCACTGTGTCTTAAGCCTAAAGTTTGGTGTTTTTTTAAGCATACACTTACATTTAAATCCACAGCCTTTCAAAGTATTAATAATTTTACGCATACAATAAAACAGGCGTCCAAAAAAAAAGGATGCGCATGTGAGGCCTGCGCATGGTCTACAGTACAATACTGTATATGTGCATATGCAAAAATCCAGCAGCGCTTGTACAGTACTAATGATAAAATTCATGTTATGCACACTATACGCTGACCTTCATATACATGTAACAAGTGAAGTATACTTTGGGATTTATGGTCTTTTTGGTCAGATGCAACAAAGTATGTAGTTGACTTTGTAGTTGACGCTGACTTTCACATACACATTAAAAGTGATGTATACTTTGAGCTTCATGCCCAATTCACATGGGGCTTCAGCATCAACACTTGATGAAGGTCTGAAGTTAGGGCTGACGCGATCGTCATATCAGCGCCAGCCAATAAAATTAATCCGCAATCAGCTACTGTCTGAGCTGGGGTATTTGCATAAAGCAATCTGTTTGGCTGACACTTCCGTTGGTGCTTAAAAAGTTGCAACTCTGTATGTATTTGGGACCAATTCCTCTACAAAAAATGTGAGAAATTATTATGCAACTGGAAACATTAAATGGAATTTGAACCCAAATCATGACATTTCAAACTAATTTTCATTTCATGTGTAGTGTCAGTAATCTTCAGTCTCAGTCGGGCAAATTATTGATTCAGGTTTCATTCAAGTTTCAGATGTTTACTGCATAATCTTGCACAATAAACATAAAACTGTCTTGCTTTCTCTTCTTACTAACATTTACACAAGGCACCCCTATAATAACTTATAACAGTCCAATAGCGGCAGAGCAAACCATCACAAGCAAATAAGGGGGCAGGTCATCAGATGTACACATAAACTAAACGTATCAACATACAGTATGTTTATTGTACAGTACGTGTATTTGAGCTCTCCATATATAAATGATAATCTTTCAAATTATGACTCTGAAATCATGCTTGTAATAAATCAAACTCTCCTCTGCCTTTTTTTTTTGTGTTTCAGAGATCTCTGTGAGTCTGCTCTCCGTCATCGTAACTTTCTGTGGCATCGTGCTGCTCTCTGTCTCTCTCTTCGTCTCCTGGAAGCTATGCTGGTTGCCTTGGAGAGATAAGGAAGGCGGGGGTCTGAGCTTGACGTCGGGTCTTCTGCCTGGTGGTGCGGGTTTGGGTGGGGTCGGAGGCGGAGGGGGTGCTTCGCTCCTTCCTCCCCTTTTACAGAGGAAAGATACTCACTCTTCCTCCTCGTTGTATCCCACGCTGTCCCAGCAGGGTCAGCATCACCCCCATTTTTCTGACGTGATGGGGGTCGAGGGAGGAGGTGGGCTGGTGGTAGGGGGTGTTGTTGGGGGTCCGCAGGAGATGCAGGAGCACTCCTACCTGGACATGGACTCCTATCCCAACAATGCTGGTGAGCAGATCTCTGCTTTGCATCAAACTCAGAAGCACTACTTTTACTCTTTATTAGACCTAAGAGACAGTGATCATTGTTAATTATGCTCCATTCTCTTAACTACACTCCTTTCATCTTTTGTATGGCTCTTGCTTTCAGCAACCCTTAAGTTAAGCCAGACATCGCCCGAGTTGCCCCCAGCAACAGAAGGAGGCTCAGCTGCGAAAGACCTGCCCAATGCCCACTCCCAGCAGCAGGTCACCACCAGGTCAGTGACCTTCTCTTCTTGTTCCTGTCTGTGCTGTCTGTGTGTGTGTGTGTGTGTGTGTGTGTGTGTGTGTGTGTGTGTGTGTGTGTGTGTGTGTGTGTGTGTGTGTGTGTGTGTGTGTAT
>CAIGQZ010032144.1:3755573-3790901 GCA_903798205.1 Danio tinwini
CACACACACACACACACACACACACACCGGTCACGTTGAGCAGCAGGGCTCAGATACAGCAGACGAGCGGTGTGTGTTTAGATCACAGTCTATGAGTTATACGGTGTGTGTGTCTGTGTGTCTGTGTGTGTGTGTGTGTGTGTGTGTGTGTGTGTGTGTGTGTGTGTGTGTGTGTGTGTGTGTGTGTGTGTGTGTGTGTGTTGCTGGATGATGGAGTGAGTTTGTGGTTTGAGACTAGCTGAATGTGCAGGATGAAGTTAAAGTGTGTTATAAATATAAGATGTGAAATGTTCTATAGAATACAAAATTATCATATCGCATAGGTCTCAAACTTGATTCCTGGAGGGCCGCAGCTCTGCACAGTTTTGCTCCAACCCTATTCTAACACCGATGAGCCAACTAATCAAGGTGTTCCAGCGTAATCTGGAACATCTTGATTAGTTGTATCAGGTGTGTCTGATTAGGGCTGGATCAAAACTGTACAGAGCTGCGGCCTCCAGGAATTGAGTGTGAGTGCATCATCCGGGTAATTAAAGTGCACTTTTTAGTGTGAATGCACAATTTATACTACAAAAATGGCATAAAATAGTGCATACGTTTGCAATTTGGGACACACCTTATGTCGTATCGTATATTTTGGGATTTTAGTGTATTATAAGTATATATTTTTTAAGTTTAATGTGTTCCTGTGTTGAAAAGGCAAGGCGAGGCAAGTTTATTTATATAGCACATTTCATACACAATAGTAATTCATAGTGTTTTTTATAAACAAGAATAAAAGAAACAAGAAAATAAAGATGATTGAAACAGATCAAAACAGATAAAATGTGTTAAAACAGGTTATAAAAGATAAAACAGAAAAGAAAGACATAATAGTGTGATCTGTGAGATGTAGCACAGTGCTCATTCAGTAAAGGCACAGCTAAACAGATGTATTTTCAGTCTTGATTTGAATGTGCCTAAAGTTGGAGCACATCTGATCATTTTTGGGAGTTGATTCCAGCAGCGGGGGGTGGTAGTAGCTGAAGGCGGATTCACCCTGCTTTGACTGAACCTTTGGATTTTCTAATTTCCTTAATCCTAATGATCTGAGTGATCTGTTAGTTTTATATTCAGTGAACATATCTGTAATGTATTGAGGTCCTAGGCCATTTAGTGGTTAATAGAAAAGTACATTACAGTAATCCACCCTGCTGGTGATAAAAGCATGAACAAGTTTCTCTAAGTTCTCACTGGAAACAAAGCATCTAATTCTTGCAATGTTTTTGAGATGATAGTATGCTGATTTACTTACTGCTTTATCATGACTGCTGAAATTATGATCTGACTTCAGAATCACATCAAGATTCTTATTTTTTGTTGGCTCGTTTATAAGGCTTATATCAGCTGTCATTTTTTCAGTTAGTGTATTCAGTTTTAGATGACTTGATATTCAAGTCAATGTTAAAAACATCCGTGCCGCTTAATATATTTGTGGAAACAATCATACTATTTTTCAAGTTTTTTGTACAAGAGAACAGCATTTGCATGAAATAGAAATATTTTTTAACAAATGTTTTTCACTTTTGATCAATTTAATGCATCCAGATAAAAAGTAATACATCCCTTAATGTTCTTCCAATAGTGTAATATATACATTTAGAATAAAGTATACCTACACATTTGTATAAATGAGCAATATCACACGAGTAGCAGTGCAATTTGGCTGTATATCAGCACTGGTGGGTGGCATGCGTTGCCTTAGTGTCCCACCAGTTACGATATACAGCCATATTGCACTGCTACGAGGGTGATATTGCTTTTATACAACAGATCGATGGCATAATCGTGTATATAAAAAAGAAAATCCAACATGAGAGTCTAAAAACCCTAACTACTTTCTTCCCCTTTTCATTTACATCTGCAGCTGACGTCAGAACAGCAGAAACCGTTGCTACTTCACCAACGTCACTTTAGAGCTAGTATTTGAATAATTCTCTTGCGTAATGTCTAAAGGGATGACAAAACAGGTGATTTTGCTGACATTTTAAGATTATAAAGCTCAACGGCATGAAATGCCATCAATCTACAGAGATTTCCCAGCATTTTCTGTTGCAATAGGGAGATCACAATAATTATCCCCAAAAAAAGCCAAAACAGCACAAACACTACCAGATTACTGTTGTGTTTACGATATAGAAAAACACTAAACACATGCAGGCATTTCTTTCTTTCTTTTTTTAACGACTTAGTGTGCAGTAATGAAAACAGGAGACGCATTAGAAACAAACAGATGGCCAACCAAAAAGTAACTCTGGGTTATACAAAGAGTGGCCAACACAAAATACATACATTCCTGATATATGAGTCCCATCTCAAACTCAATACACTACAATTAAATAGTATAAATACAGCACTACAACATACAAAGGAGAGAGATCGACTTAAAATGTCACTTACCTGTTTAATAATGATTTGATCAGTTGTAATTGCACTGTTCTAAGGGCTTATTATGCGGTCCTCTCGCCATCTTGTGGATAGACAATGTCAGCCGTCTTTACTGTACTCAATGACAGGCTAATAGCCGCTGACGCGCTGTCTCTCAGAAATTATAAATATTACAAAATAGGCACTATCTTTAATAATAAACTGCATAGTTGCAATCTAAACAACTGCATTCTCGCCTAAAAAGCCTCAAAAGTGCATTATGTTGTCAACAACAGCAATATTTATCAAACTGTAGAGTGTCCACTGCTTGTCCCTGTATGTGGGCAGAGTAATACGCAAAAGTGAAGGGTGAAGAGGCTGGATGAGTGCTGTTATTTGCAGAATATTGCACAACTATCAGCCAATCAGATTCAAGAACCAGACAGAACTGTTGTATAAATTTGTATAAAAAAAAACTAAATTGATTGTTTATTACTCATTTAGCATTGTGAATATGCATGCAGAAGATATGTAATTCACCAGCATCATGTCAAGAGAGGCTGTGAAAGATGTGTGTAAACATCACATACTTCACATACCACACGGGTACCACTATGCAGTTAGGGAAAGTCTTGTTTTGTTTTTTTTTTTTTTACATTTTGTTACAGGCTAATCACACATTAGCAATACAAAACATTCTTTGAGCAAAATCAAATGTTATTTGTGAGATTCATTTTACCAGCCATTGTTTTGGGAGTTTATGTGTGTGTGTGTGTGAGTGTGTTCACCCTCTGGTCTCTCTCCAGGCCAAAGCCCATGACTCACCAGCTCTCCAGCCCTGATTTCCATGGTGAGGAGAAGAGCGAGCAGCTGACCAGCATTGGGCAGATCAAGCCAGAACTTTACCGCCTGCGCCAAGGAGACCAGGGCGACGGCAAACAAGGCAACAACTGTGGCAAAATCAGCTTCCTCTTGCGATACGCCTTCAAGTGAGTCCACTCAGATCCATGATCCATTGTCACACAATGAGGATCCGTGCCTCTCAATACATCAGTCGGGTTATAAATAGATTTCATCGGCAGGGCTCACAATTGAAAAGGCGAGCTGGAGAACGCGGCAGGGGAGTTGTAGTCAGCACAATGAGTTATAGTCAGGCCCGCCGTGGGCAGCCCATGCACGTCAGGCCGGGTCCTTTATTTTGCCGTCACACAGAGGGACATTAGAATGGTGGAAAGTGCTGATGTTTGAGAAATGAAGGAAGGAGAGGCTGTTTCACTCATGAATTATATATGACCAGCCACTTTAAACAGCACAGCCTGTCAACACATAATAACACAGCATTGTGTTACGGCCAGAATTACAGAGGAGGCCGACGGAAAGAAACAGATGAAGATGGGTGAGTGGAGATTGAAATCTCATTTCTTGCACGTAGGGAGTAGTTCAAATAAATGATTTGACACCTCTGTCCCTGTTCATTACATTATTGGTTTATTATGTTCTGCTGTGAGTTCTAAGGTAAGTGTGCCACCATTGTGTGTGCATTGGAGAAGGGAAGCTTATGAAGGAAAAGGATAACTCACCCCAAAATGTTCTCTTTATCCTTTCTTCTGAGGGACATGCTTAAGAGATGTTTTGCAGAATATTGCGCTGCTTATATCTGTGGTCTTTTCATTGTATTGATTGACATTAGTTCCCATTAGATTCACACAGTAAATTGCAGTAAAATTACCAGAACTGCTTTACCGGTGAATAAAAAAATGTGCTGTTGTGCACATGCAATTGCTTTCCATATATTTTCAGAAAAGATACATTCTGTGACATCATTTATAAGATATGAACGCTAAAGGGCTGTGCTTGTTTTTGTAAAAATAAAGGGGGTCTATTTGTTGGTTGGTGGTTACATTTTTGTTTCAGACTTTCACAATCATGCAGGTGTTTTTGTCCTGTAGGAGAACTATAGGAGAAAAATATTGTCTCTGCCATTCGAAGGCAGCTTAAAGAACCCCCTATTTGGTTATAATAGGTCATATTTTGGTTTTGGGGGTCTCCAACAACAGGCTGATATGCATGTAGGTCAAAAAACACTTTCATTGTCTTATAATATGCATTTATTTTTACCTAATTATCCCAACGACTCCCATATGTATTTGTTCAGCATTCATTTGTTCCCAAATCCCTCCTTTGCATGAGGCTAATCTGCTGTGATTGGTCTCAGTCTGTTGTGATTGGTCAACTGGGTTCAGTGCAAGACAAAGAGAAATGCCCACCATGGGTATGAAGTAACAGAGTATGTGAGAGCCCCATGCAGGAATGCATTATAGAAATGCAGTTAAACACCAGCATATTACTCTATTCTTAAACCTAATCCCAAAGTAATAACAATGACACACTTTTAGTATTAATTGACACAGTGGCAAAAGTTGAAGTATTTAAAAAATTGACCACACAACTGATGGTGTCCATAGCAAAGACAAACAGCAGAGTTCAGAAACTAAGGGATGTATTACTTAAATCGCTAAAGGAAGAAGCACACGTCGTGTGGACGCAATATGTAAAATAGCCTATAAAGATTTAACCTAAGAGATGCATTACAAGCACTGATCTATAGTAGATATGTGATTACAAGTTGCAAGTCGGAAGGATTTCAAGTTACAACACACTATTAAATACATATTTTGCAAACTACACAAAGGCAACCATTTTAATTACACTTCCATGTTATGAACCGGAGGAAGAAGAAACTGGTCCATATGAACTGTAACCATTACTGACAAAGTTTCTGTCAAAGTCTGACAAAGTCCCATTCATAATAGTTTCTCCTGCTGCTTCCTTTAATAGCAAACAGCCAGTGAATCCCGCGTTGCAGCGTAGGTTATTGTATCAAAAATCTAAAAAATGACAGGAACAAACAGCACTAGGTTGGCTATACTGTGTGATTGTTGTGAAAATTAACTTAAAACTTTTAAAACTGAATCTCCATCTGTCAGTGATCGTCATCTTCGTGTCATGATCAGTCCCATGATCCCCTGCTCTCTGCTAGTGTCTGCAGGGAAAGGCACGTTCACGTTTTACCGGATCCAGTACTACATATTTGGTGATATACCGTATTGACATCGACGTGTTCAACCAAAAGATCTGAACCCAACACGATTCATTTATTCGACTCTGAGTCGGCTATTTTGTTTATGAATCAATAGTTTAAACGTTTAAAGTTTAATTAACACTGTGCACTTTCAGATTTAACTCTCAGCTGGATGTTTTCAGTCACTTAGTGCTGTGTTACACACTGCATGGAAGCTCATTTTCAAAAACCCATAATAGGGGGTCTTTAAGAAAGTTATGAATACACATATAGGTCTGTACGACATGCATAGGTCTGCATGACATGGTAATTCTGTGAATCCATGAAAAAGTGTTGAGAACAACACCAAAGAGGAGATGTGGATCGAACTCTTTTGCATGTTAAGAGATGCGTTGGAGTATGTCCTGCAGCATGTGAGACCCTCTTTGGAACTTTTTCATTAGTATTTTATCTATCATTTTTTCCATAGTTGACATTAAGAAGGAACATACCGTAGGAGTGCTGTCTAATTAACAAGCAGTAGCTAAATGTGTTTGGACAAAAGATTTCTTTAAAAACAGTGAAAACTGAAGTAAATGTGTCATTGGCATCCGAATGTTCTCATTGGCCCGGAGTAGACATCTTACATCAGTGCATTCTCAACCTGCTTTCTTTTGGGCATTAATAGCATGGCATTAATTATGCTAATTAAAATCATACTTACTGCATATTTGAAAGTCTCTTCATTCAAATAGACTTGGGCAAGATAGACTTGCCGAAAAACTTTGAACAATGTTAAATAACTATTTTTAAAATCTTAAGTTTACCGGGGCTGCCAAAATACATTGAAGTCAGTAATGTTATTCACATGTAAATTGGTGGTATAATGATATTGATAATTCATATGTCCAGAAATCTTATTTCCAGGTCGTAACTAGTTTCGCCTGGATTTTGGTTATGTAATCAAGAGCAGAAAACATTTTATGGACGCTTTCGGAAAAGTAAGTGTATGATTAGCACCTATCACCCCGCAACAGTGCTACACAGGATTTGGCAGAGCATGAGTGTGCTTTTAGATGTGAGGGAAAACTGATTTTGTTCAGCTATAGTTCATTTAACTTTTCACATGTAAGTTTTTAATTCTTCAGCTGGAGCAAAAGAGTCATTGGCATTGAAATGTTCTCATTAGCCTGGAGTAGACATCTTACTTGAGCGCATTCTTGAACTTGCTCATACCAAAAATTTTCTTTCTGTGTTCACAAACAGCAGAACTACAGTAATGTTCTGGTAATATTACAACTTTAAAGAGGGCCCTGTTATTGCATGATCTCTTTACGGCAGCTTAATGATAGTTTTCTGTAAGTGTGTGTATGTATGAAAGGGGCTATTTAAGGTTTTATGTAAAACAGAGGGTTTCAGTTGATTCAGGATATACAATATCATCTTGATTTTTTCAAGATCCAATTCATGTAGGGAGTTGTGGGTGATTTGTAAGCAACAATGGATGCAAGAAGTGATCGTTTTATCTTGTATAGTGCGTCATAGTGAACCATGACAGTACATTTGGGAAGCTTTACAGTATCCCATTTTATCAAATTTGTTGACACTGGCCAATGATAGTACAGATAATTTTTGAACAGCTTTTAAAGATGGTAAAATGCACCTGATGGACCTTTAATGTAAAACAAGCTGCTTCAGTATGCATTGTTTGTTTAAGCTTTTGCCTCTGGAAGTCATTCACTAGTTCCACCCTCTCAACAACATTACACACATCATTAAAGACAGCAAGTGATGGATTTGTTGTGTAGTTTGACACATTACTTGTTCATGAGAAGAATTTCAGTTAAAATCCAAATCCAAAATCTGACACGGATCATAAAAGACAAAAATCCTGATCCCAACATTAGAGGAGGGTGATATACTGTACCAATTGACAGTGCTGGGTAGATTACTGTAAAAAAACATCATTGATAAAAAATGTACTGTACTGTAATGTACTGTAAATGTACTGTATTTCATTACTCAAAAGAATTGAAGAAGTGAGCGAGTGAGTGAGTGAGCATTGTAGCAGAGTGGTATTACTACATCAGGTGTGCATTATCATCTAACAATTTAATGAACTGGAATCAATTATTCTTATACTAAAATTATCACACCTAAAGACATTGTTCAGATGTTGCATTTTAAGATACTTGTTAGGTTTTTGTCCTCAAACAGCTCCTGTGTAGGACTGGTTTCTTACACATCTCATCCAAACCCTTTTTTTGTTTGTTTTTTAATTAGATTCTTGACTGTTGTAGGCTGTGAATTAACTGAAATCATTCAGCCTAGTGATATGAAATTATAATGCAGGCAAGATCGACCTGGAACTACTAAAAATAATTGCATGCATTAGAATGTTCATCAGCCAATCAGGATCAAGCATTCAACCACCCTGTAGTATAAAATCAGGTAATCCATTCAAAAAGTAATCAGATTACTAACATATAAAACATTAATATAATGTAGTGTAAATAGATGTACTTTACTTTTGTAATCTGAATATGTAATCTAGGTCAGGGGTTCCTGAACTTTTCAGCCCGCGATCCTCAAAATAGCAATGCCAGTGACTCATGACCCCCAATATGCTCTGAGGTGGTTATACATATACAAACCTTGCATGCAACGGTGCACACACACCAATAGGCCAAAGTCTATTTTTCATTTAATTTTGGAGAACACCACTCAGAGATCATTTTCTATGTTCAGGTATGGCCTGTATTTATTTTTAATGTACGTTAAAAGGTAAAAGTTTAACTTGATGCCATAAAATTAATCTGCTGCTGTGTCTTTAATATAATGTAATCACCCCAGGGGTCCCAACATATGCATGTTTTTTTTATTTGTTTTTTTTTTATGTAACTATAAAATACTGTTTTTATCTTCTGTGGGTTATGGATAAAATATGCTAATTCTAATAGTTGAATACTTTAGAAACCACTGATCTAGATTACATGTTATTAGTTACTACCCATCATTGCCTGCATATCTATTTCCCCCTGGTCGAGATTTTGGAGTATTGTCTCTTGCTTGTACATTCACATGCTGCAGTGCTACATTGTCATTAAATTGACCATTTGCATGTGTTTTTAGGCTCTGTCAAATTCAATAAGGCACATACACACAAAAGCCGCTAGACACACGGAATCTTTTTTTAAAGCTTAAAATGTCAGATACACACACATAAAATGTCACATCGCCTGCCTTGACAAGTATTCACATAAACACATTTGTATCTTTGTTCTTTTGATTTCTGTCATGTTGCTTGCATTTTTATTCTTATTTTACAATTTAGTTGAATTTTGTACTTTGTTTGGTAGAAAAAAACATGATATCAGAGTTGGTTGGCATTTTAAAGAGCCCCTATTGTGGGTTTTTGAAAATTACCATCCTTGCATTGCATAACACAGCTCTAAGTGAATGGAAAGATTTAAAGCTGTGGTTTAAATCTGAAAGTGCACTGTGTTTAAAACTATTGATTGTTTTGAGTCAATGCAGAGTCAGATGAATGATTCGCCCTTTGTTTGAATCTTTTGCCCAAACCTGTCGATATGACGTCGATATGGGACATCGCCAAATATAAAGTGCTGGATCCGGTAAAACGTGAACGCGCCTGCGAGGGATCATGGGATTGATCATGATGCAAAGATGAGACTGAGAGATGGCCAGACATGCAGCTGTGGAGAATAAAGGGTTAAAGTTCATTTTCACAACAACACCACAATATAGCCAACCAGGTGCTGTGTTTGTTCCTGTCATTTTTCTGATGGTTGATACAATAACCTACCTTGCATCAAAGGATTCGCCGGCCATTTGTTATTAAAGGAAGGAGCAGCAAAAACTACTAATGTATGGTACTTTGTCAGTAACTGTTACACAGTTTATATAAGCAAATCATATGGGAGTCTTTGATATAATTATGTAAAAATACAGTAAATGCATATTATAAGACAATGAAAGTGTTTTTTGACCTTTTGTCATGCATAACAGGGTCTGTTTAATAAAAGAAAAAGACATTTATTTTTTGCTTTGCTGGTTGATAAATCCCTCTGATTTGATTTTCAACATTTTGGTCAGACTCTGTGATGGTTATTTAACACTTAGCAAGTTGTCTGTTAGTTATAAAACCAAGTATTTTTATTTCTGTCATGAATACAAACGTTAATTTAACAATTCAATAATTATTTATTTAGAAACTTACACCAGTTTTCACTGAACATGCTATCTTGGGATAAAGATAGCAAAGTGTTTGAAGGTAATCACAGGGTATTCTTTAACCGTTGAGTGAACATCAGTTGTACACTTATTATTACGGTGCATTGTGGGATTGATTGAGTGCACTTCAGAACGTCCACTATGGTTTCAGACACCACTACAAATGTCTGCTCCCTCAAATAATGCACTGCTTAATGGTATATGGCCAATTTTGAGAACAGTCCTTGAGATGCTTTTACAATGTGATTGGAGTCAACCTGTGGTGAATTCAGTTGATTGCTCACAGTTTGGAAAGTGCTGTGAATACTTTCCTGATGCACTGTATATAATTAGTTGGAAATAAAAATAACTCCTATTGTGCTAAAAGATTTTAGTCATTTTGCCCACATTTAAGGGAAGGAAATGAACAGATTCTCTTCTCTTAAAGCAAATACAACCAGAAATGCTTCTCGGCTAGTGTGAGAGCAAGCGGCCAAGACTGTTTCTCATGCCCGTGTGTGTTTAATTGATATCATCACACCTCCTGCTATGCTGTTGCGTTTGCAATACATCAATGTGAATATGTCACAGCTACAAGCATTTGGGGAATAGCAGGCAGGTTGACACTGTCAGTCAGAGTCACATCCGGTGGGACGCAGCTTTCTATCAGCCCAGCAGTAGGCCGATAACACATGCGGCGCGGAGGGAATAGCAGCTATTTCTAACCCATTGTCTATGACTTTAAGCTGAATGTTGTTGTTTTTTGTATTATTATTTTAATTTATCCATCTATTTGTCAAATTCCAGCTGAGTGCTGATCATTGTGTTTTCCGGACGAGTGCTTTCAGGCAGCATGTGTAAATACATGACTTTTGTTTGAGCTTTAGTTTTGTTTTGCAGTGATTTTGTACATGGGGAGGTGAAGGAGTCTGTCACTGAATAATGAAAAGCCCTTGTGCGATGCAATACACGACTAGGGGACGGGGGTGGCTTTAAATGCTCACTCTAATGTGGGCAAGACAGAGGCTGTCATTTTCAATTATAGCCCTGAGTGCTAATAGCACCGTACATTTTCTAAAGACCAGACTGATTTAAAGTGTGCTGTTGTGCTGTATGCCACTTGCTGTGAGATTCATTTCTAATTCCGCCAAACTGATATAATGTATATTAGACTGGACAGCTCAAAATGCATCTGAGACTGTTTTTCCCCTATCTTGAGATGTCAACAAGTATCTTATTTTGCAATCTGATGAGACTTTACTATTAGCAAGTATGTTTTAATGGCTGCTCATGCTGACATCGATTAAATCACAAGAAATTTCAGAGTTCCTATGCTGTTGGTTGCTACTGTCCAATGATATCAGCGTGTGAATCCCTGTTTGCTTTTCTATTTTTCATTGCTGCATATCTGTGCTGCTCACAGCATCTGAATCATGGTTCAAATGGTGCAAGGATGTTAATATGGACAACTCATCTGAAAATATTCCCAATATAGTCCATCCTGTCCATCATTTGATGAATTTTGTTCACCACCTGCTTAGGCGGTAATTACACTAATTAAAAATACACTTCATATTTGAAAGTCTCCTTATTTAATATTGTAATCTTGATTCAAAACATTTGGAGAATGTCAAATAATTATTTTTAAAATCTCAAGTTTACCAAGGCTGCAAGAATACATTGAAGTCAGTAATATTATTCACATGTAAATACAGTAGGTGGTATAATGATATTCATATTCATAATTCATATGTCCAGAAATCTTATTTCTAGGTTCTAACTGCATTTTGGGTAGGTAATCAAGACCAGAAAACCTTTTTGGATGCTTTTGGAAAAGCGAGTGCATGATTAGCACCTATCACCCTGCAACAGTGCTACTGGTTAAGAATGAGTGTATTCTACTGTGCGTTCACACCGAAAGTGGGGAGAGTGTCAAAGTAGCTGGAAGTCATTCATTTACAATGGGAGCAAGCGGCGATAAGCGGTGTGGCGTGGCACATCTTCACCGGTGTGGGCATCGAAGAGAGTTGAAATCAAGTCAACTTTATGGAAATGAGCTATGACTCGGTTTGGCGGAAAGTAATCGGAATGTTCAAGTCCATCGCTTGAGAGAATTCCAGAAAACACAGTCCTGTGAACTTTGTTGTTCCCAATGGTTTGATTATTACTGTCGCCGGATTTCCAATTATTAATGATGTTTTCTTACAGGGACAAACATAAAAAAAAAGTTACTGGCGAGTTACTGATGTGCATCAATGCTATATATATATATATATTTTTTTTTTTTAAAAGGCAGGAATCTATAACGACAGTACAAAACAGAATTGCTACTTTAGAATATTTCAGATATATGGACGCATATTGGATAAGTGAAGCAAAACCACAACACATGCAACAACTTGATTTTCCATAATTTGATAAAAAGCATGCAACATTTTCATGCTAGAAAGCATGTTTTTATGTGGAAATGTAACTGATTTGCTGATATGCTGCAATGGCCCCTAAAATACAAGATCAATGTAGCAAATTTGGAGGCTCTCGCCGGCGGAGTAGTAAAGGCAGACAGTGTTGTCATCAGGGCGGCCAGTGCAAACTTTGATTCTCTCACTGCCTTCGATGTGAACTCAGTTAGACATGAGGGAAAACTGATTTTGTTCAGCCATAGTTCATTTAACCCTTTCACATGTCGGTTTTCAATTCTTTGGCTGACAGCCTTTATAAATTATTTAGAACGTATCGCTTTTATATTTCCATGGCGAAGCCTCTGGTTTGTGACATGACAACCCACAGCCCTATGCACTGCAGTGGAGATTAGCTGGATTTACAACACGTCAATACATCAACTTCTTCTAAAACTACATTAAGCAAGTAGCTGTTTAACTGAAAGAAGAATAGAGTAGATATTTTACTGTAGTTAAATAAATGTGTGTATAGTATTTGTTGTGAATAACCCACAGTCTATTTGTGTATACATGTGTAATATTATTATGATTATAGTCTTCTATAGACATCAGCTTGTGTTTTACAAAGTGATTTTTGCTGGCAAATCTATGTATTTAAATTTCTGTAACCAAATATTATTTATAAGCAAATATTATTTAATTTGAAACACAGATAGGATTTGATCTCAGAGCCATGCTCTGCTTTCTCTTGCTCAGCAGCAGCCATTTCAAATCAGTGGGCAGATTTGAATTTAGAAGCTGAGCAATGATGTACTGAACGTTTTAATCACACCATTGGGATTGTACGCTTTAGGGACCAGCCAAAACTGACCACAACGCTGTGACTGTATGTCAAAGGGTTACAATAGCAAAGTTGTTACAGCAGTATCACAGGATGTTATTGGTCACTAAGCGAAAGCTGCTGTGCTCGCACACTGTTGACTCAGTAGATCTGCCCACAGTACGCCAGCAGGGGCTTATTTTTATTTTTTCAGAGAACCTCAGAAAGCTGTAATTTTGTCATAGAAATATAAAAAACTGGGGCAACACGATGACTCAGTGGTTAGCACTGTCATCTCACAGCAAGAAGGTCGCTGGTTTGAGCCCCGGCTGGCTCAGTTACCGTATTTTTATGGAGTTTGCATGTTCTTCATGTGTCCGTGTGAGTTTCCTCCGGGTGCTCCGGTTTCCCCCACAGTCCAAAGACATGCGCTATAGGTGAATTAGGTAAGCTAAATTGTCCGTAATGTATGTGTGTGAATGTGAGAGTGTATGGTGTTTCCCAGTACTGGGTTGCAGTTGAAAGTAAAACATATGCTGGATAAGTTGGCGGTTCATTCCACTGTTGCGACCCCTGATAAATAAAGGGACTAAGCCAAAGGAAAATGGAAACTAAAGACTTTTTGAAGAAAGGATGGATGCACTACTACTCTATAGGCAAAGCATGGTACATCCACTTTTAAATGACTGTTTTATATTTAAATAGATTTCAAATTGGAATTTAGCAAAGCAGTCTTCAGTGCCACGTGATCCTACAGAAATCATTGTAATACTCTGATTTAGTGCTCAAGAACCATATCTTCTCTTCACCTTGCTTAGTATTTTTTGGAATCTGTGATACTTTTTTTCTTCAGAATCTCTTATGTTCACAAGTGACCTTGCAGTTCTTGCTGAATAAATGTATTAATTTCTGTAAAAATAATTTTTCTGACCCTGAACTTTTGAACAGTAGAGTGCATGCTTATATTACGGTGGTTGAAAGAGCTTAGCGCACTGCATTTTAAGAAAACGCATGCAATTACAAAAAACACCAGCAAATTAAGAAAAGATCTTCATCAGTTTGATAACACACATGTTCGTAATTCTCACAACACAAACAACTGAAGAAACGCACTGCATTTGATCACAACCAGGGCTTTATTTGTGCCGGAACATTCCAGATCCGGCACCTCTGAAATCTGATTCGGCACCTTAATTTACTAATCCCCCTCCTCAACCGCTCTCCTACCCCTTCCTCTGTTCACTTTCACTTTCTTCCGCGACTCCCCAACCCCTTTCACTTTTGTCCGCGACACTCCCGCCCCACTCACTTTTATCTGCGATACTCCTCCGTCATCCACCGCACCAACAACCGCCCCACCCCAAACTGATGAAGATCCTAATTTGCTGGTATTTTTGTAATTGCATGTGTTTTCTTAAATTGCAGCGCATTAAGCACTCTCTGCCATCGTATTATACAGAACTACACCTACGACTATAAGGCATGTTGCTGGAAATCCTTAAACTGACCATGAAAACGTATGAATAACTTCAGGTCACTTTAAATCTCTGTCAGTGGGAATAACCATTTAATCATTGCCTTGTTATGATTCTAAAGTATTGGATGATTAAATTTGTCACTTACAAATTGGATGCTAATATTGCATGATTAATATATTTATTTCCGTCCTCATCGGCAGAGGTTTGTTTAATGTCATCCACATTCTTTGTGAGCAGCATGTGCCGTATTGGATTTCTGCTTGTGTTCTTCCTCCCCCAGTGTTGCTGATTTGTTTAAGTGTCCTAATGAAAGGGTGACGCATTTGTTAACGCTGAGAGACACATTCTAACAAGGCCTGATTAGCAACCACAGAAGTTCCCCCCTCCTCTCTTATTTACATCTGCGCGAAACACAGGATGAGCCTCACGCTTCAGAAGTTCACTGTCGTGCTGCGCTTGGCACCAGACCGCAACAAGCCTGCTGCAGTCTAGCCATGAAATGACCTATGGTTTGCTTCGTAATAAGCTCTAGATTATTTATAAAGTCCGGTGTTGGAGGCCACAGTCATTGCATTACACATCAAATATTCATGTCTTTATATTCACATTAGGGATGTATTATCTCATATATTCACGTTGCTACAAGATCCATTTAGCTTGCGCAGCACAAGTACAGCTCCATCCGTCTGTCAATTAATTCCAAGCCGTTGAGTCGCGTTGTACCATTGGCACCTCCTCTATTTCCCCCACCCCTGTTTTCTTGAACCTCGGTGACAGCTATTGAGCCTCGCTGAACTCAGTGCTGCATTGCCGTCGCGATGCTGGCCTGGATGTCAGCCTATTTCAACATAACCCGACTCTCTTGTCATTGCCGGTTAGATAATGTTGAAATGAACTCAAGCCCAGGCTCGCGAGCGCAGAAAGTTCCAGATAGTTCAAAGTGAATTATGGTGACGTTGACATGTCTTTCTTACAGCACGGAGCAGCTGGTGGTTAAGATCCTGAAAGCCCTGGACCTCCCGGCGAAGGATGCCAATGGTTTCTCCGATCCCTATGTCAAGATCTACTTACTGCCTGATAGGAAGAAGAAATTTCAGACCAAGGTATCTTTTTTTTTATGCTAGCGAGGCAGCAGTCAGCTCACGGCTTTTACAATAATCCACTGTTCAGATGGCAGACCCTCTTAGGACTCATTAAGATCTGGATGTGTTTCTCAGCCTGCCTGCCTGCCTGCAGATTTCTTTTTTCCCAGTGCCCTAGTTCATCTAAAAATACATTTATATCAGCCAGTGCATTCTGAATTAGCTGTACGCGTCCACAGTTTTGATGTTAACCAATCTCTTGTTCGCTCCCTTCACTCACTTTTCCCTCTCAGCTCCTCCACTTATCTAATTTCCTTCACTTTCTCTCATTTCCGCTCTGTCTTTTCGTGGCTCTTGTTCGCAGGTGCACAGAAAAACTCTCAACCCGGTCTTTAATGAGACGTTCCAGTTCGGCGTGCCCCTGGCTGAGCTGCACGCGCGCAAGCTCCACTTCTCCGTCTACGACTTTGACCGTTTTTCCAGACACGACCTCATAGGTCAAGTGGTAGTGGATAACCTGCTGGACTTCAGCGAGGGAACTGGGGAGAAGCCTATTTGGAGAGACATTGTGGAAGGAACGGCGGTAAGATAATGACCCAAGTGCACATTCAAGGTTCATTACAGCTAAATCTCAAATGACAATAACAGTCTCATATATCATGCTAACAATATATATCACGATCAGTGTTGTGCTAATTACTGAAAAATAGTAACTTGTTATAGTTACTAGTAACTTCATTCAAAAAGTAACTCAATGGGCAACTTTGCACAGCTAGACAGCTAGACATATTTTAAAGACATGGTGGGGGGAAATAGACTTTAATGCAGTGCTTCTTGTCCGATCTGAGACCCACTTCATATCGTATATCTAACAGGCAGTGAAGATTGCAGATTTTTAAAGAAATCAGATCTTTAACGTGACAGTTTTGTAATGGAAAGACAGTTATCCGGAAGCCCTTGGGCTGCCTGGCTGAAAATTAAAAGTTTGTGTGCATATAGCCCAATACTTTATTGATTACTTACACCAAGAAGTAATGCATTACTGTTAAAAGTAATTTTTGAGTTACTTTTCCAAAGAACATTTTTAATGCTCCCATTAATGCCCTTATAATGTCACTTCTGTGCTGCATGGAGAATACACTGTTGGTCAACTTCACAGTTTTAATTAATTTGCATTCTCGCAACTAAAACACAAGACAAACCTAAATAAAAAGTCATTTTTAAACATTCATTTATTTAAGTCAGACCAGCAGCACAAAAATGAAAATATCACAAGGTGATAAACCAGATGAATAATATATTCAGAAACAAAAAAACAAACGCTAAAGTTCCTTTAGCATCATAAAAGTTGTTGTATTTAACCCTTAAACCCTTAAACCCTTCACAGCTTGAGGATGAAAATAGCGACAATATACAACAAACACAAAACCTTTATGAAATAAATAAATGAAAGTCATCTGAATTTACATTCAGAAACTATTTGGTGAAACTCATACACCACACATTTTATGCATTGTAAACAAAACAAAAACATAACAGCTGCTCAAAAAAGAATTCTATTAGCAATTTTCAAACTAACAACAAATTAAATGTGGTATGTCAGCAATTTATAGAAAGTTGTATAACAATTATAAAAGTATGTTTAACAATAAAAAATAAATCACAGCATTTTTTTAGCAATACAACACTATACATTTAAATATCATGTTCTGAAATATAACAGAAATGTGTCACCATGTCTACTAAACTATTCAATTTTGTTATACAGATAATAAATGTGGTGCTTTTTTTTTAAACAACAAGCATAGTAGTATTAGTAATAGTAAAAATTAATGTTAAATATCTTTCTGTCTCTCTCACGCACACTTTCGGCCTCTCTCGCGGGCACACTTGGTGTATCTCTTGCGCATTCGCCCTCTGGTTCCGCTTGACTTTTATCCAGTCTCGCGCCTCATACACGATGCATCTTTTTTACTGTGGTTGGTTGGCATCCACCCATCCCACAAAGCATCGCCGCTGTAAACAGGAAGATGTAGGCTAGGCTGCAGCCAAATAAAGTAATTAGGTTAACCGAGTAACAGACAAACGCATCATATTGTAATGATAACGAAGTTAATATATCGTCACCGTAGAATTATAAGGTTCTATCTGACATTTTTGTCAAAATTGAGTTATTGACATATTCTTATTAAATGACAACTTATTTACATTATGGGATGTTTTTTTATAAGTTGTTTACATTTTAAGACATTTTATTTAAAAAAACAAATGTTACAAGCATACTGTTTGCTATGGAATGCAAAAACTTTGAAGCTCAATATCTCAAAATCATTCAGAACGCAGATAGAACCTTATAATTCCAAGGTGGCAACATTTAAAAAGTAATGTGTTACATTGTTAGTTATTGTCAAAAGTAATGCTGTGATTGCCTAATACTGATCACGATATAGTACCGTTTCTGTAAATTCAATCAATTAATAGTAATATAAATTTACTTTAAATTAAATTTACATTGTACTTTCAAGTTCATTGTACTTTCAAGATCTATCTCCTTAATAGGGCATAATATTGTGCTCATATACATTATGAAAAGGTATTACAGTAAACAATGTTTTTTTGCGACACCACAAAATAAACGATAGAGCATCAAAGGAAACGATTGACTTTTTATATTGTCCATACAATATATATTGGCATATCGCACAGTCCTAATTAACGCTTAATCAAAAAAAAGAAGATAATGAGTAGTTGATGGTGTTGTGTATTGCACACGCTGTCTGTGTTGTTGTAGCACTTGATTTGCTGACAGATTTATGCAAATTAGGTAACGCCATAAACACACAGGTTCTAAGTGCTATGTTGTGGAGGATGCAGCACACTACAACTACAACTACCAGATGTTGGATTATCACGATCTGCTGTACTATGCTGAGACTGTAAAACAGGGCTATTGAGCCTCAGGCCTTGAGAGTCGCTGTCCTGGAGAGTTGAGTTACAACCCTAATCAAACACACCTGCGTGTCATTTTCAGCAAATCCTTCATCCCGAAATCGATCAAAAGCTTTATGACTTTTTCTTATGGAACACAAAAGAAGATGTTTTGAAGAATGATGGTAATCAAACCTTTGACAGAATTATTTGTGTTCCACAGGAAGTCATAAAGGTTGATTGAATAAATTATGACAGTATTTTAATTTTCAGTGAAGGTTTTTTTAGTCATTCATTTGTTTTGACAACATGCCACGATTGACCAAAGTAATGTACGGGAAGCACACATGGCACATATTAACAATCTATGAATAATGAATTACATTTAGTGGACAGCGGCACTGTGGCTCAATGGTTAGCACTGTCGCCTTTACAGCAAGAAGGTTGTTGGTTTGAGTCCTGGCTGGGCCAGTTAGCATTTCTGAATGGAGTTTGCATGTTCTCCGGTGTTCACAAGGGTTTCCTCTGGGTGCTCCGGTTTCCCCCACAGTTTAAAGATATGCGGTATAGGTGAATTAAATAAACTAAATAGGCCATAGTTTATGAGTGTGTGTAAATATGAGAATATATGGGTGTTTCTCAATACTGGGCTGCGGCTGGAAGAGCATCCGCTGCGCAAAACATATGCTGGATAAGTTGGTGATTCATTTTGCTGTGGTAACCTCTGAAATACAGACTAAGCCAATGGAAAATAAATGTATGAGTGTGTGTAAATATGAGAGTGCGTCTGAGTTTCTCAGTACTGGAGTGTGGCTGGAAGGGCATCCGAGGCGGAAAAATATATGCCGTGATAGTTGGTGGTTTATTCCACTGTGGCGACCCATGATAAATAAGGGACTAAGCTGAAGGAGAATGAATGAATGATTTAGTGAACATTAAAGTAGCTGTAATTTCAAAAAGATTTAATGAACATAATTCAGTGACCCTATAAACTCGCAGAAAAGGTGATTTTAATTCTTGATTTAGGTAACTAAACATATGTTGGAAACACCTGTGCTGTGATATTCTGATAACAGAACATGCTGCTGAGTGTGGCATCTAACAGGAATATGTAAAACTATTTCTAACAAATTCCATTCAATAACAAAGGATAGTTCATAAAACATTAATATTCTGTAATAGTTTGTCACCATCCACTTATTTCAAACCTGTACACATCTCCTTTTTGCTGTTGTTGAGAAAAGGAGAATGCTTTTTAAAGAATGTAGATAATCAAACAGCTGTCTTAACCATCCTACCTTGAAGGCATTCATCGATTACCATCAACTGCCTAGTTCCCAACATTTTCCTTCAAAATGTCATGTTTTGGTGAGTAAGGCCCAATCCCAAGTCTATTTTTGTACCCCTTCCCTTTCCCTGTGGCCCTTGAAATGGAGTGTGAAGGGGAAAGGCTTCAAAATTTAACCCTAAGAAATGGGATAGCACTACAACACCTGCACACGTCATCATATGCCATCATGATCTCTTACTTCATATGAGGTTGATCGTGACTGTTCCAGTTGTGTTATTTTTTGGTATTTATCTTTAGGAAATCACTGAAGGCAACAATATCATGTTATTATAATGATATAATGTAATTCTACTGTGCATTTACACAGTGGCCATATACACACAAAAACAACATCAACACATTAACATTATAGCAGACACTGTAAAAAGCTCATTCCCAGCCACTAGACTTTTCTGACAGGGTATTCCAGTGTCATCGAGTGACTCTTGCAGGACTACTATACTGGAGTTATTATTATGGATTTTTAGATAGCGAAATTTAGCTCTTTTTATTTTAGCTTTTTTTTTTTAAAAGCATGACGGTAAAACACGAAAGCCGTTATGAATGTATTAAAACATGTGTTTGTTTGTTGTAAAGATCCATAATAATGACAAAAAATATTAAATTGTGCATCTCCTTATCTTGGTGTACAGCCATGCTGCCGTTGTAGCTGGTGTATTCTGGGAAATTTTCGTACCCATTGATTTTGAGTGTGGTCCTGAAAAATCTCAGTTTCAAGGGCTATCTAGCCTTTCCCCTTAACCCTACGCCTTCAAGCTAAAAAGAATTGGGACACCCCTACCCCTTCACGTGAACACACAAAATGAGGGGTAGGGGTAAGGGGAAGGACTAAGGGGTAGAATTGGGATTGGGCCTAAATGACGATTATGTTTTCATTTTGGTTGCTCTATCCCTTTAAGAGATGCACTTTAACAAATCAGTCTACAAACCTACATAGACAACCTAGGAAGTTTTATTAGAAGCTGCTCACACACTGGCTTTAAAAAGTGATTAACACATAATAATATAGCTATTTTAAAGGTCACAGTAAGTACATTTTAAGTTTGAAGCTGTGAAATACTGGTATTCCAAAGTTTTGTTCAAGCTACTGCAAAAGTTCACCCCGTCCGTGTTTCAGCCTGTTCAGGTGTTTTTGCTTATGGCTGAAGTTGAACCCTGGAGGAAAGTGGACATCCGTTCTAGACAGATTTTTTTTCTATATAATGTAGTAGTGAGACAAGAAGTCAAAAAGAGAGGAGAAACAGGATGGCAACAAGGCCTATTCCAGACACAAATAAACAACACAGCTCAAGATGTCAAAGCACTCGCACTGAACACATCTGCACCAGCACCAGCACCTGAAAAACTGCAAGTGCCCTTGACTACACCAAACTTCTGGATATGCGCCAAGATATAACGCTTTTCTTCACCTGATCATCATTTGATAAATTACTGCTGTCATCAATACAAATGTGCAAAAATCTCTCTTTTGAGGCAAATTTTGCTTCCTCTGGATGGCACATGCAGCATTTTAATTACGTCAAACAAATTGTGCTGGAGTTTTGGGAATAAAGCATATCTAAATATAGTTGTCTTTAAAGTAAACTAAACTTAAAAGTTTTGTTGAATTCAAATACAGTATATTGTTTTATACTGCTGAATCACCCAAAATACATCGTCTTAGACCAGCAAATCTGTTTTTAAAGATTAAATAAAATTTGCATTTGCAAATTGTATGGGATTCATTCATTAATTTTTCTTCAACTTAGTCTCTATTTCAGAGGTTACCACAGTGGAATAAACCGGCAACTATTCCAGCATATGTTTTACGCAACGGATGCCCTTCCAGCCGCAACCCAGTACTGGGAAACACAAATACACACTCATGCACTGAGATCAATTTTAGTTTATTCAATTCACCTATACTGCATGGGCCCTATCATACACCCGGCGCAGGACTCGGTGTTCCGCTCTAAAAAAGAGGTGTGTTAAGGTGCATTGTCGGCGCAAGAAAATGAAATAGACCTCATTGTTGACCAAGTAAAAGCATGTCTAAAGTCCATCGCAGAGCTTAATACACACAGGATGTACATCCATACACAAATATATTTGCATTTGAAAAAAAATTAAAAGGATTAAATGGATAAAAGGATTAAAATGTTATATAAATTATTATTTACTACATAGATATAAAGAACACTGCCTTCATGCCTTAAAATTGAGCCCCATGTATTTGGACTGTGGGGGAAACCGGAACACCTTGAGGAAACCCACTTGAACACGGGGAAAACATGCAAACTCCACACAGAAATGGAAACTGACCCAGCCAGGACTAGAATCAGCAACCTTCTTGCTATGAGTCGACAGTGCTAACCACTGAGCCGCCGTGCCTTGTATGTGATTAAACAAATGACTTAATTTCACCCAAGAAATGATGCTGGGATTTTTTTAAAGAACCTGATAGATAATATTATAGTGAAATAATTATTTATAGTACTTACATATGTCTCTTAATTTTCTTTTTTCAAAAGATCATTGTGAATTCACAAGACATTCACAGTTGGAAATCATGCATGATTACATGCTAAGTCGATGGTGATGATGTGTCCTTGGGGGAATGTTGGTAGAGGTGTGAGGAGATATAGTGATGCATGTGCTTGTCCTTCCAGAGAAAATGACATGAAATTAGTGAAGGTCGATGTGCAAACAAGCTTTTTTTTTCACAAGCACTTGCCACAGCCTCTTAATGGTTCAGTTTTTAGAAACATTTTCATCATGAGCGTAGTGTTATTTTAAAAGATGTTTATACCTTTGGAAAACAGAGAGAATAAATCAAACCAAACACAAGCTGTAGTGTGCTTAAATAAGGAAGATGAAATTTTCTGCTGCACGGCTAGGTCAAATGAAGGAAAGAAGATAGATTTGGCACTGTCGTCCCTGTCTGACAAGAGGAATTTAAAGATTGTTCTGTGATGCATGCTGGATTTGAGTGTGTTTCTGACATGCAAATGAAATGTTTACATGCAGGATTCAGGCAATTGGCCACTCAGGTGGCGGTAGTGGATTTAACTACTCAGCTGGTAAATATCTTGAGGTATAATTCATTTTTCGAGCTGTCGGAGTGTAGCAAAAAAAAAAAAAACCTCTCACATCACGTAGCATTCACATCACGTGTACGGACCCAGACCTAAAGCTGGCAGCTCCTATAGTTCTTGGAGATGTACCTCAGATGGTTGGCATTTTTGATGAAATATTGCAGCTCTTTTTGTTTACCTCTGCTGCCCTTGTTCTTTTTTTCATCATAGCTGATGATTAATTCTGTCTGGCAGAACAAGAACTTGAGAGAAAGATGAAAGTCTCAACAAGGAGAGTAAGGGGTAAAACAAACCACTGTATACTTTATGCTTGGAGAGTCTGTCTGAGTTTCTTTAAACACATGCAAGTGATAACACAACAACTGTAAATACATTTTTGATCAGAAATAAACATCCTTTAAAAAAAACAGAAAGAGTGCAATGGTAGAAGTTATATGGGGAAAAATGGGAAATACAGACACAAAGTCATACTGCACATTCGGAATGCCACACATTACAGTAATTAATACAGTACTTTGTTTATAAATTAATTTAAAATATTTATTAAATATAATTATAAAGATATATTTTATCTTAGAATCTTATATTATCTTTTATTGAACTTTTATTAATGATTTAGTACAAAACCTGATTAATGATCATGTGACACTAAAAACTTGTCTGTCGCATTCTTAAATTAAATTAAAGACAGAGGTTCTAGAGGTGCTAAGCTGTTATAATGGGATATTGCCAAAACATAATTAGTAAATGCTGCAGTGCGTATTGTTGTTTACACTCTGGAGAGCATAAAAAAAAGTTCTATTTAGAGTGTGTTTTTGCAGTGTTGAGCAGTGCAGCCTATTACATTACTACCATGTTCTGCATGCTTTTGAATCTTCTCATTACAACAGCCATCATGTAGACATGATGTAAATATGAAATTTCACTGATCATAACAGAACTGTGGGAGTGATTTCTATTTTTAGTAGTTTTCATGCTGTTGGATGACTAGCATCTCAATACATGCTGCAAAGTTTTGTACAAGATATCCTCATTTAAAATCAAGACTCTCTTGATACTGTATGTGGTAAACATTGTAGCTAATTGGACAGTATGCATAATTTAATAATAACCAGTAACAATTAGTTACGCATATTTGGATCAGTTATATGTAATAACTTCATGCAGCAGAAGCTAACAATTCCAACTCGTTCGTCCTGTGAACATTCAACGTTGATTGCATCATTCATTTATTCAATCATTTTCTTTTCGGCTTAGTCTCTTAATTAATCTGGGGTCGCCACAGCAGAATGAACCGCCAACTTATCTAGCATATGTTTTACGAAGTGGATTCCCTTCCAGCTGCAACCAATCACTGGGAAACATCCATACACACTCATTCACACACATACACTACGGCCAATTTAGGTTACCCAATTCACCTATAGTGCATGTCTTTGGACTTGTGGGGGAAATCGGAGCATCAGGAAGAAACCCACGCGGACGCGGGGAGAACATGCAAACTACACACAGAAACAGCAACTAACCCAGCTGAGGCTCGAATCAGGGACCTTCTTGCTGTGAGGCGATCGTGCTACCCACTGCGCCACCATGCAGCCCGTGTTGATTACATGTCTCTTCAAAATGTTATGTTTAGTGGCCACAAAATCATTAAAATTGTTAAAGGGGCTTAGATAGAAGCAGTTATGATAACATACTCAACACAAAGTGTAAAGTGCACACAAAAGTCTTTTTTTTAGCTGAGGTGTCGACTAACTATACAGTGAGTAAACTGACTACAAATACATTCAAGTGGGTAGAGCCAAAGTGAAAATGGATGAACGAAAGCAAAATGAAACAGGAGAATGAATGAACAGTTACAAATCAGTTTAACCATCTTGAAAACCATCACACATATTTAAAGGTGCCTACAAGATTAATCTAAACCTCACTTTAACTAAAGTGTACGATACTTGTATTTGTCTCTGTCTTTGTGGGAACATCCAATGCAGTCTCAGATGAAAGTCTTGGTGGTTCTTCAGATGGTGGTGAAGTTCTTCTTGGTTGAATGAAGAATGGCTTCAGCTATGGGATTCTGGTTTTAGCACATGGCATCTGCATGATCGCTCAACCTTTCCATGTTGTTCTTATCCGTCCATTTCATAGCCTTCTGTTGGCAACTGAGTAGTGTCTTTTAAGTTTTGCAGAGGCCACACCCACTTGAGATTGTTTCGGCCAATGAAACACTGTAGTTTGTCTGAGTGGGAAAAGTTTCTCTAATTAGTTCTGAGTTCATTTGTATGATGAACTTACAGTTTTGAGTGTGTGAAGGTGGATTAGTACTTTGTCGCAACCTATGAGTAAGTATATGAAATCACATTCACTATATGATTGATTGGATAGTAAACATGAGATAGATAACATTGTGTTTACAAATGTCATAATGAGATGTACATTAAAAGGTTTGGAATATCAAAGATGAGACAGCACAATTAAGAAAGAGAAAAGTCCTGTTTATAGAAAGTTTGATTCTTTGTCTTGTCTTCTATGGCCTGTTTCTAAGAGTTTGGAAGCAAACCCAAATTATTTGAGGTCATTAAACCATTTATCTATGTGCTTCTACAGTAACCAGAGATGTATTCCGAGTTGAGGCAGTAGGAAGCAGGAATAATTCTTGACCTGCTTTGTTGGGTGAGGGGATGTTGTGGATTATATTTGTTAAATAGTATTAAAAAATTACTTTACACCATAGCTATGGATGAGACAAAAAAGGTTGCATGTCAAAATAGAAACTGGAAGAACCTCATTCTATTTTTTTTTTTTGTTGATGTCAGCATTTAACAGGAGTTTGTTTGCAACAGTAACTGTTTGCTTTACAGTTGCTGAATGTGTATTCAATGTATGCATGTGTTTTTATGTTCATCATAGTTTAGTTCTATGGCCTTCTGTTGTAAGTGCATTGATTTAATCATGACTTTCATTGTGAAGTACAGATTCAAGGACGAATTGAAATAATTTCCCTTGATAGTCAACAGTAGGCCTAGGTTCCATCTATAGAGCTATCTTTCAATTGATCCCAGAGGAATCCTTTAAAAATGCTTGAATCAATATCAAATGCCACAAACATTCTTCCTGTATATTCTTATGTCTTAATAAAATGACAAATTGATTATTGAAAGTTGTTGCAGTCATTTACCTTTTTTATATATATATTTCATTATGTTGTTGCATTTACCTGACTCAGAGTGCCTTTTCCATATGCTTATTGTGTTTGCAGGAGAAAGCCGACCTGGGTGAGCTGAACTTCTCACTGTGTTACCTGCCAACAGCTGGCCGTCTGACCGTCACCATCATTAAGGCCACCAATCTGAAAGCCATGGACCTGACGGGCTTCTCAGGTGTCTGGTCTCGCTCATTGTCCCCAGCCATTCATCTAATTCCCTCATAATTAGCAGCAATACCTCATTAGTGCCTCAGACATTGTTAACATTGAGACGTGATGAAACTGCTTCTCATTAATAATCTGCATGTATCAAGACCAGCATGTGAATAATGAAATAACATTAAAGGTCATCAAAACATCAGCTCTGAAAAGTTGCGAAAATCAAATAACACCTTTAAAAATTTCAATGTCAACACAGAAAGGCTTCATAAAGGCATCAACATCGCTGTTGTAAGGACAAGAGACATTTTTAATTAGTGTTGGCTAATTTAATTATCACATCAAGGCTTAAAGTGATGCAATAAAGATTTTCTCAAAGGACATGATCATTATGAAAGGGCATTATGAAAAAGTAACATTTGGTACACAGTGACAAGCATGATCATATACAGTAGATGTTAATGTATGGTTATTGCTTGCACAATAATTATTGATGCCATTCATTTTAAAGTGATAGTTTACGCTAAAATTCACATTTTCATCATTTACTCAACATCCGTTTGTTTCGGTTTGAATGACTTTCTCTTGTTCAACACACAAAAGAAGATATTTTGAAGAATGCTGAAAAGCTGCAGAAAATATCAGAAAGCTGAAAACTTTCCCAATGGCTACCATTGTCCAGCATTTTTCAAAATATATATTTTTTGTGTTTGTTCAACAGAAAAAAAACTTATAAAGTAGGGATGCACCGATATGGATTTTTTGGCCGATATCGATAACCGATATATTAGCAGATAAATATCAATATCTCTAAATGTTATATTTTTATACATTGAACAACTGATTTTTTATTTTTTTACTTCATAAAAGTTTGAACTGATCTCATGAATTGAATAGCCTACTCAAAGCAAAAAAGCAAAAAAAAAGCAATAATTTCAAAATTGCAAGGTGATTATATAGACCTATATACACAATTTTACATAAACCAGCATGCCAAAATTTTATTATTTCCTTTTCTTCACATAGCAAATTAACATCAACTTGATTGTTGTATAAAAACAATTGGTTAAATAACAAAATGGGACTTAATTAACAAACAAGTAAAATAAATATATTTTAAGTAAAATGAAAATGAAAGAACTAAGAACTAAAACCAGCTGAAATATTCTTGAATAAAATGTTACAATATATGCAATGTGCGAAAAGGCATTTTGAGAGGTGTTTTGACAGTTCAGAGCCACCGTACAAGTGAAAAGGTAAATACGATTGTATTATTTACTTTAGAAAATAATAGCATAAATTTGTCCCATTTGGCATTTTAGATTCTTTTAAACACATGTAGGTGCCTGTCAATCACACAACGCGTTTTTGTTCATTCTTGCTGTCAATTGCAGGGAAAAAACTGAAAGGTTTATGATAAACCACTGTGAGTTTAACTGCAGGCACTGTGTGACGCGTCATGTGCATGCATGCGAAGTGTAGTCAGATTTGTCCTCGAAAGTCAGATTTTGATGCAACACTTGGGCATTGAGCACAGATGTGTATGTGTATGACAGAATGTGGCGGATGGTTGTGAACCCCTATGCTGGGTTCAGTGACTGGCGCACTTCTCTTCTGCTGCTGTGAAGGCTCTGACGGCTCACTAGTCACTATGTGTGTACGTGGGAATAGCCATCACGTGCGCTCGTTATAATCATTATAAATATGCTGATCAAACTGAATACAATCTTACATCACCAACACATGGTAATCAACGTGTTGATAATAACAAATAATCATATTATTTGAAGGATTTTAAAGGAATAAATAATGTGAGGAAAGCTCCGTTATAGTGCACTGGACAAGTCTGAACAAGTTCAACCCACGCATGGGTGAGGCAGGCAGTTCTGTACAGTTACGTAGTCTAATGGCTTAAAGATATCGGCCTAATTTTGATATCAGATCAATAACGATAACATTAAAAAAAGCATTTATCGGCCGATAACAATATGGCCGCGGATATATCATGCATCCCTATTATAAAGGTTGTATTTTTAAAATGTATTTCTTGGGGGGTGAACTATCCATTTAGTTTCTGTTTCCAAAACTCGACTACTGTTTAAGTTTGACTGACAAATTGTTATTTTCTCCTCCAGATCCATACGTAAAGGCATCTTTGGTTTGTGAAGGTCGAAGGCTGAAAAAGAGAAAGACATCCATAAAGAAGAATACCCTCAATCCCACGTATAACGAGGCTCTGGTCTTTGATATTCCCAACGAGAACATTGAGAGTGTGTCGCTCATCATAGCCGTCATGGACTACGACTGGTAAGATCATGACTGCCTTTTTCATGCTGTGATGGGCTTTGAGACATATACAGTACTGCAGCACATCAAGCCCCATGCTGAGATATGAGGCTTGACAGGAAGTGCCTACTTGCAACTTTAGGCATGATTACAAGCTGCGTTTCGCAGAGTTATTGCAGAAACACATGGACTTCCTATTCATTTGAAGAAAGAAGCCTTACTGGAGGACTGGAAATTGGCAAATTTCCTATTTTTTATTTATTTATTTATATATTATTTATTTTAAGAAAGACATTAAAACACCATTAAAAATGCATTATACAGACACTTATTATTTAGTAATATACCAGTGCATGATTTGTGAATTATATTAAATAGATGCCACTTTGTATATGCATTTGCAATTCATTTTTAAAATGTATTGTATCTAAAATGAAAGCGGCAGCACGGTGGCTCAGTGGTTAGCACTGTCGCCTAACAGCAAGAAGTTTGCTAGTTCAGGTCCTGGCTGAGCCAACTGGCATTTCTATGTGGAGTTTGCATGTTCTGCCCATGTTACTGTGGTTTTCCTCCGGGTGCTGCAGTTTCCCTAACAGTCCAAAGGCATGCGCTATAGTTGAATGGGATGAACTAAATTTGCCATAGTGTATGAGTGCATGTATGAATGTGAGAGTGTATGGGTGTTTCTCAGTACTATGTTGCTGCTGAAAGGGCGTCCACTGTTTAAAACATAAGCTGGAATAGTTGGTGGTTAATTCCGCTGTGGTGACCCCTGAGAAACAATGGACTAAGCCGAGGAAAATGAATGAATGAATGCATCTAAATTTCTGACCAGCATTTGTGGGCATTTGTGTCTTATGTTTGATGAGTTTTGGCTTTGCTGAATGTTTTCTGGATCTGCTGTGTCTTTGTGCAAGTGTGGTAGGTTATGATACTGTTTTCACTTTTTATTTTATGCATCTTTCTAAAGGAAATGTGAGCTGTCTGTTCTGTAAGCTTTAGGACATACACCACAGTAGCCATTGGCTGTTTTGGTATTATGGTCATGAAAGTCAAGGCAGGTAACAATAAAACAGAATATCTTTTTTAGTGTTACTTTTGCTATGTTTACATGCAGAGCTTGGAATAATTTGCCAGTCACACTTTATTTTGATGGTCCGTTTGTTGAATTAAGTTACATTGCATCTACTTGCCAAATAATTCCCATTAGATTATAAGTAAACTGTTAGGTTGGGGTTGGGGTTAGGGTTAGTGTAAGTTGACATGTACTTGCAAAGTTTCTTATAGTCAGTTAATTGTCTGTTAAGGGAGCAGTATGAGCAGATATTAAACAGACAGTCTACTATACCATTTTTAATACTCAAATGGACCATCAAAATAAAGTGTTGCCAATTTGCCTAATTGGGTTATTGAGTGCATAAAATAAAGAAGCCTAATTGTGTAATTGTGTAAATACTTGTATTTCTGTACTATAACGAAAAACATGGGGTCTGCTAGTTAGGTTTTTATAGAACAAAGTAATACTCTTCATAAAAAATTGTGAAGCCATTTATAATGTTACATTAGTTATTAATTTCAAATAATAGCTTAGTTTCAGCTTAATATTTAACATTCTTTTTTATTTTCTGTTCGTTGTCTCTGTTGAGCAGCAAATCAGCATATTAAAGTGACTTCTGAAGGATTGTGTAATACTAAAGCCTGGAGTAATAATAATGCTTAAAATGTGTTTGAGAAATAAATACAATTTTTAATGTTTTTAAAAACAGAGTAAAACAATATTAACATTTATAATTGTGTATATTAATGTTTTAATGTATTATAATGAAATACATGCAGCCTTGTCAAACATAAAAAATTAATTTTAATCCAATTACAGACACACAAACTCTACAAATACTACTCAAACTATATTAATTACACAAGTTTAATAAATTGCACTTTTAAATTATCACAAAAAACTAAAAACTGAATAATGAGCAGACACACACATTTTTATGCATTGTCAAATCCATGACTGGTACTGATAAGATAGTTTGTTGTTTTAATTGGTGAATTAGCATTCCTGTGGCACATATTTGTATGTGTATGCGCTCCACTGAACATAGACCCTTATGCCCCTGTGTGTCGGACTATTCCTGGTGGACGTCTGCACTGCTTTGCATAAAGACAGACATCTCATGAATATACATGACGGCCTAATACTAATGGAAGTAAAGTCTGGTGGTGAGACACTCTGTAACACAGCCAATAGTTCTTGTCTGGTTGTCTGTGTGTGTGTGTGTGTGTGTGTGTGTGTGTGTGTGTGTGTGTGTGGTAGGCCTTAAGAGAGCCATTTATGTCTATATTTTATATTGTTCTACATGTTTCTCCTTTACTTTTTAAAGAAGTATACCTACTGCTCGGTGCGTAGTGCCATCTAATCCCACTTTTATGGCCGTATTTTGTGTGCTTTTGTGGAACAGAATATGCCTTGCGGAAATCAGGTGCATACAAATCACGCTTCTATTTTAAGAATGGCTTTCGGTGCTGAGGAAATCCACATCCGACTTTCCCCAAATGCGTGTTTGTCGCTGCTCTCTGTGATTCCATCTCTCCCCAATGGCACGCGGCACACCACCGGCCCCTCCTAATGAAGCTGCTCGTCTGTGAGCCACAGATAACGGCTGATGAATTGCTCTTAGCATTGCTGCATGCCATCTGTGCTAAACGCTCCATTCAGAAGCGCTATCTTTTGGATAATAGTCATTTTGTACATATATCTGACATGCCGTTTTACTGTTTCTGTATTTAAACCAGCGCTACTGCGGAAGTCGTTGCGCAGGTGCAAGTTATTTTTGTTGGAGATGAAGAAGTGTTGTTCATGGTGTGCTGACTGCTTGGTAAAACCGATGTTATTTGTCTGATTTCAGGCTTCTTCGCACCACACATATTTTGTTTTAAATCCTCTTGACTGACTTTATTTTGGCATTACAGAAAATGCAGGAGATAAATCTGCTGACACCTGTTTCTTTCTTGATTTAGTGACATTGTTAGTGGAGCGACTACAAATGCAGCTTCCTTAGATAAAAACTACTCATAATGTAAAGTACACAGTGGATGTAGAGACAAGCTACCTTTTTAAAATACTGTTAGCTATAAAGAAGTAGAACGTTGTATCGACTCTGTTTATGCTAATAAAGTTTATGCTAAAATTAGCTGTAATTTAGTCAATTTAAATTGCGGTCCTTAGTAATTTATAAAACGTAGAACTATGCTTCTTTTTGCCTTATCTAGATCTTTATTTTTTCAGGTTGTCCGTTGGAAAAGTATTAAAAGTTGATAAATCAATTATGAGAAAATTAAGGCCCTTAAAAAGTATTTAAAAGTCTTAATCATGTTTTTACGAGGTCTTAATTTTTGTGCAAGCGTTGTCCTAAGTGTTTAACTCCAAAAAAAAAGCATGAATATATTTATTTTCCTCATAATTTTAACAACGGTGTAATCGATCTATGCGATTGGTTGGGGCTGGGGTGCGTCCGGCAAAGCTCCTCCATCTGGGTGATACAGGAACATGATGTGACGCTCTACATGTAGCGAAACCATAATTTATTCTTTCAAGCAAGCTTATTTGAGTTCTGTTGCATGGTTGTGCTCCATTGATTTAACTACAACTGTTTATTAACAACAGTTTATAAGGTTAAAGGTTTGATACTGATTAGAACTTAAAGTGATGATGAGGTCTTAAAATATTCCAAGGTCTTTAAACAGTGTTTAAAAGGTTTGGAAATTACCTTTAGGATTCCCACATATACCTTGTTTTTTTGCTCTCAAAGTGTTGGCAGCCATTGACTTGCAGTTATATATCATTATATATGTATATATATATATATATATATATATATACATACATATAAAACAGTCAAGCCCGAAATTATTTATAACCCTGGAAAATTCTGACTTAAAGTTACATTTATTCAACCAGCTAATTTTTTTAGATCGTAACTGACACAGGCTTCTCCCAAAAGATAAGACACATGTACAAGAGGCATCATTGTGAAAAAAGCTTAACTTTTATTCACATTTGAACAAAAAGTAGCAAACTGATTCATACCCTGTCCAAAATGATTCCTACCTATTCCTATTGGCTATTACAGCAATTAAATGCTTCCTATAATTGCTGACCAGCTTTTTGCATGTCTACACTTTTATTTTTGCCCATTCATCTTTAGCGATGACCTCCAACTCATTCAGGTTGGCGGGTCTCCTTGCCATTACCCTGATCTTTAGCTCCGGCCACTGCAAAATGTTAATGTTATTGTCTGATAACCATTTTACGTTTGCTGTGTGCTTTGGGTTGATGAAATGTCCACTGGTGCCCAAGACCAAGTTTCTCTGCATAGTGCCTAAAGTTGTTGGTGAGAATTTTAATGTATTGCTTTTTTTTCATGGTGCCATTTACTGTTCCCTGGGTTCCCATTGGGTTCCCTGGTCTACTGTTCTACTGGCTAAAAAACAGCCCAGAAACATTAGGCTCCTACCACCATGTTTGACTGTGGGTATGGTATTCATAGGGTTGAAGGCTTCTCCTTTTTATTCCAAAAGAAGGCTACATCGTTGTGGCCAAACAATAAAATTTTTGTTTCGTCTGACCATAAAACAGAAGACCAGAAGTCTTCTTTGTTCAGATGAGCATTTGAAAAGACCAAGCAGGCTTTTGTGTGCGAAGAAGTAGTGTCCTCCTTGGCTTGCGTCCATGAAACCCAGTGGTGTGCAGTGACCAGCGGAGCCCAGATTCACCAGGATGGCCTTGGTGTTGATCCTTAGTTTCTTTTTTTACCTCTCTCACTATCCTCCTGGCCAGCACAAGTGTCACTTTTGGCTTCTGAGCACGTCTGCTGAGATTTTTCACTGCGCGGAACAGCTTGTATTTTTTAATAATACTTTACACTGTAGCCACTGGAATGTCAAAACATTTAGATATGGTCTTACAGCTCTTTCCTGACTTGTAAGCAGCCACAATGTACAGCCGCAGGTCCTCTCTGAGCTCCTTTGTCAAAACCATGACTGTCCACAAACCAACAGCAGAGAGCTTCTGTTTCTCACCTGTTGAGTGGATTAAATCAGCTGTTGTTAATGAATCAGGGTAATTAGGATGCTTTAGAACAGCTTGGGCTATTTAGAATGCTATATAGCTTTGAATTTTCCCATAGACTTGCAAAGGGTATGAATAATTTTGGACATTCCACTTTTTGTTCAAGCTGAGAAATATATATATTTTATCAACAATGATGCCTTTTGTACATCTTTTGAAAGAAATCTGCATCATTTACTGTCAAAAACAAAATATTGTATGAATATTCAACAGTCTTACTGTTTTTACTACAGTATATGTTTGATCCAATGAATGCAGTCTTGGTCAGCATAAGAGATTCCAACAAAAAATGTGCAGACTTTTTTCTGGTATTAGATTATCACCATTACAATATGTTAGTTAAGTTCATAAGCATAAAGTTGTCACTAAACACATAGGCCTAGCATGTGACACACAAACTGCTATATTTCATTGTTCATCATTTTATTAGCCTTTCTATAATTTTTTTAACTATGTATATTAAAGAGACATAAAAATTCTGTCATCATTTCACCCTTGACTTTTTCAAAATCTATTTAGTGTCTTACAAAAAAAGATATTTTGAAGAATGCTAGTTACTGGCACCTATTAGCCCCTTTCACACAGTGATACCGGTAAATATCCCGAAAATTTCCAGGACAGCTTTACCGGTAAATTGCAATATGTGCTGTTCACACAGGCAAGGACATTCCAGAATTTTTTCAGGAAAGCACCGTTCACACATCAGTTCCAATAAACCAGTAAATTCTGACATCATTAACCAAAAATGAGCTCTAAACGGCCGCTCTTGTATTAAACATGAAGGGGGTTTGTCTTTTTCTTGATGGTTTCATTTTTATTCAAAGATTTTGCATTCATGTAGGTGCTTTTGTTCCAGAGACGGACCAAATAATAGCTATTCTGAATAACATCGATGACAAGATGTGGAGGAACACTTTCGCATACCGAGATGTACGTTTGAGTTTGTGCTGCAGCTTGTGAGATACTGTTTAAAACGAAAGACTACCGGTGTTGTAGGCTACTCATACTGTATCTGACTCACAGGAGTGCTCTTTTACATGCACACGTCACACACTTTAATGTAGGTAAACTCACAGCAGTTTATCATGAGCATTTTATCTATCTTTTTTTCCACAATTGGCAGTATGAATTAATATTTTACCATTTTTTTTCAAAAAGGGCCTGTTCACACATGATTCCCTTTACTGGAAATTTTCCGGAATGGTCTGTATGTGTGAAACGGGCTATTGACTTTGATGGTATTTATTTATTTTTATTTTTTTACTTTGGAAGTCAATGAGTGCAAGCAACCAAAATTCTTTAAAATATATTCCTTTGTATTCAACAGAAGAAACTCATAAAGGTTTAAAACCACATGAGGCTGAATAAATGATGAGGTAATTATCATTTGTGGGTGAACTAACCTTTTAATAGTTTGAATATACAGAAAAGATTTACTCTGCTTATTGTATCCGCTTGTTATTCCGCTTTCACTCAAGCTGCTTTTCATACTAATTTTTCAAGTAATTAAGTGATTATGACACCTTTCTCTCTCTTCTCATCTCCTCTCTCTCGTTTCTTTTATCTCGGTAATCAGTAGACCTATCATAAACAACTACCCATCTGTCCTCTGTGACAAATTTTCGCTCAAATCATTGAGTCCTTTCCCTGTGCACCCGCCTCATTTTGTTTATCTCCGTAATTCAATAATTGGAATGTACCTCTGTCTCTCTCTC
>CAIGQZ010032144.1:3805439-3822477 GCA_903798205.1 Danio tinwini
ATAATCAGGAGAGAGACCTGATAGATTATGGACCACGAATGTTTCTGTGTATGTGTGAGCGCATGTGCGTACGTGAGTTTGTACGGGTGTCTGTGTGTAGCTATAGAAAATCTTTACAAAGTGTTTTCAGTCGGACAAGTAGCTGCAAGTTCTGCGAGTGCTGTATCCTTGCAATTTTTTCCTGTTTCTCTAGAGAGGAGGACTACTTTATGACCGTTCCCATCTGGAGGAGGAGAAAGAAGGACGGATACGTTGGCCAAATCATGTCACGCAGCATTGAAATGTGTCCCTCTGCCTTCTACATTTTTATCACCTTCTGCTCGGAGCTCTTCGAGATCGGCAGTGTTTCCTTTTATTTGCATTTGTTTACTAGAGTCCAGTCATTCTTCTTGTTCTACCAGATACTGAACGAAAGAGTATGTTTCATTGACCTGGACACACTGGCAGACTGAATCCCCTTGAGAACTCTTCCAATGGGAGCTTTCATTGATTTCAAACATTGCCAGCGGACCCTAACTTGGGCTGAGCTTGGATTTGTGTGCACTTCCTGGAAACATATCCAAAGGCGGGAGAAAAAAAAAAAAAGATCTGGCCATAGTATTTTATTTTTATACCACGCCAAGATTTTTTTTTTCTCTTAGACATTTTTAATTTCAAAAGAGGAAGAGTGTGCTCTCCATCATCCTTCTGCCAAGAGGACCACTTCGGAAACACACACACACACACACACACACATTCATCCTCTTTTTCTTTTCTTCCTAATTTTTCCTCCCGTGTATCTGATGTGTTTGTGGGAGTGCTCTTTTTGTGTCGATATGCGTTTGCTCGTTGGTTTGTATGTGTGCGCGTGTATGCCTGTATGTTGGTATATGTCACCGTGACCCCGTGTACGTCTCCACTTCCCTTGCCTTTGTCCTGCACAGAGAAAATCTCATTTTTTTGAACAATCAAGTGTCTCCTGTCCTGTGTCTTAGAGGATCTATTTCTTGTGTAGGACCTGTTGCACTTGGTAGGGACAGGGTCTATTTCTCAGATGCGCGTTTTGGTCGTTCTCTGTAGAATGTGGTCGTGACCTGTCTCCGTTGTGTCCCTAACCAGCTCGTCCCTAGCCTGATCTGTGTTCTCGTGTTGGGTGTGCTTTTCTGTCTCACTCTTTTTCTTTTTTTCTTTTTTTTTTTGTAAATGTGCTCTGTGTGTACGAGGGGACAGACCTGATGGCCACAGCTTAAATATTGGAAGTTTTTCATTGTCTTTAAAAGAAAAAGTGGGAAAAAAAGACAAACTGGTTTTCTTCATCTCTTTTTGGCTAATGTGACTATCTTTTATGTCTGAGCATTCCTTGCGAACAGAGACAAAGAGGGGGACATTTGTTTTACCTTTCCACAACATTACTTTCATAGTTTTGACATTACAAACTGACTTCAGATGCATTTTCTTTTCTTGTAAACGTTCAGGTTGCTGCTTCTCTAGTCAGAGCATTATCAAAACCTTCACGTACCCTTGATATCCAGGGTCACTGCCGCTATTAAAAGGATCATTTGCCCAAAATTTCTATTCTGTCATCGCTTAAGGCCTAGAAACTTTACAACCTTACAGTTTGCTTTGGCTAGTGAACACCTATAAAATACTATTGGTCCATTGTGATGATGTAATAAGTAGGTGTGGCTACTCTTTCATTTTCTTAGTTTCATAACATCTTAGGGCGTCGCGGTGGCGCAGTGGGTAGCACAATCGCATCTCAGCAAGAAGGTCGCTGGCTCAAGCCCAGGCTGGGTCAGTTGAATAAGTATTGAATAGGCTAAACTGGCCGTAGTATATGTGTGTGAGTGCAAGCCTGTATTGGTGTTTTCCAGTGTTGGGTTGCAGCTGGAAGGACATCCGCTGTGTAAAACATATGCTGGATAAGTTCCTTCCTCTGTGGCGACCCCTGATTAATAAAGAGACTAAGCCGAAAAGAAAAGGAATAAATTAATTCCTTTTTTAGTTTGTCGTGGTCAAGCGTTTGTGAGTAAAAATATAAACACTGAAAAGCTGCTTTATAACAGACACTATAGTTTAATTGTAATGGAGGCCATAGTGACACTTTTTTGTCGAGTATAATAGTGATAAGCTTCTTGCTTTAAAGCAGTCATAGATGTATACACTAGATATCGCATAGGGGCCCTGAGCGTGCGTAAATACCACCGCCACATTTGAATGAATCGCTCTCTCCCTTAGAATTACAAGTGAAAGCAGGAGAGAGCGTGTGTTTTAGGACACGGTTTAGATCAAATCTAACAGGGAGGGAGGATAATTCATTTCCAAGCAAACAAACAAACTTTGTCAGCAATGCCCCTGTGGTCACTTATCCATCGATGTAGAAAAGTGATGTAAAATTATAATTTTTGTAATTTAAAAACAAAATTGCATAATGATCACTGGGCAAACTCTCGATGATATATATATATTTACATATATGGCTCCAGATCTGAACCTTGGTCCCACATTCATTTCAAGGGAGCGCTACTAAAATGGTGGCTCTGTTGACGCATTCCTTTCAATAGACAACAATACACTGTAAAAAAAATGTTTTTTTTTTTTTTCTGGCAGCTGGTAATGCTGGTTAAATTGCAGAAATTTGCTGTAAAATAACATGGTAAATTACAGAAATTTACAGAAAATTTAACAACTGTTATTTTACAGTAAATGTCTGTAATTTAACGGACGTTATTTAACTTTTTTTTCCAACAGCTGGGGTGCCAGAAAAATGTAAATTTAAATGAAAAATTTCAGTAAATTTTTGTAACTTACCATCTGTTTTTTTAGAGTGTACCATAGGCGACATCTAATGTAAAAATCTATGTAAAACAGTCTATTGTATAATGTGCAATATAAGTGAATGTTTGTTCATTCATCAGATTCTCTCTTAACTGCTGTTTTCTCACTGTTGTTGTTTGAGTTGTACGTTTATTTAGATATTGAAAGGAAAACATGAGCCTGCATTTACATGTTCATCTGCACATTGCTCTCAGCAGCATGGATGCCGCCAGTTGCTCGCTAACAGTGTGTCACTGCTCAGGTACTTCGAATTTTAATACGTATTATATCTTGAAAATTGACTTTTTTGTTCGTAAAATTAAAGTCAACAGCTATGTTTTCATCCACCTATTTTGGTTATGTGCATTAAACATGGTTGATGGAAACGCCTTCATGCGCATAAGTTTTGAAAATGTGCACTTTTACCGAACAAATTCCAGTATGCGCATTAAAAAAGTCATGTGATTTTGTTATAAGAGATCATGTGATGATAAAAATGTGTGTGAATGGACAAACCAGCAGGCTGAGCTCATTGTAAAACATCTGAAATGTTGCTTTGGTCATTCTAAAATGCTGTAACCATTTCAGTATTAGTGTTATTATATTATTAATTACCTCCAGAATCAATCATGCAGGTTTGGAATAACATGAGACTGAATGAGAGGAAACGATGACAGAATTTTAATTTGAAGTGAACTATCCCTTTAATATCGCAGTACAACCACTGCCAATGCTGCCGCACACATCCCTCAATGAAGGAATTCTGAATTACCAATCACTACCGCTCATGTTATTGAAATGTACATCAGTATAATTATTTCCCACCATAGCCCCCTGAGCTCATATTTTCTCTGTTTCTATTATTAATCACATGCCAGGCCTCAGGACATGCACACTTACACTCACACACACGCACACACTCTTGCCAGTGTGCGCTCAGTCCGTTATCGTATATCAGCTCTTGTTGTTTTCTAAGAGGCCATTGATTCCGTCATACACGTGGATGTGGTATCGACCCACAGTCTCCAGGCCCATCTCTTCTGCTGCCTTAGATCTTACACTGTGGAGGCACGATTCCTAAAGCGTGACCTCTGACCCCTTCATCAGCTTACACACAAGACACAAGAAACTTTCACCCCCCAGCTCATGTTTTAGCTCTTGGTTTGTCTCCCCTCTTTCCTCTGTCTCACTATGTCAGTGCAATTCTGAATGATCCTGAGGAAATGTGTCTGCATGCTTATATTAACATGGATGATGTCAACTTGATGCAATGATAATTTAATGAGTGATGCTCAACACAGAAATCTGACGATAAACTTGATACTAACACTACTAATGACAAACATGTTGTGACCTAGCAACCTGTTCGTTATCATCGAAACACTGATGATTAATGTTGTTAATATTGTATATCCTCTTTGAAATGGTATTACAGTTTCTGGGTATATTTTTGTTTGTTCGTTCGTTTGCTTTTTTAGTTTTATTTAAGGGAAAAATAAATAAATAAAGGTTTACTTTTTTATATGTTCAGATTAAGCTGAGATTTAGAGCAAGATTAAAATGAAATGCAGTCAGGGCAAGAGAACATTTCAGCTGAAGAAAAAAAAAACAACAACAAACAAAAACAAAATTGCAAAAAAAGTAACAATAATAATAATTTAAAAAATCCCCCCAAAAAACTGTTAGGAGGATGAATATGTGAATGATAAAAAGATGATTCTAAGGCTGGAGTGATGATGGCTGAAATAAAACATATGTATGAAAACACGTGTTTGTATTGATGTAATGGATTGTTCGTCACCCAGATCTTTCTGTCTACCTCTTACTTTCTCTGTCTCGCTCCCCCCCCCCCCCCCCCCCCCTGCTGTGCATTAACTTGTGTGTAATTATTTAGTTGCCATCATGAATACTTTATCGTGGGCCCTCTTTATATAAACGCAGTGTGGAGTGTTCATGTACTGTTCATGCTTCTGTCTTTCTGTCTTTCCATAGGCTAACAAACACAATTCACAACCATATGTTGTCATCTCCAGTGGTGTATGGTAACAAATTATATCTACTCGAATTACTGTAATTGAGTAGTTTTTCCTCAGGAATTGTAATTTACTAAGTAGTTTTAAAAATGTGTACTTTTACTTTCCCTTGAGTACAATTTTAGTGCTGCATCAGTAATTTAACTCCACTATTTTCCTTCAAACTGCAGTCACTACTTCATTTTTTTCTTGTTTAAGGTGATTGGCTGAGTAAGAAAAATCAGTCCTGCAGATAGAAACTAAATCGCATCATATTAAACAACCTCAAGACATGGGCACTTTATAAATGCAGCAAAACGTTTGGAAGCATTCATAGTGTGCAAGAAGATCTTTACATGCAATGACTGAGAGATGAGGGAAGATGAAGCATGTTTACTGTATGATGACTGAAATTGCCAAATGGCCTTAAGCAGTAACTAAATGCACTACAGAATGTCATTTAAAGCGTAATATTCACTACTCAATTCAACTTAATAGTTGTTTTATTGGCATGACAAATGTTATAAATGTATTGCCAAAGCTATTATAAAGTTTACATAAAAAAGTAACATACATAATAATAATGAAAAAAAAAACAGTACAAACAATAGATAGTAGTAGTAAAAAAAAAATATATATATATATATATATATTGAGAAAATCATATCTTTCCGCCAGAGTGCGAGTACTTACTACTCTTGAGTACTCATACTCTGAGTAATATTTACAACAGATATTTTTACTCTACTTGCACTACATTTTTGGGCAAGTAATGGTACTTTTACTTGATTTTTTAGTACTCTTTCCACCACTGCTCATATCCATAAATCAAACCTATCCCCTTTCCCGCTTCAGCCTCAGGTTGTATCCTTATGGCTTTTCCGGTCACAAACGCCCAAGGCGTTAATTGCAGCCATTCTTAGCAGAGGGTTCGATTTGTTACTGCCTGATTCATTGGCCTTCGTCTTGCCTTGGAAGAGTCACATTCATGTGAGTCTAACACGCTGTTCATGCGAGCCTCACTGTACGCAGAGTCAGCACTCTCTGACACTCACAGATACAGCAGGGGAGACTGAGGTGCAGGGAATTAGCGTGTGGTGAAGACTGCAAATGTGCTACAGAGGGGGTAAATCTTGACAAGAGATCAGGAGAACAGCTGTTATCTTAAGAGCTAGTTTGACCACTCTATTTTTTATGCAATTGACAGCTGGGTTTTAGCCTTAGCAGTTCGTGCAACTAGCCCAATATTTAACACTATGAAAATATGCAGTTTAGAAAAGCAATAATCATATATAAGACTGATTGATAGCTGGAACAGAACTATTAAGGGGATTAAATGAATTGAATATTCTTTTATCCAGGTTCAATGTTGGTCAAATATTAAATACAACTTGTGTAGATAGTAGAGTAGATTTAGGGTGATGTATTTATATTAGCAGTGAATGGGGTCAAAGTATAAATGTTGGAAAAAGCATCTTCATTGTCAATGTTGGTTTCATGAAGAAGGTTCCACAGAACATTTCCATTCTACAAAAGCTAATTTCTAATGGAAAATGGTGGCTTATTAAAATGTTCTTCATACTAAGAGAACAGCAGTTCATCAAAAAAGCAAAATTGATTCTAAAACCCCTTTTTGGAAACTTGATTTATGTTTAAAGTGTCACCAGAATGACCAGAATTTAAGTCATCGTCAGAACAACATACTGTAATGCCTGAACATGTATGCCAGCATGAAACAATTCTTTAGTAATTTAAAATAAATACGAATATTTTTGAACCATATTACGGTAAAATGTATTATACTGTATTACAGTATTTACAACTTGAAATTAATGAATGCTACAGCATACTGTAGTATTAACTGTAGTGAAATGATAAACTGTAATAAATACTGCAATATACTTACGTTTTTGGGCGGCTCAGTGGTTAGCACTGTCACCTCTCAGCAAGAAGGTCACTGGTTTGAGTCCCAGCTGGGCTAGTTGGCATTTCTGTGTGGAGTTTGCATGTTCTTCTCATATTTCCCCATATGTGGATTTCTCCTGGGTGCTTCGGTTTCCCCCACAGTCATACGGTATAGGTGAATTGAATGAACTAAATTGGCTGTAGTGTATGAGTGAATGCTAGAGTGTATGTGCGTTTCAGAGTATTGGGTTGCATCTGAAAAGGCATCCGCTGAGTAAAACAAATGCGTAAATGCTGAGTAAAACAACTGAATTGTTGGAGGTTCATTCCGCTGTGGTGACCCCTGATAAATAAGAGACTAAGCCGAAGGAAAATGAATGAATGACTTAAGTTTTTGCTACAGTAAACTGAGGTGTTATATGGCATACATATATAACAGTTGTAGAAAACTACATTATTGGGTAATTTGTTTATCTTACTATAGTGATTGTGTTACCTTGGCAAATTACTTTAAGTATTTCACTATAGTATTGTTGAAAAACACTATAGTATTTATTACAGGTTACAATAGAATATGTGCATGTCGGAGGTCACAATTACCATAGTTTGAATTGGTTTGATCAGGTATTCACTTGACTGTGAATGTTGCTTGAGAGGGATGGATGTTTCCTGCACAACAGATTCAAGTCGTGCCAACAAAAACTTTGTTTGAAATCGACTGCTGAGTAAACTTTGCTTCCTAAAGTCTGCATGAACTGAAAGCTTCTACCTACTTCACCTCAGTGTTGTGATATATATCCGACTGAATTGAAAGATTAAATACAGGGCAGAGTTTTACTTTAGCACTCCTCGCTGCATTTATGAAACTGACAGAAAACTAGCAGTTAGAGTGGACTGGTTAAAAGCAAAACTGTCAACACGGAGCCATCAGAGAACACTCAAAAATATGTTTGCTGCTTGTTCAAACTACTAATTTAAAATGAGCTGAAACAGCACAATTTTCGAAGGTTTTTTGGGGGGCAGCTTTATTGTTTAATGTTTAATCAACTTAAAATTGTAAAAACCATTAAGTTTACTAAATAGATTTGCGTTTGGACAACATAAAGGAATTTTGTGGATCCCAGCAGTTTTTACAGAGAAAACGCCCCTCCAGAGCACATTTTATACATTTTTACAGTATATTTTGACTAAAGACAAACGATTGGATTTCTTAGGATTTACTTGCATGGAATAATTGTTTGCCTATAGGAGAGCAATGCAAACTTCTGATTTTGATTGCCAGTTCACACTGCATTGCTAGACAGCAAAAGATTCTTTGTCAGATCAGTCTGTTAACCCTGTCGGTGTCTGTGTCACAATGATATACACAGGAGACCCAAATGCAAGTGAAAACAAGATGATTTATTTAAAGAGTCACAACTGGTATAGATCTCACCAGATGTAGTGTAGGGCAAGGATGCTCACACCAGAATACGACACGCCAAACAGCCATGAAGGTTCATCCGTGAACCAATGTCGTATATAGAAGTCTCTCATGGATATCTCACCAGATATTGAGGGAAGGGGAAGGTCGCGCTAAGGAGCCGCTCTCAAGGAAATAGAGAGTTCATTAAGTTCATTAGAGAAATGGATATGAGGTGAAGTCTCTTACAGATAATGTAGTCTTCAGAGCAGGCAGTAGTAACAACATCAAAGAAACTGAGACTTACGTAAGGTCCAAAAGAAACAGGTTTTGTCGGAGAGCCTCCACCAAAGCTAGTGAGAGAGTCTAACAGAAGCAGACACAGGAGTGAACAACAACGAACTGATAATGCTAACTACAAAACACTGAACATATATAGCGCTTTATCAGTCACATCGGCTGTGACTGATAACAGACACCTGTGCGTTGAGAGTACCGACAAAACACGTGACCACCCAGCTGATGAATGTAAACACACACACACCAAGCGGTGAAGAACTCAAACAAGACACCCCCCCCCCCCACTCCCACACACACACACACATGCAAGATAAACAGAAAGACCCACAAACTTGACACTCTGTTGGCATTTGTCAGAGCTTTGCTCACGCTGAATCAGTGCTTGTCTTTTGGCAGAATGTCTAAGAAGTGACATGATATCATTTGCTGATTGTTCATGTTTCTTGGCTTCTATTTTTAATTTGGTAGAAATTAGGCTTTATTTTATTACACTACAAAAAATATTGGGCTTGCTGTTTATTCAAACTTCTTATTTAAAATGAGATGAAACAACACAATTATTGAGGTTTTTGGGACAGTTTAATTGTTTTATGTTCAATCCACTTTTTGTAAAAAATTTGTAAAAACTAATAAGCTAACTTAATTCCTTTATGTTGCTCCAACAACACAAATCGATTGTCACCCAACATGTTTACAGTGTATTAACAATTGAAAATAGATTTTTTGGATGTTTTTTCTTAATAAAAGCAAAATGAAGTAGTTTTTGATATTATTTAGCTTGTTTTAATTGAAATCTCAATTTTTTGTTTTTATTTTTCTTGAAAAGAAATAATTTCCTAGAAATAAGGCAAAAAAGTAAGATTTTTTTTTCAGAAACCCTTGCTTTTAGTGACATTGGTTGCTGTTAAGTGAGCTGCGATCATTAACTTATTGCTCATTAATGAACATTATTGCACAAAGAAAATGAAATGTGATTCAAAGCTTCAATGTACTCAATGAGAAGTTCTTATTTGGTTTGATCAGAAAAATATTTTGATTACAGAAATCCAGATGGCATCTGTCCTACTGAGCTCAACATTTACATGATGCTGCATGTGTTTCTCTCTGTAATAACACAAGACCAGTAATCATGCCAGTGATGAGAAAACAACAGCTGAGAAAGCATCTGATCATAGCAGTATGAATATATTTGCACAAGTTCGCAGCTCATCAGCATCATGTCAGCAGATGAGGTAATGAAAATTACACTGTTATTATTGTTACAGCAGTAACTATGTACCATATACAGCAAAAATGCCAGTATGAGACATTTGAGTTTTCTTTTTTTTTTTGCCACACAGACATTACTTTTTGCCATTATTTTGAACATTGTCTAAGCTTTCATGTACTGTATCACAGTGCAGAAGAGAGGCTCTCAGGAACACGTGTAAACATCACATGCTTTTGATTTTCTCAGAAACAACCTCCCAAGTCGTTCACATAAAATTTATCTGGTTTTCATAGACAACCTTGAATGTCAGAGACAGCCTTTTTTGTTACAAGCTGTTCACACATTGACAATAAAAAAATAATTTGAATACATGCAACTTCTTACAAATAGCTAGACTAATTTCTCATATACACACAGTACTCAAGCTGCGTAGAGTCCCTGAACCACTAGGTTTCTACTTGCTCTATAAAGGTAATATAATGACTGGGGCTGGGCAATAGATTTTTTTGTTTAATTTTTTATTTTATTTTCCAGCAATGCTACATTCTGTTCCTCTACTTCTAAAGTGATGCTCTGTCCTCCCTACTGTAATATCCAAATAAAGTGTAATGTTTTGTGACTGCAAATATTTTTTACATGCTAAAGAAACACTGTTCCCCATCTGTACAAGCTATTTGAGAAGGACTGAAACACAGTTTGGGATTTGATTGTGAAAAAGTACACAATAGAGCGTATGTGTCTTGGCATGTCTGAACATAAACACAGTTATACACTGCAAAATATGCTTCCATACTGTTCCTTATGTTGACCCAACACAAATTAGTTAAAATAACTGATCATTTTATAAACTTAAGTGGTTTAAATATAAAACAAATAGGCGGTACAATGGCTCAGTGGTTAGCACTGTCGCCTCACAGCAAGAAGGTCACTGATTCGAGTCCTGGCTGGGCCAGGTGGCATTTCTGTTTGGAGTTTGCATGTTCTCCCCGTATTTGTGTGGATGTCCTCTGGGTGCTCTGGTTTCCCCACAGTCCAAAGACATGCGCTATAGGTGAATTGGATTAACTTAATTGGCCGACTCAGGCTCATTCTGAGAACGTACCACTATATAGAGAGCACCGAATACATGCCAGGAGCTATGTTTTTTTTGTCTTTTTTGCATTTTTTGTTTTTGTTTCCACCAGAGGCCATTGTGTATGCTATTTGAGATCTCGAATTTCGCTTGTGAGTGCCATTCGCGGCTACTCTTCTCACGTAAATCCACCAGAGGCCCCTGTCGACTGACTGACTAACTGAATGACTGACTGATCAACTGACTCGCCCTCCTCCTTCCCTAAACCCAACCAATAGTATTTTCAAAAGCACCGATTGACGAGCGGCCACCCACTTTCCTAAACTCAACCGACAATTTTAAAAAGCAATCCAAAAAAAGAAAAGCCCTCGCCTGAATTTGACCATGTTTTAGATTTTTCACATTCTCAACCTGTTATTTACTTTTTTATTTTTTTTTTTTTGGATTCCGTTTTTGTCTTGCCCGCTTTCTGGAACCATTCTTTGCCAGACTCAAACTACGTCGTCAAGTCAACTCCTCTCTGCATCTCAAGTCCACCGACGTACATTGCGAGCTAACTGGACAAACTGTTAACAGCTGTTAAGCCATCCATACGGAGGTAATTGGTCAGCTGGTAAGCATTAAATGGAACGGCGTCATACCACCCTATAGCGTTTGTTTTAAAGATGAAATGCAGCAATGACGAAATTTGTATAGGGCTACATTTTCAGAATGAGCCTATGTTGCAACTGGCCATAGTCAAAGACTATAGCAAAGAGCATAGAATCACCAAGAGGCAACACTCTAGTGCGATTTAGGAAACAGCCACTAAATGTCGTGGTAGCCATTTTGGAATAAAATTTTCAATAGAACAACAGCATATTATAAGTCTGTAAAATAAACTATTAAAAGTGCTGATGATTGTGATAGTAAGTGTTGTATTGTCATCTTTCAGGTTGTATCTCGGTTTTAATCCGCTTTTAAAATAAATAAATAAAAAACAAAGCAGCCACTTGCCATCGTGACAGCAATAAGATTCAATGGGCAGCTGATCGCTTTCACTCCAAAATGGCGGAATCGCGGGTCTGTTGCTGGGCGCTGCTGTTGCAATGGAACGTTCTATTGTGTGTCGCCTCTTGGTCATTCTAAGCTCTTTGACTATAGAAAACACAAGACATGTCACTCGTATACTTTTGAATGTGGAAAAGTGTAACTGTCAATATGGCAAATGATATGGTAAATGAATTTTTGTGTGTAGATGTGTCTTAAATGAACAAAACAGTTAGAAAAATAATAGAAGGAATGTCTGTCTTGACATGGCACTGCATTCACTGATGAATCAAATCAAACAACAACTGGGAGAATTATAAGGAAACTAGACCCTTTCACTGCTCTTAAAGAATAAAATCAGTCTACATTTAATCCATACTTTTAAGATTTGATAGCTTGTTTCAATAGCAGACCAAATAGATTTTATTAATTGTAAATTTTTTATATCATATTTGTCCTGTTATTTTTTAAATATTTTATAACTGAGTCTTTCAACACAACACTGCAACTGTCCTGAAGTAACAAATTGTGGGTTTTTTTGGCTCATTTAGTGTTTTTCATTAATGCACTGAAAAATTAGTTTTAGTTGTTATAGGACCAGCTCCGCATATAGTCCCTTTAAAGGATGCTGTGATGAGAACGGAAAATAGTGTGAAGGAGAACAAAAAAGAAACAAGAGAAAGAGGTGGACGGATCCATACACACATACACCGAGGCCTGCACCTGCAACACATCGGCACTGTGCGAGCAGCATGAGAACAGCACAGCTGGAGACACTGCTGAGGTGAAGACACGCCAGTTAGCACAACTACCCATTCCCCAATACACACACACACACACACACACACACATGAACAGATGAGAGCACGCGCTGAGGGGTGGGGGCCGGGGGAGCTACAGTCTCCATGGCAACATCCCCACAGTGCAAAAAAAAATCATTTAGTCAGAAAGATATTTCAGCCGGCTCAGTGAGCTGAAAGAGAGATGGGGACAGAGAGAGAGAGATCAGAAGAGAACAACTTGAGGAGCGGGTGTGGTGAAGAGCCATTTTTATCCCTCCAGGGGGAAAAAATGATGGAGTGAAATTAGTAACATGGTGCAATTATCATTATTGCTAATAGCTGTGATGTAATGGAGAATTCTGTGTTCATTTTCACAGCCTCAAGAATAGCAGATGGGTCATTTTACCAAATTGCTTTCTTTTCAATAATATGTAATACGTTTAATATATGTATTTTTTATATCTATGAAATAAAAAAAAGCTTTAAATTTCATGAAATTGTGTTTATGGCATCTTGTGCTGTTTAGTTTTGGTAACACTTTAATTGAAGGGGTGTGCACTATATTGTCATGACAACTTTATAAGCATGAAATGACATGTTTCATGAATATGAAGGAGATTTCATGCATGCTGAGTACATAGAAATGCTCAGTGCATTTATTAGCTCCATTATCTCATTTCAAATGCAAAGGTAACATTGTTTGAGATGTCTTTGTTATGACAACATGACATGAACAAATGGATCCCAAAATGTTTCTGTCCAAGAGAACAAAACCTGTCTTTGTCATGACAACTTTACATTACTAAGACAAGATAACTTGTAAATCTGTCAAAAGCATAATTGTCAGGAGCCTATAATAATTGTGCCATGACTGAAATTGTCATTAAAATTTCTCATTTTCATAAAATATAATTTCTCATTTCATAAAATATCACTTCTCTGCCCAATAATTTCATATGTGTCATGTAATTTTTATATTGCTATTTTAATGAAAAATTTAATTAGTTTTACTGTAGTTGAGGTCAAGGAAATATATTAATGATGCTGTTATACAATTCATAATGACCTCATGTTACAATCATGTTTATGACAGATTTATGACACGTTATTGTGTCTTGGTAATGCCAAGTTTTTTTATCTTAAAAATATCATCTTTGCATTTAAAAAGTCACAGAGCGAATGACACTTAATGACAGTCGTCATAAGCATGAACAAACCCTCATTCATTTTCATGAAGTGCCATGTCATGATTATAAAGGCTTCATGACCTCCCCTTCTTATGAACACCCCTTCAAGTAAAGTGTTAACTTATTTTCCTATATTAAGATAGGCTTTTCTACCTCATGTTTAAATGTTTTTGTCATCCCTGTTATACACAAACATTGCTATATATTTTTTGTTAGAATTAAAGTTTTCATTCATATTTATACAATGCAGTAAAAAAAGGAAGGTCATTCATTCATTTTCAATTTTCCTTTGGCTTAGTCCCTTTATTCATCAGAGGTCACCATCACGCAATGAACTTCCAACTTATCCAGCCTGGCTAATTTAGTTTACCCAATTCCCCTATAACACATGCCTTTGCCCTGTGGGGGAAACCAGAGCATCCGGAGGAAACCCACACGAGCACGGAGAGAACATGCAAACTCCACACAGAAATGCCAACTGATCCAGTTGAGACTCGAATCAGCGACCTTCTTGCTGTGAGGCAACAGTGCTAACCACTGAGCCACCATGTCACCTCTAGAAGGTCACATGTACTATAATAAATAACACATTTTTATGAAATTAATAATAATAACATGATATTACCGGACTGATCAAAATAACAGGGATGAGATCTAAATGAAACGTATGTTTTCGTTACTGACATGTCAAATATAATCAATGCTGATAAACAATTTCATGATAATAGATTTGGTCGCAAAAGCACATCTTGCACACTATGCTTTTCTTGGACATCTTGTTTATATTTGTTTAAATAAATAATTGTTTATTTATCCTTTATGATTGTAACGTTGACGTTAAACGGTCAAGGGACAGGTCGAAACCTTACCCATATCAGCATAAATACCATTTTACTTGTTACTTAAAATAATATTTAGGTGCCTTTAATTTAGTATAATATTATTGGAAAAATACAAAGACACAAGATATTACAGATTTATTTGCTGTTTTAGCAACTCAATCTTTGATTATAGTGATGCAAATGCACCGATTTGATGGAATGGCCCAGACATCCTTTTTGAAATGAAGGTTAAATTTCTAATACTGTAGGTAAATATTTGTGTATTAGGTGTGTTTAGTGCTTGTATGTAATCGTGATCATGCACCTGTTTTTCCTCACCTGTGCCGTATGAAATGTACCTTGGAGAGGACTGTTGTAGTCCTAGTGACCCAGATAGTGGTGGTATGTATATGGGTGTGTTCTGTTCGCTCTGGTGGCCTGTGGTGAGTTCCAGATGGCTTCTGTCTCCCAGCAGAGAAGACCAGAGCAGGACGCGTGTTTTAATCAGTGCCACCTGGAGGACACCTCTCCCGAGAATAATGTCCGACATCCAGAAACAAGACAACATTTTGTGGCATTTTTGAGCAAAGTGTAATTGCATAGTGTAAATGACCAGGATGGTGCAGAAGAGTCCATATTTATAGTAAAAAATATCTGATATTCTCTCTCTTCTCTCTCTCTCTCTCTCTCTCTCTCAGTTCAATTCAATTTAATAGTTGCTTTATTGGCATGACAAATGTTACAAATGTATTGTCAAAGCAGTTATAAAGTTTACATGAAAAAAAAACATACATATATATAATAAAAACACAATAATCACAGTAAATAGTAGTAGTAAAAAATGACAAAAAAGGATGATATTTATAAATATAATAATTTAATAAAATATTAATATAATAATAATATAATATTAATACATTTTATTACTGTTTTATCCTAAAATGTTTGTTGGTAAATATACAGTTTATTCTGATCTATTATTATTTTTGTATTGTTTTGTACGAATAATATGATATGTTGAATAATAATATAATATGTTGAACAATAATGTGATATGTTGAATAATATGATGTATTGTTGATTTTTTTTATTATTATATATAAATATCACTTTTTTTACTACTATTTACTGTGTTTACTGTTTTGTTTTTATTATATATGTATGTTACTTTTTATGTAAATTTTAGAACTGCTTTGGCAATACAATTGTAACATTTGTCATGCCAATAAAGCAATTATTGAATTGAATTAAAATAATAATATTATTAATTATTATTAATATATCATATTATGAGTGTGATTTAACATATCACATTATCATTCATTATACCACATTGTTAAATATATCATATTATTTTTCAATATATATTTTTTTCATACAAATCAATAAATCAATAAAAATAATAATAGATCAGACTGTTAACTCTCTCTCTCTTTGTATATATATATATATATATATATACAGATATATACATCTTAAAAATATCTTTTTTAATATTTCCCAAATGACGTTTAACAGAGCAAGGAAATTCATAGTATGTATGATGATATTTTTTCTTTCTGAAAAAGTCTTATTTGTTTTATTTCGGCTAGAACAAAAGTAGTTTTATATTTTTAAGAACCATTTTAAGGTCAAAACTATTAGCCCCTTTAAGTTTTTTTTTTTTTTGCCTTTTTTTCAAAAACAAACCGTTAAACAATAACTTGTCTAATTATGTTTAGAAATGTGTTGCTAAAATCTTCCCTGTGTTAAACAGAAATTGAAAAATAAAATAAAAAAGAGGGACTAATAATTCTGACTTCAACTAAAAAAAAAAAAAATATATATATATATATATATATATATAGCAATTCCACCGTTATGGATGTGACATTTGCAGTAAAAACTCAAAAAATAAATTGACAGAGAGAGTATAGGTTAACATTATACTGAAACATCTGTTTATATTTTCCAGAACAACTGACTACAGACTTAAGGGACCAGAAAAATATCAATCTGTAAACATGTTTTGTACTTTAAATAAGGAAAGTAAACATGTGTTATAGATGTGACCAAAAAAGTCTGTGAGTGTAGAGTATACAACATACTTTGTAGAAATTCTACTTTGTAGAAATTCTGTGAATTAAAGGCTCATCAAAAGGATGAGTCGGCTCTCTATAGATCAAAAATGATTGATAAATAAAAAATGATAGATCAAAAAATTATTTATTTTATTTAATATTTTTGCATTTATGAGAAAAAAGTGTTGTTATGGATGTAATATCTCTCCGTTATGGATGTGACGGATGTGAAATTGCCACTTGTGTTACTTTGGTAAATCAAACATAATAGTTTGAAAACATTGACAGAGACATTTTGGAGCATTTCTAAAGTACTGTAAAATACTTGCTTACACAAAAAACGTAGAAATGGTTTCTGTATTTTGGTGAAAACTTATTTTTTTTCATGGCAAGGTTGACATTTGCAATTGCTCATATACATACATACATACATACATACATACATACATACATACATACATA
>CAIGQZ010032144.1:3822487-3837120 GCA_903798205.1 Danio tinwini
CATACATACATACATACATACATACATACATACATACATACATACATGCATACATACATGCATACACACACACACACACACACACGCACGCACACGCGCACGCACACACACAAACGCACAATGACATAAAGATACCCAAAACAAGGTTTTACAACCTTTTTTTATGAATTTCACGTTTTCCCCTTTATACGAACATAAATCTTTGTTAATGGTACACAAGAGGATCTACATTCATGTGTAACACAAATAATAAAAAGGAATTATGAGCAGCCTCATCCATTCTATTAGTTCCTCCCCTCTGTTTCCTGAGTCTTAATAACTAAAAGGAAATAATTTTTAAAATCAGAGCTACATATAAAAAAAAGAGTGAAAATGGGTTTATATGCAATAAAATAATAAAAAGGTAATAAAGCATTTTTTTACATTAGAATGTTCTGTTTCTTTTTTACACATGCACACACACACACACGCACGCACGCACGCACGCACGCACGCACGCACGCACGCACGCACGCACACACACACACACACACACACACACACACACACACACACACACACATACATAAGTGTGGTTTATGAGGACTATCCATATAGGCATAATTTTATACAGTAATAAAAAAACACTTGTTAGTCTTAATCTACTCCTAAACATAACCCTCAAAGTAAATCTGTGGTAAAATTTGGATGTCAAAAGACCCCAAGCATGATTTTTAAACATTTCAAATTTAGAGGACATACACACAAGGGATGTCCTCGTAAACCACCTTAACCAAGTAACAACTAGGCCATACCCAACTCATTATACAATTTTGTGTCCTTATGAATGACATAAACAAGCACACACACACACACACACACACACACACACACAATTTGCCTTATTACAGTATGTACATATTGCTCTACAATTATTTAGATAGGCCTACATCTGTATGTGTACAAATTCACCTTTGACTATAAAAAGAATAATAATAATAAATTTTAACCTGACGTTTGTGCTAGAAATGTTTGGAATTCATTCATTCATTTTCTTTTCGGCTTAGTCCCTTTATTAATCTGGCATCTCCACAGCGAAATTAATAGTTAACTTATCCAGCATATGTTTTACGCAGCGGATGCCCTTCCAGCCGCAACCCATCACTGGGAAACACCCATACACTCTTATTCACACACATACACTACAGACATTTTAGCTTACCCAATTCACCTATATCACATCTCTGGACTGGTGGGGGAAACCAGAACACCTGGAGGAAACCCACGCAAACACGGGGAGAACATGCAAACTCCACACAAAAATGCCAACTGACCCAGCCGAGGCTCGAACAATCGACCTTCTTGCTGTGAGGGGATTGTGCTCCCCACTGCACCACTGTGACGCCCTGCACTGTTTTAAAAAAATGTTTTAAATTTGTAAAACTCATTCCTGATCACATTTGATAATGCACATTATTTGCGCACGTCTTGTTAATATGATTTTCCATGTTACTACGGAGACATGTTAATACCCGTCTGTCAATCAAATTGGTGGGTGGGCAAATCACACTCCTAACTCACGTTGCGGTGGGTGGAAAAATGAGAGAAATTTAGATCCTATTTTAAGTAATATAAAAGACTTATTGGTTGCGTCCAAAACCGCCTTTAATTTAAACGTACACTGTAAAAAACAATCTGCAATTTTACGGTTTATTTCCGACAGCTGGGGAGCCAGAAAAAAAAAGTTGAATAATGGTCGTTAAATTACAGAAATTTACTGTAAAATAACCGAGGTTGAATTACAGAAATTTACCAAAAATGTAAATTAAAGGAAATGTACTGTAAGGACTGTAATTTAATGTCCGTTATTTTACAGTAAATTTCTGTAATTTAACGGTCGTTATTTTACGTTTTTTTTCTGGCACCCCAGCTGTTGTTTTATAAAAAAAAAATTTACAGTGTACTTCTCAGCCGTTAAAAAAGTAGGTTCTATACAGTATGAATGCGAGCAGTATAAAAGGAACTCGGACACACTAGATCTGCTGTTTTGTCATGATCACGTGAGCTATCAGCATGCGTTGCATTGCTTCCCTCCCATTTATGAATTCTCTCACAGGGCATCATGGGATAGCGTAGCATCCATCCGATGCCCAATTCAGAGGTTGTTGCTAGATCGGATATGGCTGCGGCCGGAAGTTACAAGAATTATTTATCTTATTTATTAAATTTCCCATTTATTCTATTTTTTTAACGTCTACCCCTACCCTAACCCTAAATCCAACCGTCACAAAAACAGTAGTTGTACTGAGTATTATTTATGCTATCTATTAAATTACCCAATAAATTTTATTTTTTAACACCTACCCCAACTCTGAACCCAACCGTAACTGTAAAAATATAAATTATTTTTATACAGTGTCATAAAAAAATGCTAATGTGCATATCGCACTTCCACTTGACTGAAAGGGGGACCAGATTTCTCACCACACCGGCCACGTATCCGATTTAGACATTTTTTTTATTTTTATTTTTTTATTGAAGCATATAACTGACAAAGCATATAGGATTATATGATAACATATGTAACAGTCATACAACGTAGTGATGCAGAACATACATCAAACAAAAAAAGTACTACATTATATATATGGGGGGATCCATCATATTTAATTTATTAGATTGTATAGATATTTTTTTCATTATTAAAGAGGTTTTCATAGCCTTCTTGTGTCTTGTAATTAAGGTAAAAAAAAATTATAAAATATTTTTTAAATCTTTACAGAAAATATTAAAGGAGGGAATAATAGACATTACTTTTGCCTTGTGTATGTGAAACTTCCCAAGAAAAATGATAAACTTCAAAGCATTATCGAGTGTATCATAGCCAGTTTTACAATTCAAAAAAAGAATCATGCATTCATCAAAGTTAACTATTTTATAAAATGAATCCGTTTCCAAAAATCATCAGAAAATTTACAAGTACAAAATAGATGTAAAAGACTTTCAGGCTCAGTGTTACAAAAAAAAAACATTGTGGTGAAATGTCTCTTTTAAATTTGTTAATAAATATATTGCAGGGATAGTGCCTATGTAATATTTTGAAATATTTTTGAAACTCTGTCCTGGTTGGCCGGTATTCTGCACAGTTTAGCTCCAACTCTGATCAAACACACCTGCTTATAGAAAATTAGTGATCTTGGAGGCACTGATTAGCAAGTCCGGGTGTGTTTGATTAGAGTTGGAGCTAAACTATGCAGGACACCGGCCCTCCAGGACCGAGTTTGCCCACCCCTGGTTTAGAGTCTAGACTTTACCCACACAGAATCTCGCCGGAAGTACAGTAGTAGGTCATCCGGGTACTTATATGAATTCGGACATACTACTCGGCTCGCATACTGATTTTAGCGTACTATATAGTACGGAAGTATGCGATTTCGGACACAGCCATCACCCCAATATGACACACTACCTACACACAGTTCTGTCCAAACAGCTTCCAACAGTTGATTTTCATCATAGGTGACCTTTAAAGCTCAGTTTGCAAATACAGTAACATTCTAGAAAACTGTAGGCTAATTACAAAAAAAAAATCTTGATGTAGCCTAGCTAATTAATCAACTGGTCAATGCAATTAGCCTAGTCATTTTTTTCTCCTTTATAATGATTATGGAGATGCACTTCTTGTACTTTAAAACGCTGTCTGTCGATATGTGGTAAAATGCAATGTTTTCTCTGGGTTTGTCATTTCTGCGCAGTTGTTCGCCTGCTAAGTCCGTAATCTGGCCCACCTACCTACATCAGAGAGCTAAAGCCTCCAAAAATTGTGTCACGTACTCCCCCAAAGTAGAAAACTCTCTGGAGATGGATGTGGAACAGAGCCCTGTAAATGCGTCTCATATTTTGACACAGGACACTGGTCCTCAGTTCCGGACAATCATAACTAACCTTAGGGCAAGTCTTCTGTTTACTGACCGCAAAGAAAAGTCAGCCAGGGAGGAAGGAAGTGAATTACTCTAAATGGGTTAAACTGCTTCAGTGCATTGTTTGTACGGGACGTTTTAAATATGATGAACTTAGTGCTCTTTGCTGCTCGCTGGAGAATAGATTTCCTATTGCTGGAATAAGAGCGCAGAGGAGCCTCGGGGCCGCTTCGCTCGCGGCGCGCTGCTCTCATTTGACAGCAGGTTGGGTCGCTCGGGCCCGTCTGAGTAATTATTATGCACATTTCTGCAGTAAAGAGCAACGAGGACAGGAAACAGGTTGCACGCCGACCTAAAAACTGGATCCTTTCTTCAACACGTCTACTCCTTTCTGATGCGCGAGAAGTGCAGAGAGGGGAACTGGACTGTAGGTAAGATGAGGTTGAGAAAGGGACTAATTTTAGAGTTCGATTCTGGGCTATAAAATGAATGTTGATGAAAACACGCAATACAAATATATAGATAGTAGGCTGGGGTTTATTACATTTGCTGTTTAGTTTCAGATATTTTTAAACACTTGACTTTGGTGACATCTACTGTTCTCTGATGGCTATTGAATGTACCTGTTTTATTATTTTTCTATATTAAAAATTGTTAATAAAAATAATTAGACTATGGTAATAATTATAATAATGTCAACTTTTTGTAAAACACATTTATAATAATAATAAAAAAACTATTGGCCTTAAAATAATAAATGATTTACTGCTGAATACAATAAGTAATGAATTTATTTAATATGATTTTGAATATAGGCCTATTCCTTAAACTGAATCATGCCAATTTTGCTCTTTACCTTTAAACCTTTTGCTCATTTACCTTTAATCTAAACCTTTATAACTATAATCATAATATCTGATAACAATAATAATAATATCCGAATGACATACCAACATAGATAATAAAAACAACAACAACAACAACAACAACAATAATAATAATAATAATAATAATAATAATAATAATAATAATAATAATAACAACAATAATAATAATAATAATTATTATTATTATTAAAATTATAATAGAGGCAGTTTATTCCGCTGTGGCGACTTAATAAAGGGACTAAGCCGAAAAGAAAATGAATGAATAAATGAATAATAATAGGCAATATAATAATTGGTAATAATAAATAATAACAAGGGTTGTTATTATTTCTTAAAATAATATTAGAATTAATATTGAATACGTTTAAATAATATAATACATTCCTTCAACTAAATCATGCCCATTTGGTTTCAGAAAACTTTTAGATAATAATAATAATACTAGCTAATAATAAGAATAATATTAATGATATACCAACAATAATAATAATAATAATAATTAATAATAATTGTTATTATTATGCCTTAAAATGATTGTAAATGTTTACTATTATTAAAAACGAATGAAATAATGAATTTATTTAAGGCGATTTTGAATATATTCTTTAAACTGAATGCCATTTTGTTTCAGAAAACTTTTAAATAATAATAATAATAATAATAATAATAATAATAATAATAATAATAATGATATAGCATACTACTACTACTACTAATAATAATAATAATAATAATAATAATAATAATTCGTAATAATAATAATTGATAATTATAAAAAGAAATACAATTTGTTATGATCATTGAAGCCACTTTCTTAAGCTTACTTAATTTTCTTATCTAACGTTACAATGTCTATATCCATGTTTAAACCGCAAAAATAACAATGATTATAATAATGACGATAATAACAAATAATGATGATTATGGCAATTAGATTGAAACGGACGTCGCTACTTTTGGTTTCTAAATTGATCACTCATAAATCGATTCACCAACCCAGTCCACTTTCAAGATCTAAGACCAGACCGAATTGTCGATTGCCGAGCCAAAAATCCCGATGTTTGTTGTCATCACGCTCTACATTTACTTTCAGATGAAGCTTTAATACACTATAAAACTAACAGGGGCTGGTTCGGATATAATTAAGATAAATGACTGAACCGGTTTGTTTTATTCACAGTAAAAGCCAGTTCTACTAATTCTAGCAGGTAAGACACGCGAGCTAAATTAGCATTTAAGAATAGCGGCTAACATGCTAAGACCTGTATGAACGGATTGTGTTCACGTTTTACATTTTAGTTTATTTGTATTGGTATTATGTTTCTAAGAATGTACTCTTTTATTAGATAATTATAAGACACACATTTCACATTTAAAATAAGGTTGTTAGGCTTTTTTGGCACGGACATAATGAATTAATAAAAAAAATTATGTTTATGTAAATTTCTAACGTTAGGTTTTAAGACAACCAAATATGTATGTCTTGGTTTGGTTCACTTGCATTTAGAACAGACATAATGTTAAAATAACAAATAACCAACATAAAGCCATTTGTCAGCTAAACCTTTATAAAACATTAATATTTCCTTTTATTTCAGCAAATCTTCTGTTTGAGATTGATCTTATATCTGTGTTGGTTGTAGACTAAAGGTGACCCATATGGACCCCACGTCCAAATCTGGGTTGAATCAGGTGTCGGATGTGGTGTTTGTCATAGAAGGAACTGCAAACCTTGGTCCATATTTTGAATCACTTCGGAATAATTACATACTGCCTACTATAGAGTAAGGTTTATTACATTCAATACAATACAGTACATTTGGTAGACACCTGTACTAGCTTATTTAATATATTCGCAGGTATTTTAATGGAGGACCGCCAGCTGAAACTGATTTTGGAGGAGATGTGAGTTGAATAAATCTGTTTATACTTTTTTTTTACATCTCTGCCATCTCAAATCTGATGATCTTGTTTATTTTATCAGTATGGTGGCACACAGTATGGACTGGTGGTATTCAACACAGTGGATTGTGCTCCAGAGTCATATGTCCAGTGCCATGCTCCAACCAGCTCTGCCTTCGAGTTTGTGTCATGGATTGACAGCATTCAGTAAGGAATTCCATTGTAATCCTATTTTATGTCAGGAAGTCTGGGATAAAGGTTTTAAGTGGATGTCTTCTTTAAAGATACTGTGATTGGAAAACTAAGAACACAAATGCTTTTAATTTTTGGCAGATTCATGGGAGGTGGAGCAGAGAGTTGCAGTCTCATAGCTGAGGGTCTTTCCGTGGCCCTGCAGCTCTTTGACGACTTCAAAAAGATGAGGGAGCAAATGTGAGTTCTTGAACTTGTTTAACATAATCACAATTCTGCTTTTCATGTTTTGATCAGTTTGCTTAATGTATTTTAGAATTACCCTATTTTTATTTATTTTTTTAAATACAGGAAAACCTTTGAACACGGCCTTATTTATGACAATAGGAACAGAAAGCAGTTGAAGGATGGCGTGTATGAATCAATTATTTAACTGAATCTCTTATAATTAATCTGACTACATTCAATGTATTAACATCTCTAATAAATGGAAAGAATCTCAAAGCCTTATATGCAGGCAAATTTCATATGAAGTTACATGTTTTAATATACAGACAGTAGAATGAAATATACAAAATTAGGGCTGCACAATATTGAAAGAAATCGGACATTGTGATAATTGTTTTTTCTATGATACATGTTGCGATATGAGTACAATTTCACCAGATAAATTAAATAGCTCTATTGGGAAAGATTTTATTAATTTTGATAGACTGGGATGATCAAGTCTGTTTCTATGCACTATATTTACATAAATTATAATAAATTACAAGCACATACTGTATATACACAATAGAGCAAAATAAAAGTTAAAAAAGCAGTGTTTTCTGGAGATTTTAACAGTATTTAAGGAACAGAAATTGAAGGAAATCAGAAATCTGGCATAAAATTACATGGTCATCATTGTAGAAGTTATATATACAGTTGAAGTCAGCATTATTAGCCCCCCTGAATTATTAGCCCCCCTGTTAAATTTTTCTCCAATTTCTTTTTAACGAGATAAAAAAATTTTCAACACATTTCTAAGCATAATAATTTGAATAACTCATTTCTAATAACTGGTTTATTTTATCTTTTTATCTAATATTTTACTAGATATTTTTCAAGACACTTCTATACAGCTTAAAGTGACAGGCTTTATTAGGTTCACTGGGCAGGTTAGGTTAATTAGGCAAGTTATTGTATAATGATGGTTTATTCTGTAGACTATCGAAAAAATATATAGCTGAAAGGGATGAATAATATTGACCTTAAAATGGGTTTAAAAAAATTTAAAACTGCTTTTGCTCTAGCCGAAATAAAACAAATAAGACTTTCTCCAGAAGAAATAATTATTAGACATACTGTGAAAATTTTCTTGCTCTGTTAAACATCATTTGGGAAATATAAAAAAAAAATGAAAGGGGGCTAATAATTTACTTCAACTGTATATAATAATATTTAATATTGTCTTTATCTTTTAATCTTTATAAAATAATCTAATCTGTGATGTGACTATTGCGGATACACACACTGCAATATTGATGCTCAAACAATTTATTGTGCAACCCTAAACATAATGTATAAAAAAAACCTTAGTTGTGACCTATGCACTGCTATGCAGCAAAGACAGAGAACAACAGATACATTTCCAGACATGTGAAATACCATCACCCAAAACTAGCTGAAATGTGAGGAGATAAAGAGGGGGAGATGAACATTAACATGCAATATTATGCTCAATTTATGACTAAAAAATAATAGATAGATCGTACATTAAAATACATCAATCTCTATTGGGTTCATCACTACAGAGTTGAGGTCATGAACTGTCAAATGATGCTTAAAGTGACAGAGTTGCATGAAAGGAGATCACAGGTAGATGAATTGCGTGGAAAGCACATGGTCATTGTGAGACAAATGGCAGAGATGTGTATTAAAGGTGTAAAGAATCTCTGCCTCACCAGGAGGACTCATACTGAATCAGAAAGAGCTTTATTGCCAGGTATGTTTATTGTTCACACATACGAGGAATTTGTTTTCATGACAGAGCTTCTACAGTGCAACAGAATTACAGAGACAGAACTAAAAACAGATAATAAATATATTTAAAAAATAGAAGTAAGTGCTTGGAAAGTCCTTGAAGTCCTTCATTAGCATAGAAGGGATCATAAGACTTACACAGTCGTGAATATCATATAGTTAATAATATAATGGGTGGCACGGTTGCGCAGTGGGTAGCACTGTCTCATAGCAAAAAGGTCGCTGGTTTGAGCCTCGGCTGGGCTAGTTGGAATTTATGTGTGGAGTTTGCATGTTCTTCTCATGTTCATATGTTGGATAAGTTGGCGGTTTATTCCGCTGTGACGACCCCTGATTGATAAAGAGACTAAGCCGAAAAGAAAATGAATGATTGAATGAATGAATAATAATATAATAGTTTCTCTGAGTTCTTTCCAGTCAACAAAACTAATGACACTGCATTTTTCATACACACTACATTATCAGTAAAACGCTGGAGACAAGAGCTGAATAATATATCAAACTAAAATTGATATCAAAAATGGCTTTAATGTGATGTTCACATTAGGGCTGCACGATACTTGAAAAACTGACATTGCGATAATGTGTTATTTCTGCGATATTCATTGCTTCATGAATACAACTGATGTTTGAATAGCTCTTTTTTTTTTGAAAGAGACTCATCTTTCTAAATGTAATAAATTACAAGCATAGCTAAAAACAACAGAGCAAAGTATATAAAGGAAAAACACAGTGCTTTATGGTTTTCTAGGGAGTCTAAAAGAGTCAGACACCTAAATTGAATAATTAACTGTTAAACAACTTTAAATAACTAAATGTATAGTTTTCATTGTGTAAATATTATATAAAGTAATCCTTAAGCTATAATTTCTTGTGCCGATTTAAGTTCACTGAGTGAAAACTTTCATCCTAAGGTTAAACTTTGCTGTGACTCTACAATATTCTGTATATTCTGAACCAAACTAATCTGCTCAACTGTAGTCTCAATATCAATGCTGAAATGATAATTGTGCAGCCTTAATTCACATTATTTACAATAACAACAATGAAAAAAAACCTTTATTACAGTAAAGCATAATTGTGTAGACCTAAAAACATTTTGTCATCACAATATTTGTCATATCTTTTTATGGTTATTCTGATTTTTATTTTCCATGCCGATTAAATACAGTTGAAATATAGTAATCATGACATCTGTTCACCAGAAAATTTTGTATTGCAAATTTCTTTCCATTATTATTCAGACCTACTGGAGACAATTTTCCTACTGTCACTGTTGATAACAGAACAGTACCAAAACAGATTGTTCGATTATTTTGTTTCTTTTTGCAGTGGTCAGACCCACAAGGTGTGTGTGCTGCTGTGTAATTCTCCTCCATACTTGCTGCCAGCTGTGGAGAGTGTCAGCTATACGGGTTGCACTGCAGACAGTCTGGTCCAGATCATCCGTGATGTGAGTTTACGCTCAGCTCCTTGGTTTATCTGTTATGTTTGTAAGTCAGTGTGATTTTAAAATAATAATATATTATCCATTTGCTTGTAATCAGACCATGCATAGTCAGTATAATGCATTAAATAATACATTTTTAAGCAGTGGTATTTCTATATATGGTGTCATCCATAAAATGAGCAAAGAAGGCTGGGATAAAATGTTTTATTGTTTTGATTTTGGTTCCCGATGACTGTTATGACTTAATTATTGCCCAGATAGTGGAAATTGGCATTTTCTTTAAAAACACAATCTTTCTCTTTTATGAAGCAACTATTTGTTCACTATGAGAGTTCTAATTCTTTTGTGCTACATATTATGCCATGTGAAACTGGAGGTTTCCTGTTCCTAGTCACTCAGTTGTACTAAAGAAGTGAAATATTATTGGGAATATACTACAAAAATATTTTGCACAAATTAATTCTTAGGGTTTCCAGTAATTGAGACGCATAGTTTTAACAAAGATTATTGATATATATTGTTTGATAAAATTGTGCTATGATAAATGTTTTTTTGATCTCAGATGAGGGCAATATTTTGTTAAATATTGTTAATAAAAAATCTAACGGTTAAACAATAAATAATGCTTTTATTTCACAACTGTCATTGCTCATATTTTCCAACTGTGCCAGAATTGGTGGAGGGCACCTTGGAGGATAAAAATTTTTTTGGTTTGTTTTGTTTTGCTGCAGCGGGGGATCCATTTTTCTGTAATTGCCCCACGGAAACTTCCGGCACTTCGATCTCTTTTTGAACGAGCGTCATCAGTAGCAGGTCCACCAGAGTCTTCACATCCAGACTACAGTCAAGACCCCTTTCACATGGTATTAGTCAGGGGTATCGCACTTCCTGGTAAGAAAGATACTAGTCTTGATGCTTTTATGAATAACAGTTTTTGTAAGCCGGACAGATCCTTCTGGTATAGTGAATTATTTTTAATTTTAATGTGCTACAATGCAAAATGTATCAAAGCATCTTTACAAAGAAAACAGGAAATACTTAAAAATCAGATATTAAGCTGTGACATGCACTGTGATCAATGTTTACTGTTACATGTGTATTTGTCCAGTTGCTCCTGGAGGAGGTTTTGTTCCCGTTTCTCTCAAACCTGTCCTGCCACCTCAGTCTCTGCCGGTGAACCAGACTCCTCTGGTGCCTGTAGCTTCGACAGCTCCTCAAATGAACTCATTCCAGGTGTGTTTAAGTTCATGGAAATGACTACAATTACATAGCTTTCATAATTAGTACATTTACAAGATTAAAAACGAGCAATGGAGTGAAGAAACCAATACTTTTATTCTGCTAAGATGCATTCATTTGATTAAAAGTGACAGTATTAATAAAATACATATTTGACCTTTAAACCGGTCGTAAAATCATAAAGATGCTGTTCTTTAGAATGTTTAATACATCATATTATATTAAATATTAGAGTTATTTCTGCAGGGTTTTTTTTTCACGAGTACATTTATATAGCTTTCATAATTAGTACATTTACAAGATTAAAAATGAGCAGTGGAGTAAAGAAATTAATACTTTTATTCAGCTAGGATACATTCACTTGATTAAAAGTGACAGCATTAATAAAAGGCATATTTGACCTTTAAATATTTCATAAAATCATAAAGATGCTGTTCTTTTGAGCTTTTAATACACTGTATTATATTAAATATTACAGTTAATTCTGCAGGGTTTTTTTTCCACACGTAAGTTTTGAGAGCAGTTCTTAACATAAGATCCCCAGAACACGCAGTGGTCACATGGATGACAGTGCAGATTCACAGCATTATATAATGAACACATTAACAAAACCAAATAATGGCATCAACAAGTACTACATGCACTCATTTCTGTGACATGCTCAGTTTATCAAGATGACCTTTTAAAACCAGAAAAAATGCATAGAAAAAAGCTAAAATTACCAATTTCCACTTCTTAATAAAATTATATTAATGTAAGAAGCAAAGAATAGAGACAGTTTGTTGACTGAATTTAAACTCAAACAACTGCTCATCAGCTGATCAAATGTTTAAGAAAATAAATTCTCCAAATTAATACTTTTATTTTGCAAGGGAACTTTAAATTTGATAAAGTGATTTATCAGGTCACTTAAATCTGCCATACCAAACTGGACTACAGGGAGATGTCAAAAGACTGCTAGACCTGTCGTTTTTTACTAGACTGACTACTATTTGTTTCCATTTAAAAATTTTTTAAATAAATAACACAGAGACTAGGCATAGTTTGTTTATCAATAACAAACTTATGAGTGGCTAATGTAGGACTCTGACGAGAATCATGCATTAGGCATGCACAAGGTCATTATTTAGTACTCTAATCATCTTTAACTTTATATTAGCATTTTCGCTAAACAACTGAGAGATTTAGGCCTAGTTGGTGTGCAGAGGTTGGGAGTTTTGAGGCATTGTTAAGTCTTTAACAGTAAATGAAAATCCCATTTCTATAGTACAGCGCAGGGCGTAAAGAGTGGGCGGAGCAATGTGTTTAAAATGTTTTAATGTGTTTTGTTTTGCGTAATTAATAATTCCAATTAACACAATAACTTAGCCCCACTATTTATAACCCTAAAACATATATATTTTTCCAAGCACACTGTACCAATTCCAGACCACATACATCTTGATTTGTACTATTAATTGAAAAATTCCTTCGATTTAGATGTGCATAATTATTAAGCAGGTTTCATTTTATAGCTGATGTATGATGCAAAAACACACAAATTTAAAACACACTAAAATGTCAAAAATTATTAAACACTCACAAGAAGGATACCATACTGTGAAAGATGGATGGATGGATGGAGGATGGATGGATGGATGGATTGAAAGATAGATGGGAATAAAGTCATGAGTGAAAGATAGATGGATGGATGGATGGATGGATGGATGGATTGAAAGATAGATGGGAACAAAGTCATGAGTAAAAAGATGGATGGATGGATGGATGGATGGATGAATGGATGGATGGATTGAAAGATAGATGGGAACAAAGTCATGAGTGAAAGATAGATAGATGGATGGATGGATGGATGGATGGGAACAAAGTCATGGATGGATTGATAGATAGATAGGAACAAAGTTATGAGTGATGGTCACACCCCTGTACACTGTTTTCCACAGGTAAAATAGGAACAGCAGGGGAAAATGGGGACAAGGAAAATATATGCCGTTTTAATTAGCAATAAATTGTTTTAGTTCACTTCCCATTGGCAGGTGAGGTAAAAGGTTAATTTTGCAGCATGTCTGTCTCATTGCTTCAGTGATGCAGAGTAATCAGAGCCCTCCTCTCAATAACAGGCTAAACTCGCGTTGCTTATTCTGAGCCTTTCTGTGCCTAATTAGAGGCACATTATTGGTAATTTTCAGAATACAGAGCCTCATTTTGAATCCTTAGATTAAGACAAACTGCTGTTCTAATCTCATTTGAATAGATCTAAGTGGCAGATGAGATGTGCACGAATGCTTTAGAATTTTGTGGAAAGATCTGCCATTGTTTTCAAAGGAGGGTAATGAGACCTCATGAATGTTTTCCTTCTGTTACACACAAACATTCACTCTCTCATCCCATAGAATGTCTCTCTACATGCGGCGCATGATGCAGCGCAGAAGGCGCTCGAAGAAGCTGCCAATCAGCTACAGAAGAATAGATGTGAGTCAAAATGTGTGTCTGTCCTTTAGGATCTTCCTCCGTGTTTCTGTTTCATTCATTTTCTGCACTCAAAACACCATTTGCTGAATAATTTTTTTGTTTTATTTTGTTTGCAGTTGGTCAAATGTCGACTCCTCCCTTCAGCCAATCGCCGGTTCTCCCACCAGGAGGTAAACCCAGCCTGTCTACAGTTACCACAGTGTCACCACCAGTGTTGACGCAGCAGGTTCCGCCTCAGCAGCCACAGCAGCAGACACAAGTCCCACAACCAGGCCTGCCTGCAGTAAACCAACAGCCTCCTCAAGCTCCTCAGCAGCAGCCCAACAATCAGCAGACGCCGCCGCCAACACAGCCTGGCATGGTCAGACTTGAGAAAAGTATTTTTGTGGATACTGCCTTATTTACATTTTTAAGGCCCATTCACACCAAAGATGATAACTATTGCCATAAGGATACAGATTGGGCTGGGCGATATGACAAAAATCTTGATAAAGATACGAGACAACATAATATTGTGACTTGAGATTTTTTTCATATTTTGACAATTTATTCATAGCATATATATATATATAT
>CAIGQZ010032144.1:3837220-3874137 GCA_903798205.1 Danio tinwini
TATATATATATATATATATATAAGGGCTGCACAATTAATCAGAAAAAATATTGTGATCTCGATTCGACCCTATACATGACCTTAATCAATTCAGCCAATTATATTTTTTAAGTCAGGAGAGAAGCATATAGGCGGTCGCAGAAGTCCTTACATTGTTTTATATATATGGCTCAGCAACATGTACACCTCCACATGGTGTTAAACGTGTCACAAACTGTATTTGTAAGGTATAATTCACCCAAAAATGTCATTTCTGTCTTCATGTAATGATGTAGTCGCGGCCCCGAAATCACGCTCGAGCTAATGCACTGTTTGTTTACTACCGAGAGGACACGCGCATGCCTGCAAATGATGTCTACTTTAGTGAACAATCTAAAAACAAAAACCTGCATAGACTGTGAATAACAGGCAATAAATCTGTAAATAACGTTCAGTTTGTTGTAAAAAGTGATCGTTTGGGAGCCGCGCAGGAAATATGATTTGCATGTATGTTTATTTTCCTTTGAATGACGGCAGCCATGACATGAGCCGCACTAGGCAGTGAAAGTGAAACTGAAAGCGCGCACATCATTTAAACGATCATATCGCATTTTAGAGTTATTACGAAAAGCATTTTTTATATGTTTTTTCTTTCATAGCTAGCACATAGTGTTGTGCATGAAAATGAATGTTAACTCAGTCAGTAAAACTACTCTATTCTATATAATTTTGCATATAACACAAGAGGGAATCTGATCATGACAAATGTTTCATTTTACGAGTGGAAAATGGTCTAATAATGTTGCCAATGACAAACATATATCTCAAAAATATAATAATTCAACTTTAGAATTATGAATAGTTGTGTTTTGATGTCATCACTTTACTGTGAATTAACAACACATATTTCTCACTTTATTTAGAACTTCAGGGCTTATGTTTGATTAAAAGTAGAACTATAAAATAAATGTTAATAAAATATAAAACACTTTTCAGAAACTAATGATTATTACATGTCCAACATAAAATTATTAAATAAAATAATAAATTAATAATTAATAAAATGTAAACAAAATGTAACTATGCAAAATGTAAACATGGCACCTTTAAGACTGGGACTTTCTCACAATGCTGTTATACTTGTTTTTGTCTGCATGACATTAAAATGAACAGTAACTTGCAATAAGTCCCAGTGTTAATGAGTCATGCACTGAATCGTTTATGCAGCCGAATAGTTCAAAACAGATCATTTGTTTAGAAACAAAGCAAGTGATTGTTTTAATGAATTAGTACTTTTTCCAAATTATTTTTTTCAAGATAAATTAATTCAGACTTTAATTAAGAAAAAATATATAATTGTGTGTAAAATGTAATACTTCATATTAACTGGACAGCTGGTCTTGCTTTTGTGATGCTATTAATCTTAAAAATCATGCATACCATTTAATTTAATATTTAATTATTTAATATTTAATCTTATAAATCTAAAAAACACATTCAGGGATTTTTTTTTGATTTCACAAATTAAATTTTATGCATATTTCTTTTCATATTTAATGCTTTTGGATGCATTTTTGTATGTGTGTGTTGACATGCAAAATGTATTTTAATTGACAATGTCAACTGCACATTAATCAAACAGTAATTACGATATTATCATTCCGATATATACGATCATATACAATATTATTGTAGACCCCATACAGATAATCAGAATACATGTTGATTCGAAGAGCTTAAGCTGTTGTAAATTGTCAAACGACACAACTGCATCATTCACTTTTAATAAACTTTATCCTACATTGTGTTTTTCGTTTTTGATGTGACGGGTCTCATTCTTCTTTCAGGCTGCTGTACCTGCACCGCCGCCTGGGGCACAGCAAGGTGTTGCCAACAAGGTTGTGGCATGGAGTGGAGTTCTAGAATGGCAGGAGGTAAGAAAATTATACTGATGATGTCAAGGTAGCATTAAAAAAATCTGATTCTTGAGAGGAAAAAAAATAATAAATTTGGCTACTAGCAGTGTAATGGATCACGGTTGATCCATGATCCGTACTGATCACAACCCACGGTCCGGAACGCACATATCTCGCTGATTAATAACTTTTTTTTTAACTTGTAGGTTAATCCAACAATTATAGCAATTACAGAGCGATCACCTTCTGCATCATTTAAATCACACATTTTGGCTTCCCTGTAAAATAAAATGATGATGTTGATGTTGATTTCATAGGCTTTTAATTATAGGTGTTTTCTGTCACTGTTTGTTTAGCCTGCATCAATGCATTCAGTGTAAAGCAGCACAATTAAACATTAAAAGATCATAATCTCAATTCAAACCCACGCAACATGAATGATAAATGATAATGATTTGCATATGTTTATTAATCCTTCAAACGCTGCATTCAAATCTGCGTTTGATCAAGAGATTCAGTTTTTACACCTTTTCAGTTAGTTACAAACAATTAAATAACACAGAAGTACTGGAATAACAGTTTATAGTTCAGATGTAAACACTGATGTTTATGGTAAAGATTAAAATCACAGTTTAATGGAACATGATGCTGGTGAATGTTTGACGCTGGTGAAAGCAATTACATTGTGTACCAATGGGTGGCGAAAAACAACCATCAAAATGATGTCACTGAATAGCCTTTTAAAAATGATACACCTGAAATGAAACGTGAAGTTTTCAGTGTGAATTGTTGAATCATTAATTGAAGATAAATATGATCTGTTGTACAAGATGTTGGATTTCTATATTTAGCATTATCAGCAACAGTAGAAAAGATAATTTTTTGTATTGAATATTTTTTCCTTTTTTCAGCTGGTTCTTTCTTGATTTTTATTTTTATTTAAATTACAGTTTCTAAGTTCTGTTTGTTAAAACCAATGATTTTTGCAGTAATATTTTTGTATAAATGGAAAGCAATGACATTTGTCCCCTACCTTTTTTGCTGATCTGAAAAATGCTCTGATCTGTGACTCAAAAACCGCAAATGTGATCCAAACTGTGAGATTTCTGATCTGTTACACCACTATTGGCGACATTGTGGTTAAATAGAATTGAACTTAGTAGAATGTATTTACAGTTATAACTTTAATTACTATGATTTAATATGGGATATTGGTACCCCAGATGTATTCTGTGAATATCCCCTCAGATGTTGCACTGCTGTGTTCTTTTTCTGCCTAAAGTTGGTCACACTAGAGTTTGGAATGGGGTGGGATTAAACGAGATGATTAGATGATAAAAAAGCGAGTGATTGCTCCATGTTTTAAATTTTTATTCAGAGAGGTCATGTTTTAATCTTCGATGGGTCTCACTCAATCATGTAATGTGATTTTGCAGGTCAGAGTTCAATAAGCTTGAACTTTGCAATGCAGCGACATGCAAAACTTGTCGCACAAGACTTGTGGTCTTAGACAAGTTTGAGGGAAATAGGAATGATTCAAATACCAGTCAATACTTGCGCAAATCCTTCAGGCTTCTGCATGAAACTGAAGCGGAACTTGATCTGTCAGCATGACAACGATCCATAGAATGAATTAGGGCTGCATGATATTGGAAAAATGTGACATTGCTATATTTTTTGCGATATATATTGTGATATAAATACAATTTTACCACATGACTTAAATAGCTCTATTTGAAGTGTCATTACTTTAGAATGATTGTGATGATTTGGGATGGGAGTAAAATACAAGGTTTCCGCTACATTCATTCTTCCATGGCGGGCGCCACACCAAAATTCATCCCGCCACGGCTACATTACAGCTTCTCATTCAAAACATCCAGTCGTTTTTTTTTAATAGTGGGTTATAATCGCACCTAAACATATTAAAAAGTAAGTGAATTATATCAGCACAAACTTTTCTGTAACCGTAGCAGTGCTGTGTGTTATTTGTTTAACCCTTTAAGGTGACATTCTGACTGACTGACTGTCAGGTGCGTAATGCGTGTGGCCAGCAAACTTGACGTAGCTTACAGTTAGCATGAACACAATTTCCATAATTATACTTTATATATAAAGGTCTATGGTTCTGCATACAACAAACAAAGACTTTATTTTGCTGGAGTTCACAGCCGTTTTACTTTACTTCAGGAAGCATTAATGCCGCTCAGTAGGTCTATTGGAGATATTCATAAATATTCCTAGCCAATCTAATAAATGTTGGAGACATACTCAATACATAAACGCGCTACATTATACTTCAGCATCATTTTTTTAAGAGCGCACAAGAAAATCTGCACAAGCAGTTTTTATTTAAGGGCGTGCAAGAAGTTTTGTGCACAAACAGATGAAATCGGAGCGCGAGCAAAGAGATCAGCTTGCTCGTATTACATAAATGCGATCTCGACTTGTAATACTGCGCTCACAACATGTCACTGAAATAACCCCATAGGTAGTTGATAGATCTGTGCAAAAGACCTGCCGCCACAGCTAGAAAAAATCCTAGAGGAAACTGCATATATAAGTTTATTTTTATGTAAATTATGGTATATATAATAAACATTAAAATTAGGGATGCACAATATATCGGCAGCCAAAACGATATCAGCTGATAAATGCTATTTTTAATGTTATCATTATCGGACCAATATCAAAATTAGGCCGATATCTTTAAGTCTTTAAGGGGTTCATTTCATCATGTTTGCGCTGTTTTGTTTGTTAGATCAGATCGCATTCGCAATACTGGACTGGAAACAGTTATTACCTGCTCTTCACACACAAAGTAGGCCTATCTGAAATGTTTAATTAGAAAAGAAAGGAATTTCTTTAATTTGAGCTGCTGTTTTGCAAATGTCTGCAGATACCGGAGCGCTGCACACTTTGTCTCCGATGCATCAAGCACTTTTATTCACATGCCGGCTGCATGCGCAGAGGCGATGTGTGCCGCTCCGTAAGATTATTCTTACAAGGACTTTGTTCTCCCATCCTTCAGATTGAGTTTACTTTTCCAAGGTGAATGCTTTAAGTGCTGCAAATAGTTTTAAAGCCTGGACCATTGTGGTCAGAGTAGTTTATTAAATAAATTAAAGGTGAAACTGATGGGGCAATATGGATTGTTATTACCAGAAAGTGATTTAGCCTAAAATAGGCTACTCTGAAACTGTGAATATTTCACTGTAATTTTATATATTAATATTTGATTTAAAAGACCAGTTTGAATTTTGGCGCTGATATAAGCAGACCTTGTTAATTAACTCACGGGATTATTGTATAGAAGTAAAACTGGCATCAGACAGTTTAGTTTAATCTGCATCAACCTGCAGGAAAATATCAGGCTTTAATTTAATATAATTAATAAATTTAATAAAAGGCTGTTTATTTTACCAACGATTTCAATAGCATATTGCAGATTTCAAAGAAAAAATTTTATATTAAAAATGAAAGGACAATATCACAACGAATGCTCAAATAATGTAGCCTAGTTCACAGCAAGCATGTTTTAGTTAGATTGTGCTGTCTGTCATGTATACCTATAGGTCTGTTATTTTTTACTAAAGAATATATATTATTTGAGTTTAGCACCAGAGCTATAGAAACTGCTAATTTCTATTAATTTTGGCTCGTTAACAAATTAATATAAAAGTATTACTTAATAAAAAAAAAATTGACATGCTTATTTTGTGTGACACATTAAATATTACATTTTAAAATACTTATTTATTTTAACATGCAAACAGCATACAGAACAAAATAGAGCATCTTTACCTGCAGTGTTTTCAGCATAGAAAAACAGAATAAACTAAACAAAAAGATCTTTCCCTTAAATGACAAATTTAAATTACAAAACGAAAACACTGACTGAATCCTTTTTAAGAACCAGCCGCCTGTTTGTCCAATCATGTTTTTTTCTTCCATCAAATAAAAATATCAGGCTACCTCAAATAGATTGCTCCACGCAAAATATGCATTTTATTAATGCTCCGCTGTTATATTACAAATGCCCTGTCAACATGTTTAATAGAATTCATTAGTTTAAAGATTATGTATTTAATTACGATTATGACTTATTTCCTCTGTCTCATTTGCGGTCCATGTGTGCGCGCGCTGCGTGTAATGAAAGACAGTGACAATGAACCTAAAGGCTCTATGTTGACTTTTTGTAAAGTATTTGCTACTACATAGTATATAACAATTTTGTTGTTTACAAATGATATTGCATTATTTGCATACATGTTTTTTTAAGCTGTAAAATGAAAGCCTCAGTTTGGTGCGAGGTTCATTATGCAAAAATCTAGAAAAACTTTGGATTTGTTTGATTGGTAGATTATGCTATGTAGGCTATTTAAACATTTATACTATATAAGAACTATTAATAACTGTAAAGGTTGATTTGTTTGTTAAACACTAAATCCCCAATATCCTATTTATTGATGGTGGTCTATGTGAGCGTGCGTGCGTGCGTGTTGTGCCCCGATAATGTCAATAGACTGGACTGTCTTAGCAACTGGCTAAATGTTAAGGAGGACTAAGCAAAATTGTTTCTACTTTATAATTAATGTTCTCAACTCGCAATACAACTTTACAATGAATACAATTGTTTGTACTCAATACTTTATTATTATTATTATTATAATTTTCCAATTTCCATATTTGCAATGCCTGCATTTTGTATTTTTTTATTCGTGATTAATCATGATTAATCATAATTAATTACTTTCGTGATTAATCATGATTAATCACAAAAAAAGTGTGATTAATTAGTTAATTTTTTTAATCAATTGACAGCCCTAATAAAAATAAATATTTATATTTATTAGTTAATATATCAGTTATCTACCTCCAAATCTTAAGTGTTATCGATATCGGCCAAAAAATCCATATCGGTGCATCCCTAATTTAAATATAAAAAGTAAATAAAAATAAAATAAAATGTGAAATTGAAATAAACAGCGCTTTATGCTTTTTTTGTGGAGAGTCTAACAGTATTCCGGTACAGAAATTTAATAATCAAATGTAAAAGAGCATTGTATAGTATAATTAACAACATATTATTATTAACATATTAACAATTCAATAAAATGTATCTATTTTTAAACTTCTTTATGCTCTTCATGTTCTCTTAATCTCCTTTAAACTCCTAAAATGTTCACATAGACCTTAAAAACAAATGCTAAACTTTCACTCTATAATGGTTAGATTTTGCAGTGACTCCACAAATCTCATGTGTTTTGACCTGTGAATTCTGTAGAGACCTGTAGTCAACTATAATCCCAACTTAACATTGCATATCTTGCGGTGTGACTATTGCGGACGCACACATTGTGATATCGATGCTCAAATGATATATTGTGCAGCCCTAAAATGAATCAACAATTATATACAGTTTATTTACAAATTTAAATATAGTATACATTTTATATCCATTGTGATTTATCTAGAGGTCCTGACAAAATTCTACTCGCTGCAATTATTTAATTTTAATAATGCAATAACGTGATATTACTGTATGTAACTTTCATGTAAAGTTACTTTCAAAAGATGATTTACTTTTTTTATTACTACCATGAGCATTAGCTTTCCTATCCAAACTAAAAACTCCATATACTATCTTTGACACCTCTTCTCTTTGGGTCAAATGCAGATCTGAATGTTTATTAGACATGTAAATGACAAGTAATTTAGGAATAATATTGCATTCATGTCTAAAACAATATTGTGACCTTTTTTCTGATTAATCATGCTACTCTGTTGTAATTTTAGCGTGAACATTTTTGCAAAGTACTTTTAAAAGTATGTAAACAATACTTAAGTAACATTCTAAAGTATGAGAATATGCCTGTTTTGCATCCGTAGTGTCTTACCCACTATCTGCTAGGTGTTTTTTGTTCAGTACTGAAAAATGAGACCTAATTGGGTTCTCAATTAATCTGTCTGAAAGACCTTTTAACCCGCAACCCAGATTAAATCTTGTTTTTGTGTGTAGACATTAGATTAATTTGCTCCCCAAGACCGAATCTGCTAAAGCTATCTAGTCGTCCTTCATTGATGTATTGTTAGGTGACCCGAGGGTATTTTGCCATTTGCACAGACTGTAATGGGATCAATGATGTTTCTTGATTTCTGTTTGATTTATGGGAGACGTCCTCTCTTTAAATTTAATGAAATTCTATTGACCATTCCGGCAATGGCCACAAGATCAGCTCATGGGGGCGTCTCAGCGGTGAATGTTCTCAAACACACTATCGCACCATTGAAGTGTTTGGCTTTGACAATGGGTCAACACAAATGATCGGGAAACAAAAGCACAGGCGCTTATGCTGTGGTCATTATGACAATCTGGTCAATAACATGCCAGCTCATCAAGCACGGAGGAACGCTTCAATGCCGAGGCCTGTCGCAGAGTCACCATCTGGATGATGAGTTCACACAGCTCACCGCACACTATTCGCAAACACAAACACTGCCAGGCTGAGCTGTGTAAATTAAATCAATAGTAATTCTGCGCCACAACTCTTTCAGTCTGCAGATGAGCCCTGTGTTTTCTCTACACTGTCTGTTTGAAGTGATACTGTAAAGTGGTTTGTAGTAATAATAAAAAAAATAATAATAATTATGGCTTCTACAAGGGTTTTTAAAAGATGTCTGGATGAAAAATACAGATTATAAAGTTCTATTAAAAACAAAAGGTTTTCTACTTGGATATATTTTTAATTGTCATTTTTAATCCTTGATTCAAGGTTAAATTTCTAGTATCATTATTCCAGTTTTCTTTGTGAAATGATTCCTTAGGAAATCCTCTAATACAGTGTTTCTCAAGCACGTTACTGGAGGACTACCAAACACTGCATATTTTGGATGTCACCTTTGTCTCCACATATTACAGGTCTTTCTGCTAATTAACTGATGATCTGAAACGGGTGTGTTAGGAGACATGAGCTGTGTCTCATTTCAGAGGCTGCATCCTCCGAAGGATGCATTTGAAGGGCGCTGCATCATCGCTCGTTTACATTTTTATGTGCATATGTATGGATCAAAGGAAATATATTTCCAGCTTTTGTAAATCTTGCTTTGCCTTCAGTTCAGATCGCTTAAAATAAGTTTTAAAATCACTTAGAAAAAAGTAATTATCAATTTTATTACCGCTTATTAGCTGCAGCTTTTATGGTTGCTAGGTGACGAGATTTGTTCTCTGTAGACTAGATCATTTAATTTCAAAATGCTGTGTGGACTTCGAAGGACTCACCTTTGAAGACTGCATCCTTCGGAGGATGCAGCCTCTGAAATGAGACACAGCTATGAAAAAATGTGCAGAGCCGGTGGTCCTCCAGGTAAGTGGTTGAAAAGCACTTCTCTAATGTCATGTTCTATTATGATCACCATTTGTTGGTGCCGAAGTATTAATATTGTTTATATTTGTCATTGTTTAATTTTTTTACTGCTATTTTAGTCAGGTAGTCAGGCTCGTAGCCAGCCTAGTGAAAGGGGTGGTTCTTGTTGCAGTTATTCACCTCATTTTCTATTTAATTATGAGATTTAAGTACTGCATTTTAGTGACAATTGAAGCACTATTTTTTAGCTGGATTAGCTTGTTGGATGGTTAGCTTAACCACACTTTTTGATGTATCAAAAACATTTACTAAACATTTAGAATAAAGAAATATGAGTACAATACTTATTTTAGATGCAAATTTATTACATCATATATCATTAGAAAAAAAAAAGGAATCTGTTAAAGTTTTAAATTACAACTAGCCTATGTCATTTATTAATCAGTCACACTGAAGCAACAGCCAACACAGGATTCTGCTTGGTCTAAAAGCATTATTTGATGGGTTATTTTCACTTATTATGATGGTATATTTCCCAAAATTCCCAAAAATTATTCTCACCATTGAAAATAATTAAAAAACTAATAATTAGAGATTTCTTGAGCATCAAATCAGCATATTCAAGTGATTTCGGAAAGATTGTTTGACACAAAATACTTGAATTCTTTATTGCAAAAGTTGCAATAGAAACAAAACTTTTATAAGTTAGGATTTCGTAATATTTGTGTTTTTCAATATTTCAAATAAATCCAGCCTTGGTGAGCACAAGAGATTTTTATGTCAAAAAAAGTCTGTCAAAATGAAGCCCTGAAAATTTGTTTCACCAGACATGTTCCCCTGCTGGGAAGTATGAATATGCTTTAAAACAGCAGGGGTCCTGAGATCATTTAAAAAAATTACAAATAGAGAAGGTGGTGGTCTTTTTTTCTCATTGATTGCATCATCTTGATTGACATAATAGTGTTGCAGCTGTTTGGTTGTCAGTGTCATCTTTCTTGTTCTGGAAGTTGCTCACACAGGTTGTATATTTCAGCGAGACCTCTCGCCTGAAGCCGCACCATTCATCTCTGCCAGCCGGCTCTTTTTACTGTGTATGTTAACCTCTTCATCTTATTCTGCCTCTCCTTTTTTCCCTCCCCCTGTCACCTCTCCCTCTGTCTCCATCAATCACCGCAGAAGCCCAAGGCCTCCTCCATGGACTCCAACACAAAACTTACACGCTCCCTGCCCTGCCAGGTCCAAGTCAGCCAAGGAGAGAATCTGTGAGTGACTCCCATTTGACCCAGATTTGCATAATGTGCAGTCAAAGCTAAGAATGCACTGAGAGGATCAAGCCAAATGTTTTACCCACTCTTTTTTTTTTCTTCAGAAACACAGACCAGTGGCCACAGAAGCTAATCATGCAGCTCATCCCTCAACAGCTCCTGGTAAACATCAGTAGTCATTCCATACTTCTTCCTTCACTAATCTTTTTCTTGTCCTTTACATCCTCCTCTAACTTTTCCTCCCTCCATCATCTTGTTTCTTCATTTTCCTCTCTACCTTTATGTTTTTAAACTTCTTATTCTCCACTTTGTATTCTCATTTCAAGTTGTCTTCTTAGGGGCCAATCACACTTTTTGTCGAGAGGCGTCTTTTTTGAATGATTTACTAACTGCAGCGAGCATTGTGCGAGCTACTTATGTGCCCTGCGCGCCTCACATTTTAACACCTGCTGCACCTCGCGTTTTTGCCGTTGCGTTCGTCACATCTTTTTCATTCTCCAATTAAATAAAAGCAGAGACTTTGAGAGATGGAGGAGAGACTTGTGGGTGCTGTTTTGAGTTATCCGGAGCTGTATGACTTCACAAGTCTTGAATATCACAATATCATTAAATAATAAAACTATATTAGTATCTACAGCAACACTCTCGCAAAATACCCAGCTGATTCAGTCATTGCCTAGAGAAATAAAAAGTGCAGTGCACTACTTTTTTTTTGTCATCAAAAAAGGCTGTGTAATGCGCCTCGCAAGTTTTAGAACTGAAAAGCGTGTTTGGTGTGATCCGCCCCTTATACTTCACCCTCCTCCTATTACTTCATCTGTTTCTTTTCCTTTTTTTTCTTTTTCTATATTGTCTTATCCTCCTTCATCGGCCTTTTCTTAATTCTTTTATTTTAATATTTTTCCTTCTTTACTCTCTTCCTCCTTTATTTTTCTTCTGCTCTTCTTTCTTCTGTTTTCTTTCTTTCCACCCAGTCATCCCCTCTTCTTTCTTGATTATCAACTCCTCCTTCGTCTTCCTACTTATTTCTTCTCCTTTTTAAAATTCATCTAGTTTTATCATTTCTTCATAATTTGTTTTTAACCTTTCCCTCTCATCTTCCTCCAAAACCCTTCATTTTATTATTCTCACCTTTGTCTCCTCATTTTTCTTCATCATATTTTTCTCTTTCTCCAATACAGTCTTCTCCTCTATTCTCTATTTGTACTCCATCTACACCTCCTTTCCCTTAACTGCCACCACATCTTTTTCTTCATCATAACATCATCTTTTTATTTCAGTCTTTTTCTCCTCCCTTTGCTCTGATTTATTTTTCTCTTTTTTTATCTCCCCACTTTCCAACATAGTTCTTGCTCTCTTGTGTTTTCTCCTCCTCCTCAATCTTTTCCTCCTCCTCTTTCTGCTCATGGTATCATCAGCTCCCTCTCATGATTAATTATCGTCTCCTATCCTCTATGTCTTGATCATCCACTTCTTTCTCATTTGCTCCTCCTTTTTCTTCTCATTCTCTTTCCTCCATCATCCTTTCCTACTCCTACTCCCTGATCTTATTCTTCTAATTTGGGTTTTACCCAAAATATTCTAAACACAGTGTGAAATTAAATATGCTCATTTATAGAATCCATTTTTGTACCTTTAATTATTCTTTGTACTGTAAAGTAGGTGAATTTCCTAAACCTCCCACTGACTTTAAACTGTGGCATTCTTGCTTTTTATCTTCTTCTTGTGGTCATTCTGAATTGTGGTTTGTTAAACATCTGCTCTCATGTTTTATTAATGAAACATTCTCTCTGTCTTGTCTCTCTGTAGACCACTCTGGGCCCTCTGTTCAGGAATTCTCGTATGGTGCAGTTTCTGTTCACTAACAAAGATATGGAGTCTTTAAAAGGACTGTATCGTATTATGACCAGTGGATTTGTGAGTACACTAACAACATTATATTAATACCTTACATTAATCAGTTCAAGAATTAATAATCATGCTTAAATTGCTCATATAGTTCAAAATATATATTATTATTTTCTATATTATATATTATTATCTTTATAGAAATTCCCTGCTTTTATTACTCTAATGTAATAAATTACCTGTGTAATGCTTTGTTATTAATGTATATTCAGCCTTTACAAACTGCTTGTTAAGTGGTGACAAATCGGTGATGTATGAAATACTATTTCCGGGTCCAAGCCACTACTCATTTGAATTGAGAAAATATTTGTTTATGACCATATATACAACAGTCTCTGGACTTGCTGCATCACAGACACCAATGTTTTAAGAATTTCGAAAAAAAAATATTACTTTCTGGCCATCTGATATTAGGAATGGATATATATTGCGATTGTGATATTCAAAAGTATTACATCGCTTTGTAAACATATATTATTACCATTTGTTGAGTCTCCCCATACAGTTTGATAGTGCGCTTCGACCCAGAAGCCACTTCCCCTGACGTCACACTTAACAAGCGGAATGTGTCTGATCCAGCTTTTTCCACATATGACTGCTGTTTAAATTTTAGGTTGCACATAAATTCAAAATAACTGAAACAAATCACTTTAGACAATAGATTGTGCTAAAAATAATTATTAGTGAGCAGTAAGTATGCACTTTATTTATACATCATAAATTAGTTTACTGTTGGTATTTTAACATGACATTAGTATTACAAGCATTTCTGGCCAACAGGGTTTCTGCGAGGTCATATTAAAAAGTCTTAAAATGTCTTCAATCTCAATATCAAAATTTTAGGCCAAGTCTTAAATGTACTGAAATATTGTGTTGTAGGTCTTAAAACTTTTTTCAACCGGCCTTAATTTTCCTCTGTTCATGTATTGCTACCCAATCTGGCCAAAACCCATACAATAACCAACAATCTATCTCAATTAAACTTTGAATTTTTTATTTAAAAAGTAATTTATAACTTATCATAATGGTTTAATTATTTTCCTTACAATAACATTTGTTTAAAAGTGTTCCATATATATTTTACTGCTGAGGACACCGACCTGGTCAGATTGTTGTGCATAGATTTAGTTTATTATTGTTTTTTTTTTTTTAAACGCATAAAACATTTGTTAATTTTTTTATTTTAAAGAAAGTTTATGTTGGGGAAAAAGTGTATAGATACAGTAGAGCTTGCTTGTTTGCAAATAAAAATCTTTTCCATCTGGGCCTATTGAAAATTTCCTTAGCATTTAGCCATTTATGAGTCTAAAATTCCATTCATAATGGTCTTAAAAATGTCTTAAAGTCTTCAATTTAACTTGATGAAACCTGCAGAAACCCTGGGCCAAAGAATGAGCTTTTGAATTCTGTGTTTTGTTCCTCCAGATTATTTTCCCTTTGTATTTCCTATGGTTTTGTAGTATTCAGTAAACATCCATAATATTGCTGCGGATTAAAAATTGTAGAGTTATTCATCTTGGTTTACTGAAAGTAATATGTTAATTCTAATAAGTTGCCTTTTAATATTCTATGGATGAACTGTGAGGAGAATAATGACCCTGTAGCCGGTTTTTAAAACACTTCATTGATTATTATTTTTTTTTTACAGTTTAATGGAAATTACTCTCATAATTCACGCAGACCATCATGGGGTGTAGGAAAGAGGTGGATGGCAGGCTTCTAAAGTTACTGTGTTAGTGTGTAATAATGCTCTTCAGCCTCTTGGGGGAGTTCTTCCTCTGCTTTCGAGTGTCACTGCAGCAAAATAAAAAGATTTTCACATTAACTACAGTAAAAAATGTCTCATGAAAAAAATAAAAAATCCATCAGCACATCCTGCTTTTCCTCTGAAAATGAAAGGCTCTGAAATGAACCTTTACCCTGGAGCTAGATCCCTTGACGAAGACTAAGAGATCTGTCAGTAGTGAATCACCATTAACACTGATTAAATTCAGTTTTAGGTTCCATCTGTGTCTGGGAAAACGGCTGCTTAGTTCATTTTAATCCTGTCTTCAAATGTAATCATGCTGGCCCAGGCAGCTCTCCAGTCACTCTAGTTGTGTGTCTAGATGTGTGGATTGGCACATATTTTGATGTATATTCTGTGTGTGTGTGTGTGTGTGTGTGTGTGTGTGTGTGTAGGCTGGATGTGTGCACTTCCCCCACAGTGCTCCGTGTGAGGTGCGTGTGCTGATGCTGCTGTACTCATCTAGGAAGAGGATCTTCATGGGACTCATTCCTAATGACCAGAGCGGATTCGTCAACGGCATTCGGCAGGTCATCACTAACCATAAACAAGTGCAACAGCAACGCTCGGTGAGTCACGGGAATGCAAACAAACACTGTCATTGATGTAATGCAAACAGAGCTGCATAAAAATGTTGATGTTTTTAAAACTAAAATTAAATCCAATTTCTTGTTACTGATTTTTTTTTTACTAAAGTAAAATGACATTATTACATTTTATTTTATTATTTTATAATTATCTACATTTATTAGATGTTTGCCAAGAAAACACCTCTTGCTTTTGCTTAGTATTTTAATGTCCTAAAAAAATAAAGGGTATATACACCACACACAAAAACATAGACACAAAATACACGTCTAAAATGGCACAGTCTTTTTGTTTAATTAGTCTTTTTTGTTAAATGTACAAAGAATGTAGTTATTTTAAACAAACTACATTTATTTTTCCATTATGTGAGCAACTGACTCAGACTTTGCTTAATGTTGTGCAAATTTTTAACACGCATCATCTAAAATGAACGCTTTGCTAAGTGTTAATTGTGAGTTAAAGGGGGCTTTGGCAGTTTTAAACAAAGCCCTGTCGGCCAGTAACTATTTTAGGAACTGCAACATAACATAAGGTCATTTTGCAAGATTCAGTTGTCCCTGGCATATGTCTTGATCTGCATCATCATACCAGCTAAACAGCTTATGATTTCAATGAATAAATTGTACTGATCTACCATGACAGTATTATCTATTTTTTAATTTCCCACTTAAAGGAATACTGTTTTCTAGACTCAAAATTTTAGAGACTTATGACTTAATGTATACTTAATGTATTACATTGAAATTTAAGTTGGTTATATTAGACAAAACAAGTCTGAGGAAGTAAACTGTGCATCTTCAGATCTTTAACTATTTGATTGAAATGTGCATTTGACTTTAAAGGAATATTCCACCCTAAAAAAAGATAAATCTTTCATTATTTACTCACCCTTTCCTTGTTCCAAACCTTTATGATTTTCATTATTCTGATGAACATAGAAGAAGATATTTTGAAGAAAGCTTCACAGGTTTTCAGCTTTCTTTAACCCTTTAACTGCCCCACCAACAAGACATTTTTCGGATTGCAATTCTTAACTCCTAATGTCACTAGTTAACACACTCAATGCATTTTTTTCAACACATGCCATAATTTTTAAAAGAGCAACCTCTACCAAATGGTTGATTATGTAAAAGTACTGGAATTAATACATATACTATGAAAATATGAAGTGCAAGTAAAAAATAAAAAACTTTTTTTGAATATTAAATCATTATTTATTAAAGTATGCCATAAAATATTTTAGGTTCTCATTTAACATGTTTTCTTGCTTTTTATTTTTAAAATAAAACCAAAACCAAGTGTAGTAAAATCAATTATACAGCTGCATGCATGGGAACTCTAGCACAACAACATAAACAGTAACAGAAACATGTACAGTTGAAGTCAGAATTATTAGCCCCCCTGAATTATTAGCCCCCTGTTTATTTTTTTTTCTCAATTTCTGTTTAACGGAGAGCAGATTTTTTTGAACACATTTCTAAACATAATAGTTTTAATAACTCATCTCTAATAACTTATTTATTTTATCTTTGCCATGATGACAGTAAATAATATTTTACTATATTTTTTTCAAGACACTTCTATACAGCTTAAAGTGACATTTAAAGGCTTAACTAGGTTAATTAGGGTAACTAGGCAGGATAGGGCATGGTTTCCGCTACATTCATTCTTTCATGGCCGGGGCGCCACACCAAAACGCATCCTTCCACGGCTACATTACAGCTTTTCGTTCAAAACATTCAGTCGTTGTTGTTGTTTTTAATAGCAGGTTATAATTGCACCAAATCTTATTAAAAGATAAGTGAATTATAACAGCGCAAACTTTTCTGTAATCGTAGTAGTGCTGTGCATTATTTGTTTACCTCTTGAGGTTACATGGTGACTGACTGACTGACAGGTGCGTGATGCGTGAAGCCAGCAAACACAACGTAGCTTTCAGTTAGGATGAACACAGTTTCTGTAATTTTAATTTATTTATAGATAAAGGTCTATGGTTCTGCATACAAAGACTTTATCTTGTTGAAGTTTATAGCCGTTTCACTTTACTTCAGGACGCATCAATGCCGCTCTTTAGGTCTATTGGAGACATTCATAAATATTCCTAGCAAATCTAATAAATGTAGACATACTTGCTACATAAACATGCTAAATTGCACTTCAGCAGCGTTTATTTGAGAGCGCACAAGAAGATCTGCGCTTGAGCAGAGTATATTTGAGGGGGTGTGCAAGAGGTTTTGTGCACGAGCAGTGGAAATCGGCAGTCAAGCAAATAGATTCGCATGCTCGTATTACATGAATGGAATCTCGACTTGTAATACTGGGCCCACAACATTTCTCCATTTGTCATTGAAATGCACCATATAGTTGGTAGATTTGTGTAAAAGGTCTGCCCCCACAGCTGGAAAAATTCCTGTTTTCACTGTAGGGTAATTAGGCAAGTTATAACGATGGTTTGTTCTGTAGACTATCTAAAAAAATTGCTTAAAAGGGCTAATCATTTTGACCTTAAAATGTTTTTTTTTATTTATTAAAAACTGCTCTTATTCCAGCCAAAATAAAACAAATAAGACTTTCTCTAGAAGAAATAATATTATTAGACATACTGTGAAAATTTCCTTGCTCTGTTAAACATCATTTGGGAAATATAAACAAAGGGCTAATAATTCTGACTTTAACTGTACATATAAATACGCAATCATGAACAGAACAGCTGAAAAGTGTGCCTATGCAACATTTCTTTAAACCCTTATTTCTCCTTTCAGATGCAACCTGGACAGGTGCAGCCCAATCAGAACTTCCTCAACAGACCGCCGGGCCCCATTCCTGTTACACATGGCAACGTGCCACAGCAGGTAAAGCAGCAGTGTTTCCCCCATCCCCTTTCCCCCCGCCTGCTCCCTCTCTGGTCCTCTGGCCCTGTGCACTCACCCTATTTGTATTTCTCCTGGGCTTGACATGGAATGTGCATGCTGTTCTTAACCCTCCTGCTTTCCTCCTCTCTGTCCCTCTCTTGCTGCCTCAGTCTGTGGTGGTGGGCTTGCCCTCCGTCAGTCAGGTCACACTGATGGAGGACCAGCAAAGGCAAAACAACATGGTGAGAATCACAAACATAATAATACATGCATGCATGCACACAAACAAACACACAGGTCCAGCTTTCCTGCAAGCATAGGGTTTCACAACTTCAGTTTCTGACATTTCAGCACCAGTCTTCTGAACAGCGCCTTGTGTTAAAGGGGATTTTGCTGATTAAGTCTCTTATGGTCACTAAAGCTGTGTTTATTTGATCGGAAATACAATGAAACGATAATATTATTACATCAATTAATAATTTAATTTAAAATAGCAGCTTTTTTATTTTAATAGACCGCAATGAATGTAAACATTACCCACAACCAGTGTAGTCCATTCCTTTATCATCAACTTATTCTGATTTGGGTTGACTAAAATTAATTCACCTACAGTTGAAGTCACAATTTTTTAAATATTTGACAAACGATAATTACAGAGCAATAAATATTTCACAGTATTTCCTATAATATTTTTCATTCAGGAGAAAGTCTTATTCATTTTATTTTGGCTAGAATAAAAGCAGTTTTAATTTTTTTTAAACCATTTTAAGGACCGTATTATTAGCCCTCTTAAGCAATATTTTTTTAAACACTGTTATACAATGATTTGCCTAATTACCCTGACTTGCCTAGTTAATCTAATTAAACTAGTTAAGCCTTTTAATTGCACTTTAAGTTGAATACTAGTATCTTGAAAAATATCTTGTGAAATATTATGTATTGTCATGGCAAAGATCAGAGGTGTAGCTAAAATCTACACTGTGGAAATCTTTACTCAAGTAAAAGTAAACATTTTAAAAGTTGCTTGAGTAAAGGCTCGTACCGGGACGCTTTGCGTTTATGTTTATCTTCAGTGTTTTTCGAGATGTTTTTCCGGATTCAAACCAACGTGATTTTTCACTGGCGTATGCAAAATCACTCCTTGACGTTAGATGGTGCTACACAACTTTAAACTTTTGACTCCTGCTTGTAACACAGAAGAAGACAGAAAGAATAATTTTGACTGCAACTGTATACAGTGTAACTAGTGTGGTCAACTTCGCTTTCATTTAAATTACTTTTATAAGGCAGTTCTTTTAAATGAATCCAAATTTTGCAGCATGCAGTGTAGTGCCTTTCATAAATGGAAATGGAATTTTCAGTGAAATGTAAATATAAAACACAACCAGTTTAGTCCATATAATTCTTAAAAAAATTACTATAAAAAGGTAAGTCATTGTTTTGTGAACACAAACGTTTGAATAGTTTTATTGGATTCCCAAATGAATGAGTCATTTTTATAGTGATTCGGAAACATTCAGCATTACCAGTCTGTATATTACATTTTACCTAAAGCTGTTGAGACTTGAGTTGGTTTAGAAGCTGCCTTATTATGTTAATAATAAGTTATTTTTTTTAAATGTCTGGATAAAGATCAACAAGTTTTCCCTCCTATTGAACACAACAGGGAGTGCAGAATTATTAGGCAAGTTGTATTTTTGAGGATTAATTTTATTATTGAACTACAACCATCATCTCAATGAACCCAAAAAACTCATTAATATCAAAGCTGAATATTTTTGGAAATAGTTTTTAGTTTGTTTTTAGTTTTAGCTATTTTAGGAGGATATCGGTGTGTGCAGGTGACTATTACTGTGCATAAATATTAGGCAACTTAACAAACAACAAATATATACCCATTTCAACGATTTATTTTCACCAGTGAAACCAATATAACATCTCAACATTCACAGATATACATTTCTGACATTCAAAAACAAAACAAAAACAAATCAGTGACCAATATAGCCACCTTTCTTTGCAAGGACAGTCAAAAGCCTGCCATCCATGGATTCTGTCAGTGTTTTGATCTGTTCACAATCTGTTCAACATCAACATTGCGTGCAGCAGCAACCACAGCCTCCCAGACACTGTTCAGAGAGGTGTACTGTTTTCCCTCCTTGTAAATCTCACATTTGATGATGGACCACAGGTTCTTTATGGGGTTCAGATCAGGTGAACAAGGAGGCCATGTCATTAGTTTTTCTTTTTTTAGACCCTTTCTTGCCAGTGTGATGGAGCATTGTCCTGCATGAAAGTCATGTTTTTCTTGAAGGATGCAGACTTCTTCCTGTACCACTGCTTGAAGAAGGTGTCTTCCAGAAACTGGCAGTAGGACTGGGAGTTGAGCTTGACTCCATCCTCAACCCGAAAAGGCCCCACAAGCTCATCTTTGATGATACCAGCTTAAACCAGTACTCCACTTCCACCTTGCTGGCATCTGAGTCGGACTGGAGCTCTCTGCCCTTTACCGATCCAGCCATGTTGCAGCTCTGAAATATGGCAAAACTGGTGGCAAGTGGCATCTTTGCAGCTGCACGCTTGACTTTTCTCAGTTCATGGGCAGTTATTTTGCGCCTTGGTTTTTTCACACGCTTCTTTTTTTTTTAAGATTTATTTTTGGCCTTTTTGCCTTTATTAGAGAGGACAGTATTGAGACAGGAAGCAAAGTTGGAGAGAGAGAGGGAATAGGATTGGGAAATGTCCTCAAGCCGGGATTCAAACTCGGGACGCTCTGATGTGCTACTGCACCATATATCGGCGCGCTAACCACTAGGCTATTGCGCCAACTCCACACGCTTCTTGTGACCCTGTTGACTATTTTGAATGAAACGCTTGATTGTTTGATGATCACGCTTCAGAAGCTTGGCAATTTTAAGAGTGCTGCATCCCTCTGCAAGATATCTCACTATTTTTGACTTTTCGGAGCCTGTCAAGTCCTTCTTTTGACCCATTTTGCCAAAGAAAAGGAAGTTGCCTAATAATTATGCACACCTGATATAGGGTGTTGATGTCATTAGACCACACCCCTTCTCATTACAGAAATGCATATCACCTAATATGCTTAATTGGTAGTAGGCTTTCGAGCCTATACAGCTTGGAGTAAGACAACATGCCTAAAGAGGATGATGTGGTCAAAATACTCATTTGCCTAATAATTCTGCACTCCCTGTAGATTTTATTTTAAGAAACAATTTTTATATTTTGGACCAGTTGATGTAAAGTTTCCTTTTTTTTGCTGGATATTCTGTTGCCCTAAAATAGACTATAGACCACAGCCCCCCCACCCACCCAAAAAAACAACCAAAAAAACGTACACACCTCAGGAACGGTATTACAGAAAACTTTGACAGTTTTAAAACCTTGACTTTTCCAAACCGCAGTAAACCTTGAAACCAGTTATCATCCCATGCCTACTTGTAATTATTATTATTATTATTATTATTATTCAATGTATGGTTAAAGGTATAGTTCACTCAAAAATGAAAATTGCCTTACTCTTTACTCTCCGTCATGTGGTTTTAATCAGTTATGAATTTCTTTTCTCTGTTGAACAGAAGATATTTTGACAAATGCTGAAGGCTGGTACCCATTGATTTCCATAGTAGAAAAAAAATACTATAAAAGTCAGTGGATGTCATCATCCAGCATGCTTCAAAATAGTTTATTTTGTGTTCAACAGAAGAAAGAAACTCAGACAGGTCTTGAACTATTGAAAGGTGAGTAAGTGATGAGATTTAATTTTGGATGAACTATCCCTTTAAGGTGAAATATTGAATATATTTGATCTGAGTTCAATATATTTGCCTTTACAAGACAAACATCTGGAATCTCCTTATATTCTCCCGAGCTTCCCATCTCTAGAATAAACTGCTTGTGAATGTCTGATGTACTTGCTACTAACTGTATCAAATCTCAGAAAATCTGTGTGAATATCAGTCCGGGGGCTGAGACTAGAAAGAGACTTTAAAATGGTTATGTAAAACTGAGTTACGGCCATGTTTCATATGAGAAGCCTTGACTTGTATTGTAAGTGGACTTATGGGAAAAAAGGCTAGAGAAGTGTGGAATATGTCCCCTTTAATACCTTTAACACAGTTACAGTGGCTCTCTATTCACGGCTCTCTCCTGTGAGACTCTCACACAGAGCTAGCACTTATGTAATAAAGTGTTTTACAACAGTGCCTTCTCATGTCCACTTACTTTCTTCCTTCATCACTGTGGTTTTGGTTTCCATTAGCTGAGAGCAGCCGCAACAGGCAATCAGCAGGCGCCGGTCACCGGTGCTCCACCCAATCAGGTCCAAGGTCAAGCTCAGGCTCCTGGTGGAGGCATGCTCCGCCTCCCGAACCCAGGCGCAAACCCCCAGCTCCGCAGTCTGCTCCTCAGCCAGCAACCTGTAAGTGTGTGCAGCGAGGCTGTTAGTCAGTATTAGGCCTGCACAATATATCGTTTCAGCATTGTGCGCATACACAATAGTCACATCGCAGGATATGCAATGTTAAGTCTGAATTATAGTTGACCAGGAGCCACAGAACACATGCGGTTTGTAGAGTCACTGTAACATAACCATAACAGAGTGAAAGTTTATCATTTGCATGTGTTTTTAAAGCCTGTGAAAGTACATTTCAAGACAGTTTAAACATTGGGGCACAAAATGTTATGATGTTTGGAGGTGTAACAAAGATTATTTGTATTTAGTTATTTATATAATTAATGCAAAAAAGTATTTTTCTACTTAAATTTTAGTTTTTAGTCCAAATATCTACATTTAAAAGTGAAAATAAGATTATTTTACTTGGCTCATTGGCAGATAATTTAGAAAAACTTAAATTTGGCTTCTTCTAAAAATTTGATTTGTACTAAAAATGAAAGAAAACTAAGTAAGAAAAGCATTGTTTACATTGTGAGTTCAATTTCTGTACCTGACTTTCTAGAACATCTTCAAATAGAGCTATTCAAAACTGTATTCATATCGCAATATTTATCAGAGAAAAAAAATGGAAATATTAAATTTTTTTTCCAGTATCGTGCAGCCCTAGTCGGTATTATCAGCAGTTTATTTGTATTTATTTATTTTTTTAAAGGATAGGTCACCCACCCAAAAATGGAAATCAATTAACCGAACGTTCACAAACCTAGTTTTTCTTCTATTGAAGACAAAAGAAGATATTTTGGAACATGCTGAAAACCTGTAACCATTGACTTCTGTAGTATTTGTTTTTTCTACTATGGAAGTCAGTGATTACAGGTTTTCAGCTTTAATCAAAATATCTGCTTTTTGTGCTTAGATGGTAAATAAATAGTGTGTAAATTTGAATTTTTTTGGGTAATCTATTCCTTTTATATTAACTTTAAAAACAAATTTAGCTATTTGTTTGTTAAATAGTATCTTGAGATCATCTGATCTAAACCGAAGGCCTGCAATTATATAGTTTGACTAGTGAGGCACTGTAGCACAAGACTGCTGTAAATCAGCTCTCTCTGATGCAATAGTAGACTTGCTGCTTTGGAGATTATGGCTCAATTCCAAATGGCACAATTCAATGTGGTCCTGCGGACTTAAAATGGCCGTGTGCCACTTAAGTCCACAACACTGTAGGGTTTCCAGTTCATCATGTTAGCTTTCAGAAGCGTACTTGCAAGCCCCCTCTTTGTGGCCACTGTGTGCACAAAGTGGTATTTTAATCCACATTTTGAAGTATAATAACAATAATCAGGGATGTAAAACAACAACACTAAACTGCAAAAGAAAAGATGATGGCTTTGACTTGTGGGAAAAGATGTATACAATCTATTGTGGTAAACATTAAACATGTGTAACTGATTGGCTGTTTCCACTGGTATCTGCACATAACATAAGTTTTAGCAATTGTAAGCTGCATTGCACTGCAAAAAATGTTTTGTTTCTCGTCCAAATATTTAATAGTTCTTTAATCAAGAAACATTTTCTAAAACACAAAATAAATTAAGTGAATTTTTACTTAAAACAAGCTAAATAATCTTGTTTTTTCATTTTAACATATAATTGTTTTGCTTACGCCATTGGCATATATTTAACTTGTTTTAAGGATAAACTTAATTAATATTCAATTCAATTCATTTTTATTTCTATAGCGCTATTACAATGTAGATTGTGTCTAAGCAGCTTAACATTCTAAAGTTGTAGTTAATTGAAACTGTCAGTCCAGTTTTCAGAATTAAAGTTCAGTTTAGTTCAGTTCAGTGTGGTTTAATTTTCAATGCTGAAAGTCCAAACAACGAAGAGAAAATCCATCAATACGCAGCTCCACAATCCCAAACCAAGCAAGCCAGTGGCGAGGAACAAACTTCACCAATTGACGAAAGTGAAACGAAGAGAAACCAGGCTCAGTTGGGCATGACCATTTCTCCTCTGGCCAAACATCAACTCTATTTTGACATATTATTTCTTAAAACAAGTCAATATGTTTTGCTTGTCAAGAAAATACTTCTTGATTTAAGAATTTAGAAAGAACTAGAAACAAAACAAAAACTCTAAGTAAGAAAAGTATTTCTTGCAGCTTGGACATTTTATAACTTTTAAAACATTTTTAAATAATGTAATATGAATATCCAAAATCAAACAAAAAGTGCTTAGGGGTAGCTTAAATAATGTGTCAGTGCTCTTTGGGTAAGGGATTCATAAGAATAAACATCAAAAGTCAGTCCAAGGTTCACCACATTTGACACAGAGTTTGCATGAGCTTGAGTTTCATCTCTCATTTGCATATATATGGAAGTCATATAAAAAAAATGCTTTGCTGCTAAAACTGCTAAAGAAATAATTTCTATATGAATTATAGCTTCATTGTGATCATGTGATCTAGCAGCATCAGTTGCATTGCTTCTCTGCTTTCTCAAATTCTCTCCTGCGGCCTCATGTTGTTTTAAAAGTGTCCCAATTCACACGACTGAACTAGTAAGCCATTTTAGTAGTTTTAACCAACTCTTTTATGAATAGAGTGAAATAAAAAATAATAACTTCCTTGATCACTTTCTGCTTTGACCTACTATATAGTGGGAAAGTAAGCGATATTTAGTTGCAGCCAATGTAAAGTCTGATCTATAAAGTTTGACTTGGTTTTATATGCCAGCCTCTCTACGTACAGCAGGGCGGGATGCAGGGCATGCAGGGGATGCATCCCATCCAGCAGATGGTCCACGCAGCACCAGGAGGGGGCGCTCAGATGCAGCCTCAGTGGAGACAGCCTCACCAGGGTAACACTTAATTTCCACTACAGTATCATTAGCACCATTTATTTTTATCACATTTGTGACCTTGTTAATTGTGTAAGTGATTGAATTTATTTGCTGTGATTTATGCTTCATTTCATTTCCCCCCCCAAACTTTGTAGATTCATATTTCACATTCCCACAGGTCCACTAATGGTTCCGACGGGTCCACGGGGTCCAGTCACACAGAATCCTGGGATGCCGTCAGTGTCGAGCGTCATGGAGGATGAAATTCTTATGGATCTAATCTAAGGACTGCTTTCCCCATCATTCTTTACTTCAGAGGTTTAATTATGGAATATGAAAGTCATCATCTTTTTTACTTTTTGTTAGAAGAAAGGGTGTAGGGGAAGAATAGAGGAATTTATAGCAAGATCAGGACTTTATTTTCATACTCAAGTATTCGTTGATGCTTTTACACACAAACTTATCACCGTTTCATGTGAGCGGTTCATATGGAGGAACTGGAGGGAAAGGCGTTAAAAAAATGAGGTTCCAATTTGAAGACTCTACTACTCCTCTCGTCCAGAGATGAATCAATCAAATCCGGTTACTATTGTATTTTTATGAACGTTTTACTTTCTCTCGGTTTTACTTAATTTGTCTTTTTGAAATCTAGCATGTTGTTTTATGAAAAATAAATAAAGTTAATTTTCTCAAGCAGTTTTTTTGTGTTCAAAAGTCTTCCTTAAAGGCATAGTGTTCCCTATGATTACAAAGGAAGATGTTTTGAATAGTTCCTATTGAAATCCTTTCATTTGTCCAAATAATTGAAGTCAGTGGGACCCAAAACTGCTCATTTACCTGTGTAGTTAGCAACATTTTTCATAAATTATGATTTTTTTGTATTATGAAGCCCAAAGAGATTTGGAATGAAATGAGTGTGATTTTTGTCAGGGGTTCTCAAACTTTTCAACCCGCGAGCCCTAAAATATCAATGCCAGTGAATCGCGACTAGGGCTGCACGATTCTGCCTAAAATGAGAATCTTGTTTTTTTGTTTTGCTTAAAATCAAGACCACAATTTTCTCATGATTTTGTAGATGTAATATAAAGTTTAATAAGTGTAGGCTATTATTATTATTGTTATTCTCAAACATATGGTAATACAACAATAATAATATTAGGCCTATGTGTAGGTCTACTGTTGGTTAAATTGCTAAATTTTGTATATACTTGGAATGCTGCACTTGAAGAGACTTTAATTTTGTCCTGTTTGTTAATTCACAGTAAAGTGGTGACATCAGAATACTATTCGTAATTCTAAAGTTATTATTATGTTTGAGACGTATGCTTGTCTCATTTTTTTCACTGGTAAAATGAAACATTTGTCATTATCAGATTCCTTCTTGCATTATATTCAACACTTTAATGGGCTAAAGTAGTTATGCTGATCCAGTAAACATTTATTTTTATGCACAACACTTTGTTTTCACTGTGAAGGAAAAAAAACATATATAAAATGCATTTAAATGATGTGCGCACTTTCAGTTTCACTTTTACTGTATAGTATGCTCATGTCATGGCTGCTGTTACTTTGAGGGGAAAAAACATACATGCAAATCATACGTCCTCCTAAACAATCTTCCTGTGCAACAAACTGAATGTTATTTTCAACTTTGTTACCTTTTCTTCACAGTCTATGCAGGTTCTGTTCACTAAACACCATTCGCAGGCATGTGCACGTCCTCTCAGTTGTCTGCTCATGTGTGATATTGCGGCTGCGAATACGTCTACATTATGACAGAAATTATATTTTGGGGAGAATTATACCTTGCAAATACAGTATGTGACACTTTTAACATCATTTGGAGGTGTCCCTGTTGCTGAGTAACGTATATAAAACAATGTCAAGACTTGTGCCTTTACGCTTCTTTCCTTAAAAATTTTATCATAGAAATGCTGGATTAAGATCGTGAGTAGGGTCTAATCGAGGTCGTGATCTTTTTTCGATTAGTCGTGCAGCCCTATTCGCGACTCCCAATATCCTTTGAGATGGTTAGAAATATATAAAACTTGCACACAACGGCGCACACATACCAATAGGCCCAAGTCTATTCATTGTTTAATTTTGGAGAATGCCACTCGGGGACCATTCTCCATGTTTTGTTGTGGCCTGAATTTATTTTAAATATATGTGAGTGTTGTAAAGGTGTCAGAAAGTTTAACCTGGTGCCATAAAATCAATCTTCTGCATCTTTAATATAATGTAATCACCCCAAGTGTCGCAAAACAATTGAAAGCCTGATGGATTTTTTTTTGCATTTTTTTTATGCATATATTAAAATTTTTTTCTTCTGTAGGTTAATTCTACTAGTTAATGAAATTAATTTGGTCTTGTTGTCCTGTGAACCCCCGGGGGGTCCCGACCCCCCGTTTATATCACAATTTTTTTTTATTTTCGGTCTATCCCTTTAAGGTATCAGTTTATGTAATAACCTGGTAGTTGTGTGATAGCAGCGCATGAGTGACTTAAATAGACTGAATGATGGGTTGCAAAATGCTTGATTCAGCCAAATGGTGTCACAGCGTTAAAATTAACCACTCCAATATGTCATGGAACCATACAGTGGACCCCAGTGCCAAGTAGTTCTACCAGATGGCAGCACTTGGCCACGCTTTCCTTGGCATAGCACGTAATCAGGCTGGACATAGACACAATGTACAACTACAGTCCACACACATATACGCAGATATCTTGGATCTGAGCTTTCACATATAGAGAATCTGACACTGAACCTTTCTGATTAACCATCTTGTGTGCTGAACAAACATTTTTAATGACCGTCTCATCATGCTTATTCTCTCCGAGCACCCGGAGGCATTAATTATGAAGCTTTGTGTGAGACATTACTACATATTTGTCTCATTAGAAATGCATGTTCTGAATCGGAATACGAGAACATAAGCACGCAATGCAAGTTACCAACCAGTAGGACGTAACCAGAATTAACCAGCCTCCGGTCTGAGGCTAGTCAAGCGTTTCTACTTGCATGCACACTTTTGTTTGCGTTGTTTTGCATGCTTGCAGACTTCTTAGTACACAGACACACATTCTCACACAGACAGGAAGTGATGTTAGTCCCTGTCACCTGGGAGACGGAGACGGTTGCTAAGATACGCTGACACTGGGATCTGATTCTAAGCTTTCTCTCCATCCCTTCCTCACACACACACGCCGCATACACTCACGGACAGAGGCTCTTCTGTCTCGCGGTGACGGCTGCTCATCCCTTTCGCTGCCATCCAGGTCACGTCAACAGCTGAACAACTGTGGGCTACGTGCCCTTGCTTTTTTCCTTTTAACTTTGCTACTTTCTAGTCTGCAGTTGTTCTTATTTAAAGCCAGCTTGGTTTAGACGGCACTCTTTGGGAAATGCAGACTGTTTGCACTTATCACAGTTTGATGGGTGTCGATGCACACTTGCTGCCTCGTTATTGTCTAAATGAAGCATCGCAGTGAGTGAACGGCTGCAGTGCAGACAGTGATGACTGGTGCTTCCGCCTCAGTATATTAAACGTGAGGAGTCGGGCCATTCTGCTCACTCATCTGGAAGAGCGAGTATTGTTGCAGTTCCAGTGGTCGTATGGCTGCATTTAATCTTGCAACGTCTGCTCAATGGACGTGGAGCTGTGTCCAAGGGAATAAGTGGGTCATGGAGCCACTGAGAGTTTGTTTTAAGGGGGCGATTGGCTAGACTGACTTTTGCTTTAAATATAAAACAATGGCAGGACGATGGAAGTAGTGCTTATTTTTTCAACCCCAGAGCAATGGTGGACTGTAGCTGAATGGTTTTACTTTACTACTTTAGCATAGTATTTTAGGAAACGTTTACTTCACTTTTGTATTGTACAAATTTAGTAGAGTGAAAAGTTATTTTCATATTGGGAAAATTATGAATCGCTCACAATAACACAGTTCAATTAGTAAAAGAGCTGAATTTTGTTAACTCATTAAAGTTAGTGTGAAATCTAAATTCGTTCATTCATTCATATTCTTTTCGGCTTAGTCCCTTTATTTATCAAGGGTCACCACAGTGGAATGAACCACCATCTTATCCAGCATATGTTTTTACAGCTGATGCCCTTCCAGCTGCAACCTAACACTGGGAAACACCCATACACTCTTGCATTCACACACATACACTACTGCCAATTTTGCTTATTCAATTCACCTTTACTGTGGGGGACTTTGGGGGAAACTGGAGGAAACCCACGCCAACACAGGGAGAACATGAAAACTCCACTCAGAAATGCCAACTGACCACTGCTCAAACCAGTGACCTTGCTGTGAGGCAATCGTGCTTCCCACTGCGCGACTGTGACACCCAAAATCAAAAGTCACAATGTTTATTTTTCTAGTGCACATTGTTATTCTTTAGGTGACTAATCCTAACTAATCCGTGCAAAAAAAAAAAGTTTTGGTAATTAAGTCTAAAAGTTGCTTCTGCGTTTGACGTCAGTTTGACATCTTCACTTCTTATTTTGGGGTTTTAACCTTTATTGTGTAGGACAGTATAGTGAGAACGGGAAAGTGGGGGAGCAGAAAGAGAGGAGCTTTGAGTTGGGAATCGAACGCCGTGAGCACCTCGGTGTGCTTAGTGTCTACGCACTACACTATTTGTGCAGACTTAGCCACAATATTATTAACCACGCTACTCACATTGACAGCGTTTGCATGGACATCAGTAATCAAATTATTTGCCTTAATCTGAATAAGACATTAATATGATTAAGCTGTTTACATGAGTCGCTTTTTGAATGTTCCTTTCATGATGCTGTTTTACAAGTTATAGCACATAATGCGATTAACGTCATTAGATCACCATGTTATCCACATTTCCTTCTGAGTTTCATGTAATTTCAGGCATTTCATTCTTAATTTGTCCACTTTAACTGCAGTTTGGCACTTTCACTTTCATTCAGGAATGTTTCAATCATGCCCCCAGTGACAAACGAGATATTTGATGCAAGTGTGGACTGCGGGAAGAGTGTTGTTTTAATGGAATTTGATACCGCATGTTGCATGGGAAAAAAACCCCCCTCCACATTTCACGATGCAGGTGTCTGTGGTCCTTCACTGACTCTGTAGGTGCAGAGAATAGTGTCAAACAGCCGTGTGTGTATAGACTATCTTGTCGCAAAACACGGTGAAAATCCTACATGATAGTAATAGTTTGATTGCGTTGTTTACATGTCTGTACTGCACTTCAATAATGCAAATAAAATCGGCATACTCCACATGTCTATTCGATTTCTGTTTGGTTCGATTATGAGTTTAGTCATATTAAATTGATAAAAAAATCGCTGTTTAAATGCTAGACTCCTAATTAGATTATTGTCTTATTCATATTAAAATCGGATTATTGGTGTCCATGTAAACATACCCATTGTTAGAATGCTATGAAGGAATGATGTGCAAATATAATAAGCTCTGCCCCCTCCTCAATATTCGATTTGAGTCCTAAGTTCACTTAGGGTTTAAATCGGTACACAAATCACACCAAAAACTGGGAATTGAAGACATCCAACTGAGTGTTCGCAAGTCAACACCTTGCCGATTCAAATTGACTGCTCAGACAGAGCCCATAGTCAACAACTCAAAAAAGGATCAATTCACAGCAAGTCTAAAGTTAACAAATCACTGATTCGAACGATCTGCTCAGAGTGAATCACCAGTTAACAATGTACTGATTTAGATGATCTGGCTGGAGCGTGTCTCCAGTTAAGTTTACTGATTCAAATGATCTGATCAGACTGAATCTAGTTAAAGATTCACTGATTCAATTGATGTTTTCAAACCGAGTCTGCAGTTAACAGTCTGTTCAGAGTGAGTCTACAGTTCACTATTCGATTCAAAGGATCTGGTCAGACCTGATCTGCAGTTACTGATTGAAATGATCTGGGCAGTTAACAATTCACTGATTCATATGATCTGATCTGAGCAAACTACGTTAAAATCAAGTTATTTTGTACTTTGATTTAATTAAAGTTGAAAAGGAGCACTTGATACTTGTTACTGGAGTAATACTTTGTTGGGATATCTACTTTTACTCCAGTGCTTGATTTGTGCAATTCTCCACTAGTGCCCCATAGATGTTTGTCTCGCCCTGACAGAAATGCGGTCATTGGTCCTCCAGGGCAGAGATGCCTCTGTGGCCTTAATGGATGTGGATTGGCATGGTTCTGTGTGCAGGTGTTTTCTGGTGCTTTTTAAAGGCCTTACCTATTCGACTTGCAAAACACATTGTCTGGGGTGAAGTCTGAGGGTTTCATGCCCATGAGGGAGCATTTGAAGGGTTGGTATTCTGACAGTGGAGATGTTTATTGGGTGTAATTGCACTGCTGTGGAGAAACTGATCTCGTTCTTGCGTCATGAGCATCTTGGTTTGGTGAAGTGAAGGCATTCAAGCTCCTATGGTGATATGGGGCAAAAGCTCTGGCCGTGAACGGGTCAGATCAATTTAGAAGGGAAAAACTGGACAAAGAAAAAGGTAATGCATTTCTTTCACAGCAAGGCAACGCCTTCTGCCAATCCTGACCTAACGCGGTACAGCTTCTAGCATGTAGCTAAAGAACAGGAAGTGCAACCGAGAGATCTGTTAGGAAATATTATTAACCAGTGGTAGAGACAGGCAACACTGCAGCTTATCATGCAGGCTCAGTGGAGTGTGGCTTTGATGGTACTCGTAATGGTCAAGACTTCACAAAGTCTTGATTGGTTTGGTTCTTTCAATTTCTAATCTCACTATTATTCCACTCAAGGTTGTCATGTATTTCTTTGTTTTGAAGAGGCAACAGAGACATTCCTGGCTCACTTGTGTCCCAGATATGAGTAATTTATGAGTACAAGACATTAAGTGCCCCTATTAAGGATTTTAAAGGGTTCATATTTAGATATGGAGTCCTCAAAAACATGCTGATATGTCTAAATAAAGTCTATTTATTTTACCTAATTATTCAAATGACTTCTATTTGGTGTGTTCAGCGATTCATTTTTTTCCAACACTTTTTTTGTGTGGCTCTGCAAAATCAATCTGCAATGTTGTGATTGGTCTACAGTGTGCAGCGCTTGCCAGAAATGGAACACATATCACCATTACTGAATTACATCTCAAGTATTGAAAAAAGCAGCAAACATTTTCCCTCACAGCGGAGAGCACATCATCATCGTGATATGATTCCCCTGAACCTGCTATGTCCTGCAGTTCACCCATGAAGTTGTGTGAACAACATCTGCACACATCTGGCATTTGGTCAGAGCAGTAATGGTGTTTATATGACTGCTTATTGTGATTAAAATTGATGTAGACCACACATTTTGTAATAATTTGTTTGATTTGCATATTCATTTTCTGGGCACTCAAAGTGCTTTACATATTTGGGGGTGGGGGGGGGGTCTCCTCAACTACTACCAGTGTGCAGCATCCACCTGGATGATGCCTCTGGAGCCATTCTACGCCAGACTGCACACCACACACCAGCTTACTAGTTGAGAGGAGAGTGATGAAGCCCATCGAATGATATGGTGATGGTTTGCAGGCTATGAATGAGGCTAGTGGGCAAGTTTGGCCATGGCTGCTTCTGAAATCTCATACTTCCATACTATATAGTGCGCTAAAATCAGTATGTGAGCCGAGTACTATGTCCGAATTTATAGAATTCGAAAATCAGTATGCGAGATGTAGCTGGATGACCTACTACTACAGACGAGATTCTGAAGTGTGCGTCCAATGCACGCTGCGCTATGATGCCCTGTGAGAGAATTCATGAATGGGAGTGAAGCGACGCAACTCACGTGGGTAGGCCAAGTGATCATGACAAAATGGCGGATGTAGTACGTCCAAGCTGCTTTCATACAGCTCACAATTATACTGTAGTATTATACTTTTTCTAACAGCCTAGTAGTACATTTAAATTCAAATGCAGTACCTACTGAGTAGTAGGTGGTTTCGAACACAGTCCGTTATTTCAAAACAATGTAATACCCACTATGGTAACATGCTACTGTGATGCCATACTGTGATGATGGGTTTAGGGGTTTAGTCCAAACTCGGTCCTGGAGGGCCGGTGTCCTGCAGATTTTAGCTCCAACTTGCTTCAACACACCTGCATGGATATTTCTACAAAGCCTAGTAAGAGCTTGATAAGCTAGCCCAGAGGTGTCTGATTGGGGTTGGAACTAAACTTTGTAGGACACCTGGTTTAGGGTTAGGAGGAGGTGTAAACGTTAATAACGGTAAGGGTCAGGTTTAGGGTAGGGATAGGTATTTAAAAAACACAATGTAATGATTAATTTAATAATTAATATAAATTATTTTCCATAAAAAAAAAAAAAAAAAAACGCTCGCGTACACATCCACTACGTATTGGACATGATTCAGCATCATCGTGCTACAGGTTGCAAGGGCACACTCTATTACTTTAATGCAGAAATTGCTTCTATGATTATGAGCTGAATCCTATCCATTTAATTGAAGAATTATGTTTGAATTAGGAAAAAAAATGTAAATACCCTTTAATAAATATTTATTTAATCATTATTTATCACAATAAGACGTTATATATTGACAGGAAGTGAAGTTCCTCAAGAGAGAGAGAGAGAGAGAGGGCGATCGGGAAAGGTCATGACTCAGGATGCCTGGAGCACAATTGCACTCTATGTCATCGAACTGACCCCTAGCCGACTGAATGAGGTAAAGTTTAATTGCAGTGTTGCCTAAACGCCAACACAACAGACATGTTGACTTTCATGTTAATTCTACTGTAGTTCTGCAGTAATCATGTGCTAAGTTGAACTGTTTAATACCTCAATGTAGGTGGTTTCTTTTATGATCTTAACTTTTTATTGATTGTCTCATTTGCAAATAATACAGATATATATCAAATATAGAATTGTTCAAAAAGACAATAGTGTCATATAAATGTATATGCTTATTAAATAATAAATGTAAATGTTTTTAATTGTGTGTGTGTGTGTGTGTGTGTGTGTGAATGTGCTGCATGAACCGCCAACTTATCCAGCATATGTTTCACACAACGGATGCCCTTTCCTGTTGCAAGCCATCACTGGGAAACATCCATATACACACATATTCACACACATACACTACGGACAATTTAGCTCACCCAATTCACCAATACCACATGTCTTTGGACTGTGGGGGAAACCGGAGCACCCGGAGGAAACCCATGCGGACATGGGGAGAACATGCAAACTCCAGACAGACATGCCAACTGAGCCAGCCGAAGCTCGAACCAGCGACCTTCTTGCTGTGAGGCAATCGTGCTATCTGCTGCGCCACCGTGACGCCCTTTGTCTCTTTAAATTTTCCTAATTGAATAAAATAAATTTCAATCCACATAGACCTGTAGGAAACAACTGAGATCCACTGAAAGATTGAATGTCTTCTGGCTGAAACTTCTCTTGCGGCTGCCATTCGCACCTTCAGTTCTTGTGTAAATCTACCGGAGGCTGCTGTTGACTGACTGACTGACTGACTGACCGACTGACCAACTGACCGAAGCCCCCCACCCACTCCCCTACTTAAACCTAACTGATAGTATTTTAAAAAGCACCAATTGACCCAATCACCCCCTTACCTAAACCCAACCGACAGTGTTTTTAAAAGCAATCATGAAAAAGAAAAGCCCTTACCTGATTTTTTTACCACGTTTTTAGATCTTAACACAATATCACCCTGTTGTTTACTTGTTTTATTTAAATTTTTGCCTTTTGTTTCACCCGCTTTATCAAACTGTTCTTCGCCAAACTCAAACCCCATCGTTGCAGTCAACTCAAGTGCCGACGTACATGGCGAGCTACTGAGTAACAGAGGAATAGCTGTCCACATGAAGGTTATACCACTCCGTAGCGTTCGTTTTAAAGACAAAATGCAGCCATACGTAGCTCTGGTTACATAATTCGTGCTCTCCAGAAATGTATACAGGGGTACGTTTTCACAATGAGCCTGTGTTGAAAAAGTTTAGCAAATACTGGGTCTGTGACATCCTTACCAGATAATCATGCACTTCTCTCCAATAATATTGGACCACTGGAAATTGGCATAATGAATTAAATAAGTCACCCTCTTTTTATTGGCATTGCCAACCTTCTGGATTATTTTTAAAATCTAGATTATTTTTTTATCTTAATGCTACATGTAAATTGACTGATTGACTAGAAAAGTAATGCATGCCTTCACACAACATGAAGATGAGCAAATCGACATTTGGATAGTCTAAATTAAAACATAATCTCTGAAAGCTGTATGTACCTGCAACATTTGAGGGTTTTACACTTTCTTTGACTTAATTGTGAGTAATTTAAGACTTGCATGTTTACCACAGATGGAAATATTTGTGAATGTAGTGCCAGAATCTCAAAGAGACAACATTATTATAATTCTTTCTCAAATTTAGTATCTCTTGACACCCTGAATGCATATATATTGTATATCCCTGAACCAGAAAAATCAACCTTTAAACAAGTTTATAAAGGGAAAATTTTTTACTCTGTAATCACAGCAAAAAGGGAATAATGCATGGCTTAGGGCCTGTGTAGATTTTTTCAGTCCTGTGATGGGGAAGTGTTTGTAGTGCAGTCCAGCTCTTGATTTGAAAAAGTAATGCTAAGCTTTCATCCAGAAAATATTTTCTGTCAAAGGGAACAGATTCATCTGCACATACTAAGATCTTGGCAATCAGCACAGGAAAAAACTGCTAGCATTGCACTAACATTACACAGTTAGCAGAGGGAAAGAGTGTGTTGTGCTAATGCAGTAGTTAAACTTTAATGCAACTCTAAGTAACAGCAAGATGGACTGCAGAGAGTCACACCTGGTTACATCACACATTATGTTGCGTTTTATTGTTCAGTATTTCTACCTTTCAAAATCACATGCAAAGAACAGTAAGCCCAACCTTTCTGCCATCCAGAGAGGACAACACATGGGGTTTGACACAAACATGGCATGAATTACTTACTGCGTTGGATATATTCTGACATGCCCTTGAGAATAACAAAATTTCATGTGGCTAAATCTGCTGACATGGTTCAATGCAACGGAGAGAAAGCAGGCTTGCAACATGTCTGGTGGACTTGTTTGCAGAAGCAAACAAACAAAAAGACTCTCAAACATACTGGAATGTGGACTTCTTGAAATCGGGGGCAATAACAGAACCATTCTTAACAATAATTCACTTTATATTATTAGAACTTCATATTATATTCAAAATATGCGTTCACTTTTAAAATTAATTTTTATTTCAAGAATTTTTTTGTAAACTCAATGCCATTTTCCTTGAATGTACTTTGAATATCTAGAATGCGTGCTCATATAAATATCAAGGCAGTTTGTAAGTGCATCACACTCTTTAAAATAAGAGTTCTATTCAGAGCTCTATCTTCCTGGAAAACCCTTAAAGCATAAATGGTTCTTCGTGTGAGTTTAGAGGTTTTTATTTCTCGCCTTTTTGTTATTCAGATCTGCGACAGACGAAGGCATTACTGGATTTCTTGAGCTCAAGCATCAGCTACACAGACTGTCAACACTCTCTCAACAGGTAAACACATTCAATTTTTAAAATGGCTATGCGTTTTAACATTCATAATATGCTGTGTTTCTTATCAATCATGCTATTTTTAGTTTAACAGAACATGTGTGACCAGCTTTGTACCATTGAGGAAGTCTGTTCTCTGCAGGGGTTGTAACAGAGATATTGAATTTATGGTCCATATCAATATGTTTAATTTAGCACTTTCACTGCATGGTTCTATAATGGAACCTTATGAAAAGTTCCATTTAGCATCAAAAAGGTTTCTGCTATGTTATATGCAAAATAATCTAAACGATTTCCCCTAAGAGTGTACAAAATTACACAATATTTATTTATTTATTTATTTATTTATTTATTTATTTATTTATTTATTTATTTATTTATTTATTTATTTATTTATTTATT
>CAIGQZ010032144.1:3882210-3958146 GCA_903798205.1 Danio tinwini
GATAGATAGATAGATAGATAGATAGATAGATAGATAGATAGATAGATAGATAGATAGATAGATTCTTTTTTAGTTTCTTTTTTAGATTTTTTAGATTCTTTTAAAAGATGGATATTTTTTTTTGTTTGTCTTATTACAAAATTTACTAACGGTACTACGCTACTAATTTTTGGACCGTTATTGTAAGCTATTTTGTTAGACTAGCTCCAGACTGACTAACTCAACAGTAAACTGTTTTGGCCATTTAATCCTTATTTCACGGTCCCTTGAGCCAGTTTATAATATTTCCGTCTTATTGATTTTTTTAGCACGTTGTATAGCTACAGCATAGTCATTAATGCGTTACTTGTACGCACTGTCGAAGTTGGCTGTTATCTCTTCCTACGTGTATTTTCCCATCTGACCCGCCACTACTCGCAGGCAGACAGTGCTGTGCTTCCAGCTCTGCGAAAGGGTGAATCAATTTAAGAGAGAGAGAGAGAGAGAGAGAGAGAGAGAGAGAGAGAGAGAGAGAGAGAGAGAGAGCGAGCTTGGGAGACGGAGAAAAGACAGGCTAGAGGAGACATCGACTCCGCACCAGAGCTTCTGAAGGATATGTTTAAATTAAAAGCAAAAGGAAAAGAGACGAGGTAAGGCTAAATAAATAAATATATGTATATACACTACTTGAGAAACAACCTTTTGTACGCATGTTCGCTAGTCTTAGAAATTTGTGCGCAATACCCCTGTAAACAGCTGCGTTTAAATGCATTTTTTTGTATTTCTATAATTTGTCAGTTGTATTTATAGCCATAACAGGGAAAATCTTGTTTGGTATGTAAATGTGTGCAAAAGAATTAATGCGGCAGTATATGTATGTATCTGTGTATGTGTCCGGTTGCGCGCGAGTGCGCTCACGCGTGTGTGTCCGGGCGTCGATGTACGCTAATGAATTTGTGCTGTCGAGACACCTTTCACCAATATTTAGTGACCTAGAGTCATAAATTATGAACGGATTACTTTAGGATATATGACCACTGATTACAAGACGCAGATGAGAGGTAATTCCATTTAAGCACCTTGCCTTCTAAAACTAGTCTGAAAATAGACCGCAGCGTCTGTTATTTTATTCAGTGCTGGGAATCTCTGCAATAATTCTAGAGTTTTCTACACAACAGCACGTAAATATCGGCCTCTCAATGCGTATTCGTCAGAGCGTAGAAGGAAGGATGTTCACCAAATGCGCATTTTCTTTAGTTTACTTGTCACGCAGTTTCTTGGTTTACCAATAACCAATGTGACAACTAAATCTGTTGCCTTCAAACTTTGGATCAGGCTTGGGTTTGTGGATGGTAATTGAGCGTTTTCACTTTGCAAGACGCATTGCCCAAATATATCTGTATAAATACTGTGTGGCCTGTGGTAAATCACTAAAGCGCGCGCGCGGCTTGTTTGCGTGAGCTCTACCGCTCGCGAACAAGAAACAAACAGATTAAGTGCAAAGAATGAAGATCAACTGCTGTTATCGGTGACATGTGAAACGACGGGTTTAAATCGTGATGCGTTGTTAGCGGTGCTTCATCTAAAAGAGAATTAACCCATAGGCATGTGCGTGTGTGTGACATGAGTGGTGATGACTTGGGCATCTGTTGCTGAAGGAACAGGGTGCAATTCTTCACACTGGTTTCTCATGCTGCATCCTATTTATGGAACGAACAAAGCTCTGCCTCATGACTGCGTGCTGTTGAGTAGTAGTAGATGCTGTCGATAACATATATCGTTGCGTTGATTGTCACGGGTACATTTGTATGCTAAGTTTGAAGTGGGTGATCAGACTATCCTGAATTTGAGGCATGTTGTAAAATATGAGAAGTGAGCGATTGAAGCTTTTTTTTTTTTACAAGGTTTCAGGGGAGTGCAAGAGAACAGAAATGTGCTTTCATTATCATATAGGTTCCCTTGGCAACATAAGCCATGACACATCACATAAATAAAACTATTTGAATGCAAGCTTTGAGGGAGACATTTCACATTGAAGCCAGGTATCGCTGGGCCAAAATGGCTGCAATCAGACTCATGACAGACGTTTGTTGGTAAACAAGTTGTGTTTCCGCTTGTTGAGTACTTTAAGATTTATTTTGTATGATTTCTCGGAACTGCCTAGAGCTGGAATAATTGTTGTTTGATGGAAATGACAGCCTCAGTCACCATTTACTTTTATTGAAGTAAACTGGGACTGTCATTCTGACTAACATTTCTTTACATGAAAAACACTCGAGAAAGTTATACAGCCTTTGAGCAGCACAAGGCCAAGTAAGCGATGACATCGCTTTGATTCTTGGGTGAACTATCCCTTTAAACTCTAGAGTCACCCAGAGCTGTATTCATAAAAACCATCCACCATGTTGGAATTAACGCACGTTAATAACTCTCTAATGCCTCTTGAATGGTTTGAAGTGAGCCATTTACCTGCTGTGGATTTTCCAATGGCTTCTCTTAACATGCTGGTGTTAAATTTAAAAGTGACATGAAGTTTTATGAATAATCATTTGAATGTCTTTGTTCACGCTCCATTCCTCTCTGTGACTCTGACAGCCTGTGCAGTATATCGCATGTGAAGTTATAACTGATAAATGATACCTAATGTTTTCTTTTTTACATCAGCTTCAAGCTTCTCTTGCTAAAAGGCCTTTTAAAATCATACCTTTTATGTGAGCGTGCCAGTCGACCTTTGATGCCTCACCATACTTTTACGTTTCATGTGCCTTTTTTTAAACGTATGAAGGGGCTTTTAACTTCAGTGGGTTAAAAGGTGACAGACATCAGTCGTCAGAGAGGGAAGGCGTATGTAGACGTGCTTTAGGGAGCAGTTCACAGAGAGCATTACACCCTCGACCCTTCTGCTCCAATCAGACCCTTCAGGGTTGCAACTCAGCAAGTTGCTCCTGAGCGCCTGCGGCAGATCTAAATCTAAATAATTAGATAATGATTAAACGGTGGTTTAGAGACACACAGAAAACGAGGCGATGAAAGTTGGTTGACATCAAGGAAAAACAAGAAGCAGCTGCAGAACAAAACCAACCGCTTTAGTGGGATTAGGTTATGTGCATGTGGAAAGCAAGGTGCCGTTGCATAGTGTTGCATGATAACTTTGCTCATGTTACAGCCTTGATCATCTAATAGAGGGATAAACTGCCAGAAACCCTTTTCTTCTTTGGTTGTTGTTGTTGTTGTTGTTTTTGGTTGAACAATTCTTTGTTTAGAACCCAATAGATCTTTTATTCATTTGAAGAAACATTTGAAGTTCAGTTTAATATTAATAAGAATATAACATGTTGTATAGTGTGTGCATATATTGTATGTATACACTACCTGACAAAAGTCTTGTCGCCTGTTCCTAAATTTTAGGAAAAACAAATAATAACTTCACTTAGTTGATCATTTGGTATTAAAAGTGGCTTATATGAAAGGCAAAGGCCTCTAGATTACGCTTCATTTACCAAAATAAAATATGACCATGCCTCGATTTTTTTAAATTATTTAATTTGGACAGTAAGGTCTGACCTTGCTTAAACACAAGTCTTGTCACTTAACTGAAATAATGTACAGTATAGAATATAAAGTCATGGTGCAGTGGAAAAATAATTAATATTGTGCATGACTCCCATGAGCTTAGAAGACTGCATCCATACATCTCTGCAATGACTCAAATAACTTAATTAATAAAGTCATCTGGAATGGCAAAGAAAGTGTTCATGCAGGACTCACAGCGTTCATCAAGATTCTTTGGATTCATCTTCAATGCCTTCTTCATCTTACCCCAGACATGCTCAATAATGTTATGTCTGGTGAATGGGCTGGCCAATCCTGGAGCACCATGACCTCCTTTGCTTTCAGGAACTTTGATGTGGAGGCTGAAGTATGAGAAGGAGCGCTATCCTGCTGAAGAATTTTCCCGTCTTCTGTGGTTTGTAATGTAATGGGCAGCGCAAATGTCTTGATACCTTAGGCTGCTGATGTTGCCATCCACTCTGCAGATCTCTCGCACACCCCCATACTGAATGTAACACCAAACTATGATTTTTCCTTCACCAAACTTGACTGAATTCTCTGAGAATCTTGAGTCCATGCGGGTTCCAGTAGGTCTTTTGCAGTATTTGTGATGATTGGGATGCAGTTCAACAGATCATTCATTTGAAAAATTTAACTTTTGACATTTTTCCAAATGATCAACGAGAAGTCAAGTTATTCTTTGTTGCTCTTACAACTCTGGCATCGACGACAAGACTTTTGTCAGGTAGTGTACACACTGTAAAAAATATCTGTTAATTATGGTATTTTCTGTTTATTTACGGTTGTGAATTGTATTATGGGACGTTGATCTCTGCTCTGTCGACTTTTGATGTTGAAAATTCCACTCTACAGTTTAACAAAGTGACTTTTATTGAGTTTGAAATATTATAATGTATAAGAAACAATATATAGATAAATAAGTCTGTAAAATGAGTTTATTACAAGGTTTTTGCAACATAATATACAACACCATTCCAGAAAACATATCACTTTAAACTATTAAAAATGTTCATAAAAGTAAGGTTAAAAGTTGTCAGAACAAAGATCAATGTCTCATAATGCAATTCAAAAGTATAAATAATGAAAAAATAAGAACATGAATCACAAAATACAGAAAATTATTATTTATGGATATTTTTTACAGTGTAGTGTAGCAAAGTATAATTTTGATTAACATAACTCGCTAAACCTTTTCTTTGGGGGAAAAAAACATCTGGTTTACTATGAGACGTTTATAACAGAAGTAAACAAAGGGTGATCTGTAACAAGATTTTAACAGGACTGTAAATATGATGATTTAAACAGATTTGCAGCCTATAACTGATGCAAGTACTTGTATAGACCATTTTGAGGGATGTAAACAAATAGTAAATAATGTTATGATTGCTGTTTTAACATGAAGTTATGATTGAATCGCCTCTTGTTACAGATATGAAATAGTTTATCAACAAGCAGGAAATGTTCAAGGGCCAATGACATCACCACATTGAAATGGTATATATACTTATAAGTATAAACTATGCATTGCCTTTAAATCTATAAAAACATTTTAATCATATTGTTTTTCACAATAACCTTGATTTTTTTACTTTTATTGAGCCTGAAAAATTCCTTAAATATATCAATCATTCTTATCCCAACAGGATATGTGTGTCCAGGGAGAAAACCTTCAATTTGGAAGGCTTACTTATTTATTTATTTCACTTCACCCTTGTTCACCTCTATTTCCATTAAGAAAAATCAATGATGGATGTGTACAGTAATGCATTAATTAAACCGGAACACTCTTTAATTATTAGAGTCATAAATCTGTCTTGTTTACTCCTAGACAATGAGAATGATAAGCAGAAACACACACTCACACATGGGACATGGTTCAGCACACCTGCACACCTGTCTCTTAGCAAGACATTTAGATGACTCACTGAATGTTCACACTAACACACCACAGGGTTAACTCCCTCACAGGCTTCTTCTTTTACATGCCAGTGTTCAAATTACCCCAAGTCTGTTTTTTTTTTACAACCCAACAATAAAAGGCCTTTTCTAACTCAGAAGAGGCGTAGGAGGGTTTTGTAGCATGTTGGATGATGTTAGCCATTCGCTAGTCTTTGGTGTTTTTGTGCCATGGGATCTGGAGCTAAATTTTGGCTGATGACATGCAGAGAAATTGTGCAGTATTATATTACCAATTGTAAGACTCCATCTCCGTCCATATACAGTGGGCTTGACTAAAGCAGTCATTGTTGAAAGACTGCGAGCTTTCACAGACCTTTGTTTGAAGCCAAAAGAAAATAAAAAATCTGAGCCGAATCTTGGTTTTTATCTTCCATAAGCCATTACATTGCCGGACGATTTCCCCTGGAGATAACGACATAGGCACCACTTACACTGCACTGACCGTATTTGTAGTCTGCATTCAAGGCCGTATAATACTATGCGAGAGCAGGGTGTTTAATGCATCTTGCAATGTGTTACGTCTACTGCCTGACTGAATTATGACATTGAGCAAAGTTATAAAAGTGTAATGAATAAGTCTGAAGCGATGTCTAGGGACAACAGTTACACCATCACAGCAAGTGCAAGACACTTCTGTCTTATTTTAATGCACCGCACATAAAATATAAATTCTCCTTGTTTAAGAGAAAGAGAAGGATGACCCTTCTTGGCTGCCTTCTTAGTGTAGCTTGAGTTTTTAAGTAGAAGGCCAGAAAGCCAGAGATTTCATGCAAAATGCCTCTGTGGCAGTCAAGTTTGAGTGAAGGCCATCTTTAGGCTTCATTTAGAGACTGCTGAATTGAGCACTGCCTAACTTAGCAATCCAAGCCGCTGTAGTCGATATGGAGATGGTGTCGTACAAATCATCACATGTCACCTTGTGTGCACAGATGCAGGGCTGAGGTGAGGCAGTGAGTGGTCTGCATACTCTGGCCCGCTTTCAAAACCAATAAATGAGGTGGATTGACCTGACCGTAGTGCTGATTCTGGCCTCCTTTGCTCTCCCCGCAGAATGGGGGGCGTGAAGGAAGAGGACCACGGCATAATTAGCCATGATTGCTTTGATTGAGTTCCCCGGTCCAGGCATGTGCGCTGGTCCTTCAGGGGAACAATGAAGACCGTCAGACCTTTAATTATCGAGTAATTGTCAGTAAGGAATGGCAGTGGGTAGCGATATAAAATTAATACCGTAATCCAACCTTGAAGTGACATAATTGGAAATAGTGGAAGAGTCTCCCCAGGCAGGAAGCATTCGTGGTGTTCCGAGTCTCCCATGGCGAGGTCTGGAAAGCCACTGGAGCGATGGAAGTGCGCTCATGTGGAGGTAAAAGGCTTTGGGGAAGGGGGGACTGGGGCGAGAGGTCTGTCATGTGTGAGGGGAGAGAACATCTTGATCGTGTGTTAGAGAAGACGGACAGTGGGCACGGATGGCCAGTGCCGAGTTAAGTAAATTGCCCATGAGAGATTATTAATGAGTCTATGTGGAATTGAGGCGAAGCAGGCAGCCGTGTGTTAATAAAGCAGTCTATCTCTGTTTAGATTATGTATACATTAGCAGATTTGCATGTCTTGTTCATGCATTATCGCTGGTGTGGCAGGTGAACAACGCAAGCAGCGTTTAGATTTGTTTCGGGCTGAGTATCGAGGGATTTTAAGGTCACATGCGGTTCTGTGATGTATTTTTGGGATTTCGCTCTGTAAAATAAGTTGAGTCATGACAGATGCTGGCCTCTGTGCGGCTATTTGAAGAAAGCTCGCCAGCCGAGATGCTTTCAGAACGTATTCTCTGCACAATGTGTTTGTAGTGACTGCAGCCATGCTGAGGTTTATCCATGCGTGACTAATGCTAACTGCAAGTGATGGCGCTATGTTTAGCTCATCATGTTTGACTCAAAACACAAAGAACTGTACATCTGGAAGTGTTTTAGGCATGATCCTAACACGTATTGGCAAATGCGCCGGGTCAACTGCGAGTCAAGCGAAGATTCAGCCGTGTGTTCATAAGTCATTGATTCCAAGGCGACACGAGGCTGTCGTAATATGATGCTATCAAGATAATGGATTGTCACATTGATATTCCGTAATGGAGACTGTCAGGAGCTGCTTATTTCATGGGTAAACAGCCTGAGTCTGACTTGTAAGGGTGGTCAGACAATGGCTCGATCATGTGTGAGTAAAGCGGACTTGGGGTAATGCAAGTGGTCAGGCTATGGTTAGCTCATGTGTTTGGAGAGGCAGTTTGGTAATGAGAGCATTCAGGCTTCAGTGACCTCGCAATGCAAGCACTATGGCAGTGCCGTCGCATTGAGCTACACTATCTGGAAGGAGTTTGATTCGGGTCACCGAAGGAATAAGTGAGCCAGGGCAAGAGGAGAGCTCAGCGCAGCAGTGTAAACTCAAGCAAAGGGGCTTTTCCTGATGGAAACGTGCATGCACGTGAATGTATTTTTCTATGTGAGAATAAGCATGTTGGTTGGGATTTACAAAGCAGGCCAGCCAGAATATAATATATCAGCTTGATAGTGATGATGTCTGATTAGACGTCCCAGATTCAGTCCCTCATCTGGGCAGCTTTTCGTGGGGCTTTAAGCAGATACTCTCCCTCTGGGAGAGTTTATGTACTGTGAAGTGGTGGTCTTCACGAGATGTGTGTTTAGGGATCATCCTAATGCCATCCTCTGGGGTGCCTATGATTTCATAATATGCTCTAGGGCTGGGCAATTAATTGAAAGGTAATCGAAATCGACAATCAGAACCTATAATTAATCAAAAATTTTCCAGGTCGTTTTTTTTTCAATTACTTTATTTAGCGTGAGTCAGATTTATACTTCTGTGTCAAGTGCATGCGTATGAGGTGCAAGTGCACCTGTCAAAATGTAACCTCAAAAGACTGTAAAATGGCATGTTGCAATGATGCGTAGCACAAGCTCTGTAATAAGTTTGCTTGGTATCAGTGATGAGTGTGGGCGGGGCCAAGAGCCGCAGGACAGGAGCAAGCCCGTTGGAGCGATTGTTTACAAGTGACCAATCCATGTGACCTTCACATGGATACTTTTGTTTTGTGTTTACCGTATGATTTAAGTTGTTGTACATCTGCCAAGGCTGATTTATACTTCTGCAGCCACTTTGCACCCACATCTTATCTCTGGTCAAGTGACCCATTCTTGAGCCTTACTTTGGACTTCAATGATTAAATATGACAATGATTGGAAGCTGCGCCAGAGATGCCTTGGGATGGCATATTTTCCATTATATTAAAATTGTTTACATTAATATATTTGTTTACAGAAGATGAACTATATGGGCAAAAAATAAAATAAATAAAAGAATCGTTCATTAATCGTAATTGAATTCAAATGTTCAATTAGTCGAGATTTTGATTTGTGGCTAAATTGCCCAGCCCTAATGCTTTATCATTTATTTTGCGGTGTCACTAAATACATTGTTTATGGTAATACTTTTTCATAATTTATATGAGTGCAATATTATACACTAATATGGGAATGGAGACAGAAACATGAATAACATTGTCGTGAGAAATTTGCAATCTTGAAAATACATGTTTTACTTTTTATTTTCATGATGTTCCTCTAATCATAAGTTAAAAAAAGTTGTATATTTTAATAATATTTATTTATAATTGTATTCATTTTATATTTTATATTAAAATATTTTTATCAAACATTTGCACTGAAGTTTTAAATAATTAGCCTTCTCAATATATACTTCAAAATGGTCCTTTACATGTGGTCAGTATACAGTGTTGGGGAAAGTTTATTTTGAAAGTAATGCATTGCAGTATTGATTTCAATACTTTTTGTTGTAAGTAAAACATTATGTTACTTTTGAGTTTCTTTTGCGTTTCTTTTTTTTTTTTTTACCTATCTAAGGTTTGATTTGTTTGAGAACAAATTTTTTTTAAAGAGGAGCTCTGTAATTAACAAAGCACTGTAAAATCTACACCTACATTTACCTGTAATAATATTTTAAATAATAATATTTAAAAAAATAATATTTTAAGATAATGTTATATGATAACTTCCTGACCCCAGAGTTATTCATGCCGTATATACAGATTATTGAAAGTTTAAAGCAATGTGTTTTCTATTTTTGTACTATTTGTCTCAAGTAAAATCACTGTCCATCGAGACAATCCCTTTTCTTTTTTGTCTGAAGTCTTCAAAATAAACATTCTCTCATATTGACTACGTGATTTATTTATTATTTAGCAATTTATATTTTAAAAGCTTATTAATTAAACTAAATTATTTTTAAAAAGTAATATGTTACTTGCTACTTAGAAACGTAAAATTATTACATAACTTGCGTTACTTGTCATGCGTTACCCCTAACACTGTCCATATATATAAATTATTAATTGATCGAATTTACAGAAATGGTATTATATCATGACATATCAGGATATGAGATGGCTTGTATGTTGATATGAGATTTTTGTCATATCGCCCAGCCCTAGAGGACGTAGTCACAAAAAACAGAAGCAGCATAAGTTGGCAAACATGCTGAGCATGGACATTGAAATTGTTGACACATAAATATCTAGGGGTCGTTATTGACAATATGTTGACATTTTAACTGGACACCCAGACTGCCTATAAAAAAGTTCAACAAAGACAAAGTTTTTTCTGAGGAAGCTTAGATCATTTTGGGTTTGTACCTCTATGATGACACCGTTTTATAAACAATTTTTGAATCCGTTTTATCTTTCTACATTGTAGCTTGGTACAATAATCTGAGTTTGTCAAATAAGAACAGGTTGAGTAGCCTTGTGAAGGTGGCAGGCAAGATCACCCGTTTAAACCGAACTAGTCCAATGATAATTAACCATAATTATGTTTTAAAGAGAGCTCAGAGTATCCTATGCACCCCGGATCACCCATTGTGTTTCAGCTGCTGCCATCAGGACATCATTTTAGAGTTATTTGCAGGACAAATAGAATTAGAAATTCTTTTATAATGGTGGCCATTAAGGTCATTAAATGAGTCCAGCAGGGAGGGAGATGCACCTAAAAAATGATGTATTGTATGTTGTGTGGTAATATTTTGTTATTGTGTACAGTACATGGAAGTTCGCCTGTATTACTGCACCTTGCTGCTATTTTAGTTTTCCTAAATGAGATAATAAAGTTGAGTCTGAGCAAAAGATATAGAGGTGGATGTATTCCATTTAAATGAACATCACTCAAATCTGCATGATGACGTATATTCGAGGAAATCATCCCTCATTGCAACACAGCACAGCAATTGCCTGACCACTGTGTCGATGATAGCTCAATGTGGATCAATGCAGTGCTGTTAAATCTGTTTAGCTTCTGTAACCCTAAATGTCAAGATTAAAGTGAGATGACTGACAAGATCATGGCAGAGGATTTGGTGTGTGACAGATCCTGGGAGTCAGTGACAAATATATTATCTTGTGAAATGTGTGGTCTGTATCGTCACTCCCAATACAGAGAATGTGAGTGCTTGTCAATTCGAAAGTCTGAATGCATTTGGAAGTGATTTCAATACCTCATCGTGGCTTCTTAATGCATGCTAATTATACTGTATGCAATTTACATTGTGATTAATTATGGAGTAACATGGATCAGTTGGTTTTAGCTTTAAAGTTTTAACTAAAGCAGTGTATTGTATATTTATTATATATAATATGGGAGTAAGGGAGTTCGTGGATAGCACAGTGATTAACCAGAAAAATTTGAAATGACACTTCAATCCCAACAGGTTGTAAAGAAAGACATTAAATGATGCAAATATTTTCACAGTTAAATTTGAGAACCATAATGAAATCTTATATTTTAAAACAGTGTCTATTGTAAATAGACTTACTGCAAATCAGCTGTCCCGCTTTGCACTAATTCTGCCCTCCAATGACCATTTGTAACAGTAAAAAATTACTTTTTAAACACTTTTATGTCTGGATTAGGAGAGAAATGTTGAAGTTAAAGAAACATAATTAAAACTGGCTCCGTTCATCATGCCACAAGAGTATGTGCTATACATAGGTCCATTACAGAAAGAGGTAAATTATGAAAAATGGCACCTTTGCTCATTTACATTTATTCAGATTTAAGGGTGAGTGAGGTGTTTATGAAAGTGATGATGGAAGGTGAAAATTTTTCCCTTCGAGTTCCCTTCGTGGTGATGTGAGAGGAAAGGGGAATGAAAGAAATATGGGGAAGGGTAGAGCAAGGTAGTTCAAGAAGACAGAAGTGTCCGTGGCGTGACGTAAACCCAGTTTGGGTGATAAATCAGAGCCTTGGCTCCATGTTTAGAGTGATTATGCAGAGTGCCATCATGCCAATGTGCCGGCCTTTATTCCTTCACCCCTACATACACTTCTCTTTCTCATTCTCTCGGTTTTCTCAGTACAGTCCAGGCCTCTACAAATAAGGTTGGCCTAATGGCCTGAGGCCAGTTTGAGAGAGTTTTGAGCCAGTTGACAGAGCTGTCAGTTCCCCCTATCAGGCCAGTGTTATGCTGTCACTGCACATTACAGTTGTTGAGCTTTTACGTGTGTTTTTATGCCTACTAAACTTAAACATGTACACTTCTGGGATGTTTTAAACTTTGTTGGTGTAAATTCTGAAGATAAAAAAAGCAAGCAAGTAAGAATTTTGAAAATGGGGTGACATGGTGGCTCAGTGGTTAGCACTGTCGCCTCACAGCAAGAAGGTCGCTGGTTTGAGTCTCAGCTGGATCAGTTGGCATTTCTGTGTGGAGTTTGCATGTTCTCCCCCTGTTGGCGTGAGTTTCCTCGGGTGCTCCTTTTTCCCCCACAGTCCAAAGACATGCGCTATAGGTGAATTAAATAAACTAAATTCGACATATAAGTGTGAATGGGTGTGTATGGATGTTTACCAGTACTGGGCTGCAGCTTGAAGGGCATACACTGTATGAAACATATGCTGGATGAGTTGGCGGTTCATTCCTCTGTGGTGATCTCTGATGAATAAAGGAACTAAGCTGTAGGTAAATGAATGAATGAACTTTGAAAATATCATTTGAAGTTGGTGTTAATGTTTTTGTAATCTTTCATTAAAATGTAACAGATTCATCTGATATGATTTTTCTTTTGTACAAGTCATTAGTTCTTTAGGCATCACATTCTGGTTGCATAATATTAAATCTTTAGGTTTTATTCATATTTGGATTCAATTTGATATATTTACTTAATTATTGAAAACAATTTTAAGTTTTATTTTACAATAAAAAGTACTTTTGATAATGTCCAATTCTTAGTTGAAGAAAAAATATCTCTGATTTCTGCTTTGAGAAATTCAATACAAATGTCAACCTTGTCATGAACAAAAAAAAGTTTTCACCAAAATAGTGAAACCCTTTCTAAGTTTTGTTGTTGTTGTTGTTGTGTAGTCTTGTATTTAACAGTACTGTAAAAATACTCAAAAATATTTCTGTCAACCTTTTCAGTGTTCTTTTTATTTTATTTCATATGTCACATCCATAGCAAAGGGTTTTCTTTATATATTCAAAAATGTTAAATAATACTAATACTAAAAATAATGATTTATTTTATTTTAATTATGTTAATTCATAAAATTTTCTACAAAGTATGTTGTATACTGGTGACATGGTGGTTCAGTGGTTAGCAATGTCACCTCAGCGCAAGAAGGTCACTGGTTCGAGTCCCGGCTAGGTCAGTTGGCATTTCTGTGTGGAAGTGCAAGTTCTTCCCGTGTTGGTGTGGGTTTCCTTTTTGTGCTTCGGTTAAATCCAATTAGATCCACTTATTTGGTAAACAAAGCAAGTCTCTAATATAATATATTTACTACAAGACAGAAAATATTACCTTACAAAGTGTATTCTAAATAAATCATATAAACATTTTCATCTCAGTCATCAATATTACTGAAATTAATAAAAAAACTGAATTATTATAAATGTACACACATTTACACAAGTAAATAAATAGACTCAACGATGGGCTAAATATCTGCAGATTTCTGTGCGTGCAGATTCTGTGTGGGTCTAGCTATAGGTGAATTGAATGAACTAAATTGGCTGTAGTGTACAGGTGTGAATGTGAATGTATGGGTGTTTCCAAGTAATGGATTGCAGCTGGATAGGCATCTGCTGTGTAAAACATATGTTGGATAAGTTGGTGGTTCATGCCGCTGTGGAGACCTCTGATGAATAAAGGGACTAAGCCGAAGGAAAATGAATGATGAATGTTATCCATAACTCATTTAATTCCCTCATTTAAAAATATAAAACACATTTAAAGATTGTTATTGTTCTAGTCCCTTAACTCTGTTTAATTGTTTTAGAAAATATAAACACGTGTTTTAACATATTCTTAACATATATGCAATCAATTTAAGTTTCAAGTTTTTCTGGCAAATATCACATCCATAATGCTGAAGTTGCTCTTTTCTGTTTGTTTATTTATTTAGCCATCAATTTAGTTTTTTCTGTCATTTCCAAAGAGCTTAAAACATGTTTAATAAAATGATTCAGACATAAATCAAAATATGGTACTAAAAATAGCTTTTTTATTAAATTGAAATGGTGCCAGTATAAATATTGGCATGCAAGTACAAATCTGAACCGCTCGTGCAACCTGGGCCAGCGCGAAAAAGCTTATTATTGAGCACTGCTGTGGGTGTTGGAAGTCTACAGAGAGTTGACTCAGGCGTGTGGAGTTATTTATTTCATTAAGTTGCCCGTTCGTTAATTATTTGGTCGACCTTGTCATCTCTCCCTGTGTAGATACAGCCCTATGTAGCAGCAGTGGCAGCGCTGAGAGAGAGAGAGACAGAGAGAGAGGGAGTCCCAGGTGGGCTTCTGAATTCCCTAAGCAGAGTGATGGAGTTGCCCCAGACTCATAGCCTCAGAGCTGGGCTACACTCATCAGGAGCTCCTGTGATGGTGACATGCAAGATGGTGAGTGAGCCTGTTACTATGGCAACCCCAGGCTCTCTATTTCACCCAGTGTGGGAGAGACTGATGGAGGGAGAGCATTGAAGAGAAGCTGCCATAAAGCTACAGTGTAGGGACTTTTCAGGGTCTGGAGAACATTGTGCTGCTGTTAGTTGGAGGACTTCCTGGGGTGGGCATTTGGATGTGCTGTGTGGGCAAATTAAGGTAATGCGAGAGGAAAGCAAATGGTAAAAGTTGCCTTAATAAATGACCAAATCTAACATCTAGTGAAATGATGGCTGTTATACTTTCATTTACTTTTATTTAAGAGGTGGACCAGATTTGTATGTCTAGATGTAATGGGTAGCTAGCTCTCTGCAACACATGGTCGCCTATTGAAGCTAAGTAGGACTGCGCCCGGTCAGTACCTTGATGGGAGACTACATGGGAAAGCTAGGTTGCTGCCGGAAGTGGTGTTAGTGCGACCAGTAGGGGGCGCTCAACCTGTGGTCTGTGTAGGTCCAAACGCCCTAGTATAATGATTGGGACTCTATACTGTTCAGTGAGCACCGTTTTTCAGATGAGACATTAAACTGATGTGACTGATTTCATTAAAAATCCCAGGACAACCATCAAAAAAGAGTAGGGGTTTAACACCAGTATCCTGGCTAAATTTGCCCACTGGCCTCTGTCCATCATGGCCTACTAACCATCCCCATATCATAATTGGCTTTATCACACTGTCTCCTCCCCACCAATCTGCTGGTGTGTGGTGTGCGGTCTGGCGCAATATGGTTGCCGTCGCGTCATCCAGGTGGATGCTGCACACTGGTGGTGGATGAAGAGCCCCCCCCCCAAAAAAAGAATGTGTGAAGCACGTGTGTCCAGAAATGTGCTACATAAATTTAAGGAATTATTATTAATTATTAGCTAGACATAAAAAAAGGTTGGCTTGAAGAAATGTGACAGAGTTTTTAGTCTTATTGGTCCAATGCCCTTTCCCTCTGAAACTTGTATCTATAGATGTTCTGTATATCGATTCAATTATCATATAGAGTTGAAGTCAGAATTATTAGCCCCCTTTTATTATTTTTTTCTTTTTGCCAAATGATGTTTAACAGAGCAAGGAAATTTTCACATTATGTCTGATATTATTTCTTCTTTTGGAGAAAGTTTTATTTGTTTTATTTCGGCTAGAATAAAATCAATTTTTATTTTTTTAAAAAACCATTTAAGGTCAATATTATTAGCCCCTTTAAGCAATTTTCCCCATAGTCTACAGAACTAATCTACTATAACTTGCCTAATTACCATAACCTGCCTAGTTAACCTAATGAACCTAGTTAAGCCTTTAAATGTCACTTTAAGCTGTATAGAAGTGTCTTGAAAAATATCTAGTAAAGTATTATTTACTGTCATTATGGCAAAGATAAAATAAATCAATTATTAGAAATTAGTTAGTAAAACTATTATGTTTAGAAATGTGTTGAAACAATATTCTTCTCTTTGTTAAACAGAAATTGGGGAGAAAAAAACAGGGGGGCTAATAATTCTGACTTCAACTGTATATGTGTTAAATAAATAGGACATTTAAAATGTATATTGGTTGATTTTTAGAGTTGCATCATTACATGCATCGATAGATTTGCTCTTCACTGTTTGGACTTTCAGCAGTGAAAATTAAACCACACTTAACTGAACTAAACTGAACAGAACTCTGAAAACTGGACTGACACAGTTTCAATTCACTAGACCGTCTATGTTAAGCTGCTTTGACGCAATCTGCACTGTAAAAGCGCTATAGAAATAAAGATGAATTGAATTGAATTATAAGATTATCATATCACACAGGTGGTAGGAAATATTCAGATGAGGCTCAAGCTATTTTGTAGTAACATTATAGCTATAGAATTTCAGGCTTTGTTTAATTAAAGCAGACATCCAAAGTCTCTTGCATAATCATAGGGGTGAATCCCTGATGTCTGCCAATGAGATATAATGTCCCGGAAATGGAGGCGACCACCCTCTTTCATATTCTTATGACTGCCCCTGCTTTTCATCTTCCAATGACCCCCCCACCATCCACCTCTCCTCGTTCTTTATCTTTATATGACTCGGCCCCCCTCCTACTTTAAAGTAATCCCTGTTGTGGGACTACTTTAGCCAGGTTGAGATACCTGTTAAAGGGAAATCAATTATTTAAAAAAAAGTGTAATTTGGAAACCTCTCATTTAATGATATTATTTTCCATGCATGCATTGCAAAAATATATAATTGATAATTAATTAAATAATTAAGGCCTCTGGGAAAAATGTTGGCAGTGTGAGTAAAAAATAATAACACTCTAAAAACTCACTGCCCTGTTAAAAAAGTTATTTATGGTTGTGCCCTAGTAGAGATGGGCGATAAAATCAGTATCTGTATTTATTGACTGAACTCCATTGTCATTCTCGATAAAAAAAAAAAAAAAGATCAGGATGAAGTTTCGGTATAAAGACTATAGTTTTATTAAAATGTGGCTGCTAAGCGCACACCTTGGACGCAATGCCAATAAGCTTTGGGTGTAAGGTAGTGATTTCCAATGGAGGTGCGTGACTTGCTTTTTGCGATTGATGGTCGTGTTACGAGAGACGCCATAGAAATTAATAAAGGAAACCACTCGCCACTTCAGGTCAGAATAACAACACATGCATAAATGAGTGTCGTATAGCAGCAGTGAGGAGATTGTAAATAAAAATAATGTATGGATGTCGCCAGAGTGGCTTTTTGGTTTCTTTTCTGCATCCAGCCACTAGCACACCATCTGAAAGATTTTTTAGCATAGGGGTAATGTAGTCATTCATCTTCACAATTTGTATGCATTTAAATAATGATGGCTGGTTTCTTTACTTGAAAGCTCAGATTTGATTATCATAATTTGTTTTGTTTACAGAGTTTGAGGTTTACTGTATCATTATTATTCACACCTTACAGATGTTGATCTACCTTTACCATTGCACACACTTTGTAACATTTTATTTATCAAGTTTAAGAGTCTCTTTAACACTTATGTTTATTTTATTATAAAGAGAGCATATATTTTTGTTTAAATATTTTAGTTTTTGACTATTATTTGACTATTTGACAACTATTTGCCTTAGTAATGTTGGTAAATTAAAATTAAGCGGTTAAATAACAAAATAAATACTAATATTCCTAAATGTACTGTTAAACATTTTCAATAATTATCAATATCTAATTATATGAAACATGATATTGTGATAATTTTTTTTTGCAATATCACCAAGGCCTATGCTTCAGGTAAGGTTTTTACATTGAAAATGTGGAAAATTGGTTTAAATCCCATTTTACTGTGATATTTTGCCTAATTAAGAACTTGATACTTTTGAACCATGTTTAGTCTGTTTTCAGAAAACAACATGGACTTAATCTAGCAGCTTGGACTGACTCCCCATTATACAGTGCTGACTGTTGACACTCAAATAGCCAATAATCAATGAGGAAAAATGTACAAGCTAAAGCTAAAAGTGTAATTTAATTGATTTTCTATGGGGTGGTAAATCCGCCTGTCTGTAGCCTCGCCCCTGAAGTGATGGAAAGAGAGAGAGAGAGCTGAATGAGGGAGGAGGTGGACAGAGAAGAGAATGGACCGAGATGAATATGTCCACCTACAGAACAGTTAAACAAGCCGACAGGTTCACATGAGGGAGGAGACCTCCAAAGAAAGCACTGCAGCATTGGCTGTCAGATAAACGCAGCTTTTCTTCTGCTCTTCTCTGTTCATGTCCATCTCTCCATACCTCCCTCCCTGCTGCTTTACTCGCCCGCTTTGATTCTGATGGCACTGCGCTGAGAGAGACATGGTGTCTGTCTCCACGGTGACAGGTATCCATGGAGACATCCATCAGTCAGTATGTGTCAGCGTTTCCATGGGGAAGTGGATCTGGGGGTGTTTGTCAGCGAGTTTTGTGCCGCACTCTTATCATGTTTGTCATAGATGGTGTTTATCTGTGTATGTATTAGTCATGGTGTCACTCAGAGAGAGGGGTGCAGCCTTATGGCCTTCTCAGAATGCCACCCAAGGTGTTTGAAACAATAGATCCTTTTCACAAGACGGTGATGACACGCTTGACACGTCATTGGCATCCTCGAAAGTTTTAAAAATCTCTTTTCTTTTTTTAACCAAGTACATTTAAAAAGCTATACTTTCTATATATTTGCATCACGTTACATTAAAAGTAGCTAACGCTTATGTGAGGACTATCTAATGCAGTGTCTATAGACGGGACAGTCAATTTAACATTGTTCTCTCTTCTGGCTGCCGTTTTTAAATCTCCTGCAATTTTTGAAATTTCTTTTTCTGAAAGTTGTGAAAATACTATTCAGTTCAATTCATCTTTATTTCTATAGCGCTTTTACAGTGCAGATTGTGTCAAAGCAGCTTAACATAGAAGTTCTAGTAAACTGAAACCGTGTCAGTCCAGTTTTCAGAGTTGAAGTTCAGTTTAGTTCAGTTCAGTGTGGTTTAATTTCACTGCTGAAAGTCCAAACACTGAAGAGCAAATCCATCGATGTGCAGCTCCACAGGTCCCAAACCAAGCAAGCCAGTGGCAACAGTGGCGAGGAACACTTCACCAATTTTAATTTAACCAAATACTATTGTGGAGTTTTTCTTTTTTACTTTTAGCAAATTTTAAATGCATTATTTTTCATTATTATTTGTGGTACTAATTCATTGAGCTTTAAGTTTACCCAACTATGTTGATTCTGCTGCTGAGAAACCCTGACAATTGAAAAAGGGATGTCTTTAACCACTTTCTATACCAGTTTAATGTGCAGCTATGAATACAGTACATGTGGATTACTCATGTCAAATAAACATTGCAGATATTAACAGTGATGTTTATTGTAGTGATTAAAATAGAGTAAATCAGTTTTGCATTTATTACACTGCTCTGCCTGTAAGTGGTGACAAGTAACTGTTAAAAATTTGGATTTGTTATAGTTTTGGGCCAAAACCAAATCTAGCTCTTTTAAATCACAAAAGGGCATGAGCTAAACGCATCAAAAACCACATGTGCTTGATGGACACCAAGAGAATCAAAACAGCACTAATAATACCAGTAATGCAAATGAAGAAAAAAAAACTATAACAGTCAACTAATAGAGCAGCTAAGGAACAAAAAAAAAAAAAAAAGAACCCTCTCCGGCATTCTCTGTGAATGGGGAAACATCAAATTCTTCAAAATTGCTTGCCAAGATTATGGTTAAATTTCATATTAGGGATCACCAATGAAATTAAACAACACTGTGTCTTTAGTTTCATTCCTAAACATTTGAGTCACACAAAATCTGCAGAAACTCACATCTGGTCCTTCCCGCGGAGAATCTGCAAACTATTTTGATGGCTGATTATCTCCTGTACTAGAGGGCGGGGCTTCATTCACCTTGCTGACTGTTACACTTTTCCCCATTTAAAACTATATGATTGACACGTCTTGTGTATTCTTTAGTCTTTAGTGCAGCATAGTTAAGGTCGGTTCGATTCGAGTCACATTTAGGGGCTTTTGCACTCTGTGAGGTTTCAAGTAAGTCGTACCAATACTAAAACATGATGTATACACACACTGTTGATCACCGATTGCTCCAAGAGAATCATCACTTCCAGCATCATTGGATTTGCGAGCTGAGACACCCATCCTGCTACATTTAAATAGTCGGCAGCTGCCATTGCTTATGAACCCCATTGCATTGGTAGCACTCATTCCCTCTGTGTTGTGACTTGGTTTGGGTCATACATTCGTTTATGTCGCTTTTACAATGATGAGAACAACTGTGGCATGCAGGCATTAAATTCTTTCAAGGGTATCATTCAAATTTGCTGATCCATCCAGAAATGCTAAAGTTTTTATGAGTGAATTATTGACTTGCTCATTCAAATGATTTGTTCAAATATGATGATTCATACAGTCGAAGTTTCTATGAGTGAGTCTTTTCACTCATTCTTACAAGAGACAAACTTCTGAACAGACTGCAGCAATTAATTGTCAAGCAGTTTTGCCAGAACTTCAAGTAACTTGAACTTGAAGTACTTAATTATTTTAATTAATCTCTTAGGTAAATTACCATCCTATCTTTCTAATTTGCTAACATTTCACATAAATAACCAACACACTAGATCTGGTTCCTGTGTTCATTTAACAGTCCCAAGGGTATTGTCAGAACTTAGCAAACATGCTTTTTCCTTTTATGCTCCTAGGGCTTGGAATGATTTGCAAAATCAGCTTAATCTTGATACACTTCCGACTCTGAGTACTTTTAAACATCTTCTGCATAAATTCTTAAAGGATACTTGTAATTGTTTTTTTATGATCTGATCTTTTATGCATGGTGGCTTTGTAATTATGTAGTATTTTTTGTGATTTTTATGTGAAACTTTATGTGCTGCCGGCCATCTTGACCAGGTCTCACTGGAAGAAGAGACAGTGCTGTCTCAATGTGATCTCCTGGCTAAATAAAGGAAATAATAATACAAATAATAAATAATAACTTGCATGATTTGATTTGTTGTCATAATTTATTGTCATTCTCATAATTGCATGAGAATCATAATATTTCTTTGTGAATTAACAAATTGTGATTCGCAATTTATTGTAAGTAAGTAATGTGTATGTATATAGCACAATTATCGTGTATAGCCATACACCCAAATCGCTTCACAATAATGAGGCGGGGTCAGGACAATGGTGCCAGTGCGATCAGCACACACCAGTTATTGGTGGAGTAGAAAAACAGTGATAGAGCCAATTCAGTGGATGGGGATGATTGGGAGTTCATGATGGGTAAGGATTAACAATAACAAATCCTTTACGAGAAGTGCCATGGGATTTTTGATGACCCAAGAGAGTCAGGGCCTCAGTATAACGTCTCATCCGATAGAGGGCGTCCACTGACAGTATAGTGTCCCCTTTAATTTACTGGGGCATTAGGACTCGCAGACCGCAGATTGAGCGCCCCCTGCTGGCCTTACTAACCCCACTTCCAACAGCAACCTAGTTTTCCCATGTGGTCACCCATCCAGGTACTGACCAGGCTCAGCCCTGCATAGCTTCAGTGAGTAAAGGCTGATTTATACTTCTGTGTCGAGTAATCAGCATGACCCATGGTGCCTGCCTTGCGCGTAGCTGTGCATTTATACTTCTGCATGCTGTTTGTGTTGCTCTGCAATAACACTTCTGAAATGCTAGCTGGAAGTAGGTTTTGTTTTTTCTGAACACTACAAGTAGCTCAAACTCGCTCATACGGGAACCGGCGGAGATGCAACAACTTTAATCAACTTTATTAAGGTAAACACAAAACAAATGTTTTCCATCTGGAGCTTCTTCATGCGACTCGACGCTTGTAAACACTCACTCTATTGTGCTCGCTGCTCTCAGCACCGCCCACGCTCGTTACCACTACCAAGCCGACCAATCACAGAGCTTGCGCTACGTGTCGTTGCGATGTGTAGTTAAATCTTTTGAGAGGTGTGCGTCAATGTCAACTTGTCTTGAGCTGCAGGGTGATATGCTTGTGCTTTTATCTAGAATTGATTTCATTTATCTAGAAATGTGCAGCTCTAGACTGACTTTCATTATATGAACAAAAGTCAATTCTTCAAGATTCATTCTTTAAAATATGTGTTCCATGGAAGAACAAAAAGTCATGTTTAAAACAACATGAGGATGAATAACTAATGACAGAATAATCATGTTTAGTTGATTTACCCCTTTAAACTCAGGCAAATTCACCCGCCAACACGTTTATAGAGAAAACACATTGAAAAAGGGGCATTTATTTCACTTTAGGATGCATTCACACACCCCGCTGACAGTCTGCATGGACCTAGCCTGCAGAGTGAATGAGAGAGGGGATCAAATGTGCTGAAGTAAGTTTTTGTGGACGGCCCTGGAAACACGGATCACGGAGATGAGCTGGCAAGGCTGCGACTGCACTGCCACTGCAACAGTGTGATAGTTTACATGCTTCTGTAAATGGCTGAGAGACACTCTGATTAATGGCTGCTGCTCTGCTCCCCTCCCAGCCAAACAGGAATCAAGTGTATCAACACTTTTAGCACTGCAAAGTGCCAATTAATTGTTTGCCAGAAGCACGTGTATATATGTCTCACAACCTAGGGGTGTTTCGCTTCACAAAAGTTATTTTATTGCAGAGATAGTCAAGCGGGGAAGAAAAAAAAAACATTGGCTGCATACTGTACCTCAGCAACAGCAAAGACTAAAATAGAAAAAGGAAAGTTCTCCAAATTAAAAAGACTTAAGCATTAAAGGTTGTTTAGGCCCTACTGTATATGGACATTTCCTTCAGATTTAGTTTTCTTTCCATAAACAAATGCAATTCATTGTCATTATGTTAGCATCTTGAACGGCCTTGTAGTATTTATCATTGTTTGCATTATACATATTTTGTTGCATCCACATTTTTGGGTCAGTGTGAACTAGCCTTAAGGGAAAATTTCAGTCAGAAATTTCCAATAGAAGTCTAGAGGATGTTCAATCATCCACTACAGTGAGGCAGTTTGTTCTTTAGAAAAGAAAGCGACAACCCGAGGCAGATCAGGCTGAAGGACTGTTTTGAGTTTGGTGACTGCAGCTGCGAAGTTCCTTTTACAAGTTTTGTTCAGATTTGTCATCCGAGGAATGGGGAAGATTGGCTTCCAGCTCACCTGTGTCATACAGTGACAGGCGTATTTAGAGCAGGAATCATTTGATGACGTTAAAAGACTCTATTTAGGGATCAGTTGGTCTGATTTCGTTCTTTCAATTTTTTTGTAGAAGAATCTCATGCTCACCATTTATTTCAATAAAAATAGTGAATTTAATAAGTTTTTACAGTTTAAAATACTGTTTTGTATGTTAACAGTTTTATTTCTGCGATCGCAAAGCTGAATTTTAAGTACTATTACTCTAATTTTAAGTGTCACTTTTTGAATTGCAGATTTGATGCATTTAATGCTTTCTTGCTTTAATTACAGTTGCTAAATATTTTTGTGGAAACCTTGATGCTTTATATCAGGAATCGGTTTTAGAGGTTCCGTGAAGTGCTTCGAAATGTGCATTTTTTATTTAGTGTTTGATAAAATCTCCACTAAAACATTGACTCCTCCCTTTTTGAATTTTTTTTTTACCATAGATCCATTCCATTCAGCGCGATTGAGATTAAACACATCAAATGAAAAGCAAATGAGAAGCTTCTTGAAGGGGCAAGACATGTCAGATACTAGAAAGCATTTGATTAGTCAGAAACTTTGATGAGGAGCTAAAGTATGAGATGAAGTCAAAAAAAGAAAATCATTGATCCATTAGAAATATTAATAGATAGCTTATAGATATCTTTTAGACTAACATACTGATGCTTGCATCTAAAGTGCTTGGTTTTAATTTGACATTGACTTTTATGAATGTAATGGTGTTTAAAAAAGCACTTTCTTTTGCAATATTATACCTGACAAAGGTCTTGTCGTCGATCCCAGTTGTAAGAGCAACAAATAGTAACTTGACTTCTAGTTGATCATTTGGAAAAGTGGCAGAAGATGGATATTTCCCATGAAACATCTGTCAAACTGCATCCTAATCATCACAAATACTGCAGAAGACCTACTGGAACCCGCATGGACCTAAGATTCTTACAGAAATCAGTCAAGTTTGGTAAAGGAAAAAATCATGGTTTGGTGGGGTTACATTCAGTTATGGGGGCATGCAAGAAATCTGGCAACATCGACAGCCTGAGGTATGAAGATCTCATTCTTCAGCCACCACATCAAAGTTCCTGAATCAAAGAAGGTCAAGGTGCTCCAGGATTGGCCAGCCCAGTCACCAGACATGAACATTATTGAGCATGTTTGGAGTAAAATGAAGGAGAAGGTATTGAAGATGAATCCAACGGATCTTGATGTACTCTGGGAGTCCTGCATGAACGCTTTCTTTGCCATTCCAGATGACTTTATTAATACGTTTTTTGAGTAATTGCAAAGATGTGCGGATGCAGTCCTTTAGGCTCATAGGAGTCATACACAATATTCATTCTTTTTCCACTGCACCATGACTTTATATTCTATACTGTACATTATTTCTGCTAAGTGACAAGACTTTTGTCTAAGCTAAGTCAGAACTTACAGTCCAAATTAAATCATTAAAAATCAAGTCATTATCATATTTTATTTTGGTAAAAGAAGCATAATCTAGAGGCCTTTGCCTTTCAAATAAAACACTTCTGATACCAAATGATCAACTAGAAGTCAAGTTATTATTTGTTGTTCCTAAAACTTGAATAGGCGACAAGACTTTTGTCAGGTAGTGTAATTGTCATTCAAAGACTGATCACACTGCTCTGATTTAGGTTAAAAAAGCTTAAATAACTAACAAAGCAATAGTGTCCACATGGTAAAAAGATTCTCATGTCTGTCTTGTGTGATATTACTCTCAGATTTACATAATAGAGTCAGTACATTGTTTTAATCTTTCTAAAAAGGCAGTTCAACTGTGCTTTGGTTGTAATGAGGGCACACACAGACCAAATTCTTACTGATGCGGTCTGGAACTTCATGAAAATATTATGTTCACTCTTTGCTAATGTTGGAATCAGAATGCAAAGACTGTTTTTCTTGGCACAGCACAGCGTCGTCTTGTCTTCAGAGCCATCTTTATAATTTGGTTTTTGTGTAGACACGAGTCTGCCTCTCTTGTTATTTAAGCATGAATTGGTGGGCAGAGCCAAACAGGCTGTGATGTAGAAGCAGGACTTGATCTTCTGGAGAGGCGGAGTTTAGTCACACTGTTACATAATATAGTGGCACGGTCTTTTCAGCACATTGGCTCCAATATACAGTCGAAATTTATTACCCTCCCCCCCTTTTTTATTTTTTCCCCCAATTTCTGTTTAAAGGAGAGATTTTTTTCAACACATTTTTAAACATAAGAATTTTAAAAACTAAATTTCTAATAACTAATTTGTTTTATCTTTGCCATGATGACAGTAAATAATATTTTACTAGATTTTTTTAGGCAATTTATTGTATGACATTGGTTTGTTCTGTAGACTATCAAAAAAATTGCTTAAAGGGGCTAATAATTTTCACTTTAAAATGTTTAGACTTTTTCCAGAAGAAAAAATATTATTGGACATACTGTGAAAAATTCCCTGCTCTGTTAAAAAAATGTATATATATATATATATATATATATATATATATATATATATATATATGCTATATATAGACTAATGAGATAGACTTTTATATCTCCAAAGATCAATGTTGATTTTTTTTGTTTTGTTCATGGCTCCTTTAAAATGTGTATTTATTTTAACAAAAATGACCCTGGATCACACGACGGGGTGCACAGTGGCTAAGTGGTTAACACTGTTGCCTCACAGAAGGGCTGTGGCCAGGAGGCATTTCTGTGTGGAGTTTGCATGTTCTCTCCATGTTTTCCTACTTAGATTTTTTGTCTTGTTTCGTCCAAATTTCTGAAAAATCTTATATCAAGAAGCATTTTCTAGACAAGCAAAACATAATGTCTTCTTTGAGAAATAATTTGGCAATATTAAGTGAGTTTTTCCTTAAAACAATCTAAAGCTTTTTAAGGGGTTAGCAAAATAACCTTGTTTTTTCTTTTGACATAAGATTATTTTTCTTACCCAATTAGCAGATTATTTTGCTTGTCCTATGGAAAAACCTACTTAATATCAGCATAATATTTCCTAATACAAGACAATATCTTTTGCTTGTCTAGAAAATGCTTCTTAATTAAACACGTTTTTTTTTTAATTATTTGCACTAGAAACAAGACAAAAAAAAAAGTAAGAAAAGCATTTTTGCAGTGTTTTATGTTATTTTACAGACTTTCTTCTACAATATATTGTTTTAAACTACTAAAATGTTAAAGTCATATTATTAAACTGCAGAGCTGAATTTTCTACATTCAAAAGCCCACAGAGATCAAGGTCCCAATGCAATTCATAACCATAAATAAATGGATAAATCCTGTAAATCCTGTAAATCACATAATAGGGAACCTGTTGAGTCAAATATATTTTTATAGTTTAACTTGGACAACTTTAAAGACAATTTTTCAGTATATTGACTTTTTTTAAAACCCTATATTCCTGATTTTTAAATAGTTGCATCTCGGCCAAATATTGCCATATCCCAACAAACCGTACATCAACAGGAGGCTTGTTTATTCAGGTTCATTCATTCATTTTTTTCAGCCTAATCCCTTTATTTGTTAGGGGTTGGCACAGCGGAATGTTTCCAGCACGTTTTACACAGCAGATGCCCTTCCAGCTGAGAAACATCCATACACACTCATTCACACACACAAATACACTAAGATCAATTTAGTTTATTCAATTCACCTGTACTGCATGTGCTTGGACTTTGGGGCAAACCGGATCATCTGGAGGAAACCCACATCAACATGGGGAGTACATGCAAACTCCACACAGACACGCCAACTGACCCAGCCAGGGCTTGAACCAGCTAACTTCTTGCCATGGGGCGACAGTGCTAACCACTGAGCCACCAAGCCATTTATTCAGGTTCAGGTGATGTTAAAAATTTTTTTACACTTAATCCTTGGTTTGTCTGTTTACTGAAAGGCCTCACAGTGAGAAATGCGTTAAGACAGTTAGTATCAGGAGTCTCTGAGAGGAACTGTTAGTGTGAGGAAATCAGGAAGGAGTGTTTGTATGTTTACATGCGCTTATGATTTTATCTGTGTGTACTTAACATCTAATCGGATGAGGATCACGGAATACTTATTTTCTCACGCACACTTGAGGTTTCAAAGTGTCCCGCAGGTGTAAGTTGTTTACACGTCTGCATATGTGCGATAGTCCCACACGTCATCTTTCATCCCCATCCCTAATATCACAGTACAGCTGAGCGCTAAAACTTTATGACACATGCGAAAGGAGGATCTCTCGTCCACCATCAGCAGGCCCATCATTCCCAATCACATCCTATCAGATCTCATCCAGCCCCGCAGTCTCTCACAGACCACTCCAGTTTGGCCACGCACAGATCATGTCCTTGGCAGACGGCGGCGCAACTCTGCCGTGTAAAACTGAAGTGTGAAAGTAAAATGGAGGTGGGCTTTAATTTGTGCGACCTGTACGGAGGTGTGCAGGAGTCACGTCGCCGGCTCCCTTAGCCGTGGGTAGAGTATTGACTGCCATCATCGATTTACCTGTACAAACATTCAGCCTCGAACCACATGTAGAATATTTCAATAACCTGGGGGGCTCCTCTCCCCCGAGCCTACACATAAATCAAGCACTACACAGCCAACACAAAGCAGGAGAGTTAGCATACTATTAGTCATGTCTCTGACCGCCGGAGCTGGCCGCAATGTGCAAACGTGGAGGAGTGTGTGTGTGTGTGTGTGTGTGCGTGTGGGTCGTGGGCATGTGACGTAAAAACCTCATTCACTGGTTCAAGTCTTGCACTTGGCTTAAACAGCTGGTCAGTTTGCTGAGGGCTAAACTGCTCCTAAGTGTTGAGATCTTTATGTTTGAAGTCATGGAGGCTGTACATTTTACCGACATTATATTCAAATTTATTAATGCATGCCTTTAGCAGTGGATGTATTTGTGTATGTTAAAAATGATGTCATCTGCCCATGTTTTTTTCAGTGTAGGAAAGGTTGTGAAGTTCAAGTCTGTTTATTGAGCATTTCTCTATATGACAATTTTATATTCATAACCAAACATTTGTATTGTATTAATAACACTACACATTAATGTTCAAAAAGGCAGCAACACCAAAAAGCTCCAAAAATGCCAATTTATTAAATTAAAAAGGATGATACAAGGCATGTAACGTTTCAAGCACACCGGCTCTTCAGGTTGACTGTAATGAACACTGAGTATGTTTACATGGACACCAATAATACAATTTTAATGTGATTAAGACAATACTCTGATTAAGAGTCTACCACTGTGATTTTTAAAATTAATTTAATCCGATTAAGGTCATAATCAAACTAAACAGAATTAGGACATGAGGAGTATGCTGATTTTAGTCGCATTATTGAAGTGCAGTACAGACGTGTAAACACAGCACTCAAACTATTACCATCATGTAGAACGTTTTGCTGTGTTTTGTGACAGGATAGTCTATACACACTTGACTGTTTGACAGTATTCTCTGCACCTAGCGAGTCAGTGAAGGACCACAGACACCTGCATCACGAATTGCAGTTTTCCCCCCCCCATATGGCGTGCAATATCAAATTCCATTAAAACAACACTCCTTCAGCAGTTCATACTCGCATCCAATATCTCATTTGTCATGGCGGCATGCATAAAATGTTCCTGAATGAAAATAAAAGTGCCAAACTGCAGTTAAAGTAGACAAATTAAAAATCAACACACGAAATGACATAAAACGCTGGAGGAAATGTGGATAGCGTGGTGATGCAATGACGTTAATCAAATTATGTGCTATGACATGTAAAAGGGGATCATGAAATGAACATTCAAAAAGCAACTCATGTAAACACTTTCATCATTATTGTCTTAATCAGATTAAGGCAAATAATTCGATTACTGATGTCCATGTAAACGTAGTCACTGTCTGATGAAGAGCCGGTGTGCTTGAAACGTTACATGCCTTGTATCAGCCTTTTTAATTTAATAAATTGCCATTTTTGGAGCTTTGGTGTTGCTGCCTTTTTAAATATATATTAATAACACTAAAATAATGCAATACGCCAATCAAAACATCCATATATTATAATGAAAAACTAAGAAAAGATAATTTAATTGTATTAAAGAACTTTAAAAATGAGGGGACCCAGAAAACCATCAGTTTACCATTTTTAACTGTAAACTAAAACACAACAGTGCCATTAGTGGTATCGCCAGTTGCAATGTTACATTTAGTTCCATTACTTATCTTCTGAATGGAATTTCTATGACTCCACATGCAGCTTTTGAGGTAAATTAAATCTTTTTCTGCTCCAGTTTATACAGACATTTGCAAATAGTGTATTTAATACAGTATGTACAGTACAGCCTGATCTCACTAGGAAACGTAACTAGTTTACGTTTTATCAGTTTAGTGGCTAATTCGTACAATTTTTGTACATTCAGTAGTACCAAAATGTACAATTTTAAAAAGGAGGCATGGCACTCAACCCGTCTCTAAACCCAATCATCATTCGGGGATGAGCAAATCTTACTAAATTGTACAAATAAGATCATACGAATTCATACGAATTAGCCACTAAATTAAAAAGTTACAAATTGCCGTGAGATTGTGTTGGCATACAGTAGATGTGTTTAAATGAAGTAAGAGTTTAGATGCAAAAACCTCTAAAATTTTCTCTAATAAAAAAAAAAAATCTAAAATGAAGCCAATTAAATCAGACTCCTGCGTGTGTTCAGTAATATCACTTTTATGGCAAAGAATAAATCCTTTTCCTAGTCTTTAAAGTGAAATATCTCATCATAAACAAAGGCTGAGGCTGAGAAAAATGTTTGTTTTTTGCATCTGAACTCTTCAAATATGGATCTGATTGTAAATTGAACGTAATACCATTAAGCTAAATTTCTAAATAAAAATTAAATGACTAGTGTTTTTAGTGCTGACCAGCAGCAACAGTATCATTCAGTCAGCTTGTCTAGTCTTGCACATAGTTTAGAGCCATTTAAATGACCGTGTAGTTTCTCAGACCTCAAACATGATGATAAGTCAGTGCAAGTACAGTACAGTATAGTGGACTTACTTTTTTCATTTCACTTCATAAATGTAAGTTCCCCTCTTCGTATTTTTGGACAGCTTGATAAAAAGAGAGCCTTTTGGTCCGATATGTGATTTCAAGTCTCTTTTAAGTGGCTGCGTGTCATAACGTTGCACAGCGAGCACATTTATTTATGTAAAAGTCCTGGCTCAGTGCATCTCTGAGGCTGTTTTACTAGGATTCAGCATGGCAGTTTGAAACCCCAGGATTAGAACAATAATGGGAGACAAGATGGGGATGAAAATAAGGGTGAGCATACTCTTCCTAAACCAAAGATCGGAAGACTTTGTAACCTAAGGCATGCAAAAAAGACTGCAGTTCCTCTTTGAGGTTGCTAAATCGATAAATAATGGAAAAGTTAAAACCAGTTGTAACACAGACCTTATTGTGGTTGAGTACTGACGGATGCACTTGCTGCCCATAGTAAAGCTAAAAAAAAAAAAAAAAACATGTCAGCCTTGCTCCCATGTGACCGCCTAAAAATAAAATATCGCTACGCGTCACATTACATTAGCACAACTGAACTTAATTCTTTCTAGAAATAGATATGCTAAAAACCTTAGGTAAAATATGTATTTAGTAATGAAGTGCTTGATATAAATGTTGATATTGAAGCATACTAAGTAGCAAAGATTAATGTTTACCCATTATTTATTTGTTTATTTTTCAAAGAAAAAAAAAGATTTGATTTTTGATTCTGAGCTTGCAAATTATATAAACACGTTTGGTTCCTAGAATGGTGAATACATCAAACATTTTGGGAATTAAATTTTTTTTAGAAGTACACAAACATGCTGAGAGTGTAAAACATACAAGTTGAGAAATTCAGTAAAAATTTTCAGCTAAATGACATTATTTTAATCTCATAGTTGAGGATGGATGTTTTAATGAACTCGTTCCTTAATGAAGTTCCTTAACTACAGTAATATGTACTTACACTGAAATTAATCATTTGCTTAAACGTACTGACTGTGTAAATACATGTTTTTACCTTGTACTTAAGCTTGGTTAAATAATTGCATGTAATTACATTTTTAATTGCACTGTTGACCATCCCTTACACCTTAAATCCACTCTTAAATCTGACCATACCACCAAACCTCTCCATAACCTTACCTGTATCCCACCTTAAGGGCACCAGCAGTGTTTTGCAATACATTATAAACAGAACATTGCATAAAAAATAAAAATAAAAACACAAAGTAGGTGTAGACACTTATATAATATAAAGGGGGACCAAACTTTTTTTTTCAATTATACTCATAAGGTGTGTGTGAAAGAAGGCATTCAAGTATCATAGAGATGTTAGTTTATTGATAAACCCTTCTTATAAAACCCAATATAAAAAAAAATCCTTAGGGAAGACAATCCACAGACCCCATGTTACACAGATTGTATATTACAAGTGATCTGGAATTGTGTGAAAGGGTCTGGTGATAACAACTTGAAATTTAGTCTATTTTTTTTTAATCCTGACCTTAATAATTGGTCTTCATGCACAACTCTTAGTGCCAAACATCACTCCCAAGTCACCTCAAAAAAAGATTATGAAATACAACACCTAAAATTCTCCCTAAAAGAGTTTCTGTTGTTTCTGGACCAGAACTCAGATGAGTTGCCAGATAAAATTAATAATGGCAGATGACAGAACAAAATGATAACTTTCAAACAGTATGCTACAAACTAATAATATGGATTGAATTTCCAAGCTTCTTTTTTTAGATACTGATTTGTCACAACTTGTGTTTTTTCTTGGCTATTTGTAGTGAACTGTGGCACTGATGGAGTATCATGAATGTGCAGCCATGTAAAGAGAATGAACAAGCTCTTATCTAATAAACAGGATAAAGGCAGCACATGTAGCATGGAACTGTTCTGTGATACTTGATGTTGATGTTGGTCGCCATTCACTGCCATAAAATGTGATCAGGACATTTTTTTCATATAGTAATCAGATACATGGCAATACATGCAAACTACAGGCATGACATTCAAGTTCAGATCTAGATTTTACATATATAAAATATGTGTCATACTGTACATATACAGTGAGGGAAATAAGTATTTAACACCACCATTTTTCTCAGAAAACATATTTCTAAAGGTGCTGTTGTCTTGAAATTCACCAGATGTTGGTAACAATCAAATAAATCCACATATGCAAAGAAAACAGCATTAATTAGTTTACAAATTAAGTTACGTGTAATAAAATGAAATGACACAAGAAAAAAGTATTGAAAATACTAAACAGAAAATACAAAATAAAGATTGGATTTGATAGACAAGACCCACAGAACCATTAAGATTTGCTTCAACTCTTTGTTGAAGTCTGTGATAAATTCACACCTGAATCAATTTGTGACTTCATTCTCCACGTGAGAGGCGCCATTATTCTGCCATCACCAAAAAAAGCCGCTTATATAAAGTACTGAATACATTTCAGTAGTTCTTGTGTCATTCCATTGTTATTACACGTATTATTTTCTCAGATTTTGTATTGTTGGCTTTTACCAAAATCTGGTTCAATGTCGACTGGTCCTTTAGATTATTTTTCCAAGAAAAAAAACATGGCGTGTTCTCCCACTGTAAATTTTGCAAAAATGGCCATCCAAAATGGTGTGTGTTCCTATATAGCCATATATAAACGCATATATAAGATTACAGCTAAAATATTTAAACCATATGTACACATTTATAATTCAGAGGGTTGAAAAATATATATGCAAATGAAAATATTTGAATTTTTACATATCGTCACCTTGGAATTATACGGTTCAATCTGTGTTCCGAATGATTTTGAGATATTGAGCTTTAAAGTTTTTGCATTCCATAGCAAACAATATGTGTGTGACATAAAATGTAAACAACTTTTAAAATAACATCCCATAATGTAAATAAGTTGTCAATTAATAAGAATATGTCAATAACTTAATTTTGACAAAAATGTCAGATAGAACCTTATAATTCCAAGGTCACAATATGTGAAATCCAAATATGAACTTTTATGTCTATATATATAATATAAATCAGATTTCTATGGGGGTTTAATAATTTTTTTTGCCCAAAAAAGCATAAGTATATATGTTAACATTTTATTTTTGGCTGACCCAACCCTGCTAGCATTAAGCTTTTTTGACTGGTTGAGTATTTACATCTTTTATTCAAAAACCCCTCATATTCACAAACATGCAATCGTTACACAGTTCAGTCATCATTCACAAACAGATGAGTTCATCTTCAGTGACAGGCAGTGTGAACTTTCTGTCTCTCAGTGAAGAACATCAGGCACATGTACTCCTAGAGCAAAAAATGGAGGAAGAAAAAAAATTCCTGCAGGGGTTTTGCGCTCTGTAATTTTTGGTCAGAAAATTGACCTGTAGATTAGTATCGAGGATGTGCAAGTGCCACTAGAAACTCTACTCAGAGCAAAGAGTCCAGGTTCTCAAGTCCTCACTTTTTTCACATCTATATTATTAGTGCCATGCAGATATTCAAGTAGACACGGTATGCCTTTTCAAACTTTGGGGCATCTAAATTTAAAGGGATTTTTTTTTACTTCATCATTTACGTATGTGGTTTAAAACCTTTATGAGTTTCTTTCTTCTGTTGAACACAAAAGAAGATATTTTGAAGAATGCTGGTTGCTGGACTTTGATAGTAGGAATGAAAAATACTATAAAAGTCAATGGCAACCAGCATTTTCCAAAATGTATTCTTTTGTGTTCGAAAGTAGTGAAAATACACTCACTGGCCACTTTATTAGTACTGGGTTGGACCCCCTTTTTCTTTAACAACTGCCTTAATTCTTCATGGCATAGATTCAACAAGGTGCTGAAAATATTCCTCAGAGATTTTGGTCCATATTGACATGATAGCTTTACGCAGTTGCTGCAGATTTGTCGGCTGAACATCCATGATACAAATCTCCTGTTCCACCACATCACATATTTGATTGAGTTCTGGTGACTGTGGAGGCCATTTAAGTACAGTGAACTCATTGTCATGTTCAGGAAACCAGTCTAAGATGATTCATGCTTTATGACATGGTGTGTTATCCTGCTGGAAGTAGCCATCAAAAGATGGTCACACTGTAGACATGGTCAGCAACAATACTCAGGTAGGCTGTGGTGTTGACACAATGCTCAATTGGTACTAATGGGCCCAAAGCATGCCAAGAAAATATCCTCTACACCATTACACCACCACCACCGGCCTGAACCGTTGATACGAAGCAGGATGGATCCATGCTTTCATGTCGTTGCCATTAAATTCTGACCCTACCATCTGAATGTTGCAGCAGAAATCAAGACTCATTAGACCAGGCAATGTTTTTTCAATCTTCTTTTGTCCAATTTTGGTGAGCCTGTGCAAATTGTAGCCTCAGTTTCCTGTTCTTAGCTGACAGGAGTAACACTCGGTGTGGTCTTCTGCTGCTGTAGCACATCTGCCTCAAGGTTCGAGGTGTTGTGCATTCAGAGATGCTTATCTGCATATCTCGGTTGTAACGAGTGGTTATTTGTCTGGCCATTCTCCTCTGACCTCTGGCATCAACAGGGTTTTTGCGCCCCCCTGAGAACTACCACTCACTTGATATTTTCTCTTTTTCCAGACCATTTTCTGCAAACCCTAGAGATGGTTGTGCATGAAAATCCCAGTAGGTCAGCAGTTTCTGAAATACTCAGACCAGCCCGTCTGGCACCAACAACCATGCTACGTTCAAAGTCACTTAAATCACCTTTCTTCTCCATTCTGATGCTCGGTTTGAACTGCAGCAGATCGTCTTGTACATGTCCACATGCCTAAATGTACTGAGTTGCTGCCATGTGATTGGCTGATTAGAAATTTGCGTTAACGAGCAATTGGACAGGTGTACTTAATAAAGTGGTTGGTGAGTGTAAGTTTTGAACAAATAAAGGATGAGTAAATGATGACAGAATTTTCATATTTGGGTGAACTATCCCTTTAAGAATTAACCAAAAGATTTACATGTGCATTTCAACATTAAGTTATAAATATTCTAATAAATTGAATTGTCAGTTCTAATTTTGTAGGTTGCAGCACTCTGATATGCATAATCAGTGTCTTTATTAATAAAGCGTTAAATTAGTTTTACAAGTCACGTCAGGGTCATCATGTCTTTATAATTGCAATTACATACTAAAAGCATCTGATAGCCTCTAACTAACTTTCTATTTTGGAATTACCCCTGCAACGACGGAGGAAACGCTCTGAATAAATCCATCTGTACACTAAGGAGAGATTTAAGCATGTATGTGTGTTTTTTTTCCTCCTGTAATGTTTGCATAATCAGAGTTTCTCTCCAATGGTGTTTAGTTTGTGTGGAGTTTATGTTAGCTCGCTCACTGTCTGTGCTGATGATAAGGTACTTAGCCGACTGCTGAGCCTAGTTAACGCGCTGTACGGCTCTGTGTGAGGAACGTATGGCCCAGTTATTGGATTTAGTTACATTTCATTAACATCATCGCAACGCTGAGGATCAGGAGCGTTTTGTGTTACTTGCACCATTGATCTCTCTGCGCTTCGCACTGACTCCATCGTCAGATATTTTTAGATATATTGCTCTCTCTGAGTGCCAGAGGCTATTCTGTATATTTTCATGTGTTTTTCGGAGCATCACAAACATTTTATTGATGTCTTGTTCTGTAAGAAACTCGGCTTTCCCTAACTGCAGTATGCTTTGGTCCTGGCTGAAATAGTGCAGCCACCCAGCGTGTTCGCTGGTAGCTGCCACTGAAATTAATAGTCACCATTTTATTACAGGGGAAACAATAACGGCTCAACATACACATTGTTGTTGTGCCAGTGCATCTGTCAATGGCAATCTGCCCGACCAATAATTACCATTTTTCATCATAGGTCCACATGTTTTGTTGTGTAACAGCAGACGGATGGGTTATCTCTGGGGTTTTGCTTACACAGCAGAATCCTTTATTTTAGCAGCCCCCCTTGTCTGCGCTGTACCACCTCAACATCTCCCTCTTAGAGGAATAAACACAGTTGCTGGACTGAACTGTGGAGTAAAAATAGAATAGCTGTGTTTTTTTTTCTTTCTTTCTCCGCATCAGCTGGCAGACGTGTGTGTGTGTGGGGGGGGGGGGGGGGGGGGTATGTTCATGTTTTTGCTGCTTCCTTTTAAATCTCTCGCTGAAGTATGTGTACGGTTCAGAATGGATCTTAAATGTATTGCTGAGACATTACCTTTTTGATACAGATGATACTATTTCTCAAGGTTTCGTAGCTGAAGCAAGGAGGCAGCATTGCTAGCCCCAGAATCCATGCTAATGTCTTATCCTAATTTTGGCCCTTCTCTCAGGAGGAAGCAACGCTTTGTGTGGCTGCTGTGTACAATATCTGTGCTGAAAGTAAGACGTGTGCGTGGGAGAGTATTGTCTATAAGAAAGGTTAAAGGTGATGCACATCTTTTTTTCTTTTTTAAAGTAGTGGTTGCTGATCTTTTTGACTCATATTAGCCAGTATTGGGGGGGGAGGGGGGTGGAGTCTGGTCAACAGCTGTGATGATAACAAAATAGAGGAGCATTACTTGTTCTTAAACTTTTCAACCTGCGACCCCTAAAATAACAACTCTAGTGACTTGCGACCCCCATTATGCTCAGAGGAGGTTATAAACATACAAGTATTGCACACAACGGTGCGCACACACCATTAGGAACTATATAAACATGATCATATTGACAACACAAGAAAGTGCAACAGTCTAACACCCATATAATTTTTATAGTCATTATTCATTGTGTAATTTAATATTAACCTCACTTAATGAGAATGGTGGGTACAATGTTTACCACGCAAGACTATTCTTGGTATAATTTTAGAGACCGCCACTTGGAGATCATCCTCCATGTTCAGTTGTGGGCTTTATTTGTAATGTATATGAGTGATATTTTTATATATTTTTATTTGCATGTTGTTGTTTTATGTAACTATTAAATATGAAGTATATATTAAATATAGGTTAAAACTATTTTTATCTGTCAGTTGTGGCGACCCCAGATTAATAAAGAGACTAAGCCGAAAAGAAAATGAATGAATTAACTATTTTTATCTTCTGTAGGTTATGGATAAAATATGGCAGTATAGTTTAATAACATATGTGAGATTTTTGGAAATCACCAAGAAAATTTTCTAAATATCCCATATGAAAGTGGTTTCACTAAACGTATGAAGCTCCAAGAACACTTTTGTGTGCCTTAAAAAAAATCCCACCAATGGGTTCATCATCAGATCAGGGTGTGCATTTACTGCATGCAATATAATGCTTGTAGCACTGCATACTCTGATGGCAAATGTGTCCTATTGCCTATAGTAAACACACACTCGGACCTGATGTGTGCACAAGAGTTCTTGAAGCTTTGTATAATTACAGTTGAACCACTGAAGTCACATGAAATGTTTTGACAATGTTTTTGATTTCTTATGGCTGTCTATGGAGGATGAGGGAGCTTATTATAGCTTATTATATCTTATTATATAGGCACCTTAAAATATCTTAATTTGTGTTCCAAAGATGAATGAAGGTCTTGGGTATTGTAAGAGCATGAGGGTGAATAATTAATAAATTAATTGTCATTTTAGGGTGAACTCTGAACTTTTAAAGTGACAGACAGCACAAACAGAGTCAGTGTTTATAATAAACACAACTTCATTGTGCATTGGCTTTATTGCATATGGCTAATATACTGTATTTACCAGTTTTCTTTCTCTATGTGCACTCTTAACTTTTTTTTTCTGTTTGTATCATGTTCCCAAAAACGTCAATGTTACCAGATTAGGCTAAAACTTGCCCCAAAAAATGAATAGCAATGTCTCAATTTTGTCAGCTTGTAGTGTTGTTGGTCAATGACCAACTTCGAAATCTCTTTTTATGACCAGATATTACATTCAATCTTTTAGTCAGCTTTTTTTTTTTTTTTTTTTTATTATTTCCCTTTGGCATTGTTGCATTTTAAAACTTGTTTTTAAAATTGTTTAATAGAAATTGTGAACTTCAAAATCAAACTCTTCACATTGATCTTTTTTTTTACACTTTCTCATCATCACTCTAGATAGTAAAACCCCTGTGAAAGAAGCATGCAGTACAAATATTTTATCAAAAATCTATATTTTGAAAAGGGGATTCCTACAACTGGTTTACATAAATCTAAGATAAAAAAAAACAAACAAACCTGTTCTCCCTTTATTTCTCCTTCTTTCCAAAACACTACCCTGCTCTAACCGGTCAGATGGCCCAGACATCCATTACCATATTTGAATTTGAGCTCTAGAGGTTTCCTCTGCACTTGAATGCACAGAGTTCTTATCCTTTGGAAGTGCATGCAAAGTGAAAAATGGCATCTTATTTTTTGTCATAATGATGACAAAAATCAAAGTCTTCTAGGCCTCTGCTACAACTGCATTTGAGAGTCAATATAAACTGTTTGCGGACAGTCAATTAAGAGCATAGGCTGGCATTATGCAGATTTATTACAAACCTTCATAGTTACAAAAGCTGGAATTCAGATGAGAATCAGTTATTCATTTGAGTTCATCCCACACTTTTATCTTTAAAACATTGCAAACATTATTTATATTCATAGACAGCGAGTTTGCACTACATGAAAGGAAATATTGGGGGGCAGCAAAAGTGGTTTTTTTATTAAATGTACTGTTTTCATTGCCTGTTTTAATCCACCAGCAGCATTGTGCATTTGTGCATTTGTGCATATGTCTGAAAGTGATATCACAAAAAAAATATTTTAAAAAGTTTGGTGAAAGGTAACCATGGTAACTCTGTGTAGATATGAAACCAAAGTGGAAATCCTCTAGGATATAGATAGAAAATGCAGGCTAAAGGGTTAATATGTTAAGTACAGCAGGTTAACCTTTCATCAGGCTTAGACGCCAACAACGTATTTACACACCAACTGGACACATTCAGGATGGAGGGAGTCTGAGAGAGAGGGTGTTCATAGAAAAACAAATAGGATAAAGGCAATCAGCGGGGTTTACAACAGGTATGAACAGTGAGACAAAACATGAGATAAAGGGCTCAAGGTAGGTTGGTGTGAGGCAGTGGCCATAACAGGATCACAGTGTCTCACGTGAGCCCCGCTAACACATTTTGTGCAAAGGGAGCCAACCGTTCAAACCACATTTCCCAACAGGCTCGCAAGCTGACTCAATTTCTTGTCATTGCTGTCATTCTGGACTCCATTTCCCATCAACATCACAGCAGATGCCATCTTCCATTACAGCCAATTAATTGGCAGTTGGCACTCTGAGCTAATTGTAGCTCTTGTCAATCATGCATGAAGATGACACAACACAGATAGATAAAATAAGGTGACCGTAATTTCCAGAATGATGTTTTAATAATTACTTCATGTTGCGCGCTTGTGCCCTTTTCCTTTGCCTCACAAAATACAATGTTTCAAAGGAGCTCGATGAGATTCTGCAAACATCAGGGACCGAGCCCATGATCCCATTTTAAACATCAGACCTAACCTGGTTAAGTCATGCTGTTAAATGCATAACCTCCTTGCACATGCAGGTACCGTTTTCCATTGGCCCACATTGAGCTGTGCTCATGTATTTAACAATAAAGCTTTATTATAATGGCATTATTTTGTTGATAACACTAGTGTTAGCTCTGAATGTCTAATTTCTAGGTATATTTAAAGCTCCATTTATATTTAGAAAGTGGGCTCCATTAATGAATTAAACTAATATGTTTAGGAATATTTGAAAGGCTAGACTGAGATTCGGAAGCTATACATGAAGAGATCCCTGTGAGAAAAAGTCTCTGGGCTCTATTTGTTAACTTTGTAAGTGGAAAAACTGAATGCTTCACTGGCGAGAAAACAGTTGAACAAACCATATGCAGTGAGGATAAAGAATGAGCCTCCTCCATTTGGCCTCTTTACTTTCTCATTACTTTAATTTTACTCTTTACATTACTCCTTTACTTTCATGGATAAGAAAACTGTGTTGTACGCACTCCACTGAAGACATTCATTAGTCTACATATTTAATTTTGTTTGTTAAGTGCAAAGATTTATTTCAAAACTATTTCTAAATTCAGTTCTAATTTCCAGCAAACGTGCATAAATGAACAATAATAACGAAGTGTTGTCAAAAAACTGAGTTATATCCAAACACACGTCGTATTCTTATTGCCCATATGGTCCAAAACCTGACAGGTGGACAAATCTAAACTTGTTTTTATAAAGAAATATATATAAATATGTATATAATAAATAATACTGCTAATAATAACAACATTATACAAAAGCAAATTGTCATAAATAAACTGAAAAAGTCCCCAATATGAAGGCAGTAATTTTTATATTTATGTAGTAAGTAATAGTTTTTGTAACATTTTAACCCTTTACATCTTTCATATGTAAAGATATTTGTGTATTGCTGCACATCCTGTATGTATTAAGCAATGTGTAGGCGTTTGGACCTGCATAGGTGCATTATTAACACAGACTTTACGCCAGCTTTCAGTTGGTCAATGCCGTGGTCTATTTCAGTTCCTCAAAATAGCAACGCACCAACAACGTGCCATAACACATCTCCTTTTTAGACTGGAAAGTCCATGAGTCCACAAAGTGGTGCAAATGGATTTGCTGTTTAAACAACATGGTGTAAAACGTGAAAATTAGGGTTATTGTTGGACAATTTAGCTTACCCAATTCACCTATAACACATTTTCTTTGGATTTGTGGGGGAAAACCGGAGCACCCGGAGGAAACCCAAGGAAACACAGGAAAAACATGCAAACTCCACACAGAAATGCCAACTGACCCAGCCGGGGCTCGAACCAGTGACCTTCTTGCTGTGAGGCGATTGTGCTACAAGTAGAAAAACATCACAACATAACGAAAGTGTGCCTTAAACACTTAACAAATAATAACTTGACTTCTAGTTGATCATTTGGTATCAGAGGTGGCTTATATGAAAGGCAAAGGCCTCTAGATTATGCTTTTTTTTACATGCATATAAAATATGATCATCATACTTGCCAACACTCCCGTTTTTCCAGGGAGTCTCCCGTATTTCAGACCCGTCTCCCGTATTGTTCTGTCTCCCGGAAAACTCCAGGAACTCCCTTTTTGCACGACTCTCAAAGTTCATCAAGATTATTTGGATTCATCTTCAGTGCCTCCTCCTTACCCCAGACATGCTCAATAATGTTCATATCTGGTGACTGGGCTGGCCAATCCTGGAGCACTTTCACCTTCTTTGCTTTCAGGGACTTTCATGTGGAGGCTGAAGAAGGAGGAGAGCTATCCTGCTGAAGAATTTGCCCTCTCCCATGGTTTGTAATGTAATGGGCAGCACAAATGTCTTGATACCTCAGGCTGTTGATGTTGCCGTCCACTCTGCAGATCTCTCGCACGCCCTCATACTGAATGTAACCCCAAGCCATGATTTTTCCTTCACCAAACTTGACTGATTTCTCTGAGAATCTTGGGTCCATGCGGGTTCCAGTAGGTCTTCTGCAGTATTTGTGATGATTGGTATGCAGTTCAGCAGATCATTCATCAGAAATATCTAGCTTCTGCCACTTTTCCAATTGATCAACTAGAAGCTATTCTTTGTCGCTCTTACAACTGGGATTGACGACAAGACATTTGTGAAGTATCTATGCACAGTATGTCATTAAAAATAAGCAGAACAAATAACATTATTTTTATTACCATATTTTATTTATTATAAACTCAAAATGAATAGCTTGTATTTTCTCTCTCTCTTTGCTTTTAAATCTACAATACTGTCTGAAACTTGACAGCTTTATTTTGACAATCAGTCTTCATCTAGTGAAGATGTTCAATTTTTGATTAGATGTCATCTCCAACAATGATGTAAAGAACAGAACACAATGTCTGGGCTATTGGATGCACATTCAGGACTGTTGAGGGCTTATGCACCTGGTTACCAGCAGACGCGTTCAGGAACAGTTGAGGCAGGTATTGCTGCAGGTAGCAGTGACTGTATTAGTGATGCTTGAGTTGCAGTGTTTATAGAAGAGGGCCTGGGGCATGGCTTCCTGGTACATGACAGCTCTACAAATGGCTTTTGCCCATAACGGCATGCTAATGCTTACAGTAAAACACTGGTTATGGTCACAGTCAAGCAGCAGCAGGGGACGTCACATTTGTTCCCCTGACTGGAGTCCGTGTGTGTGTGTGTACGTGTACGTGTGTGTCGAGATTCATCACCTTGTATTTGCACTTATTAAAGAGAGTGGGCGAAAATTCTCATATAGAAATCATGAGTCATTTACATTTAGTCTAAATTTAGGATAAATATTAAAATCACACATCATTAAATACTCTGGATGGCCATTTAAGCACTAAATCTGTGAAGCTGAAACTATTTACATAAAATAAGTGAATAAGTGACCCTACCTAAAATTAATGCACATCAGTCTGAAATTAGTTTTGTCTAAAGTGTTGATAACTATTCTTTTAGTTACACTCAGTAAATGCAAGATTATGCAAATATTCAATATAATATGCTTGTATATATCACATTTTATTCATAATCCATGCATTTTAGCAGAAAGTATATGAATACCTTCTTGGTGGTGGACTTTTTCACAGCATATCCCATTATGATCATATATGATGCTAGTAGCTGGTCTTTTGTGGCTGTTTGAATGCTTTTTACCAATTTATTGTGTATACTAGGAAAACAGTTCAGTCAAAAGTATTTTAATTACCTTTAAAATTTGTCAAAAGTGGACAATGTTTTAGACTCCTGTATTTACTGTCATTTACTGGTAATTAGGTTTATTAAAAAAAACACATCTTAATATCTTAATATCACACCGTAAAAAATATATGATCAATTAGTCCTGACAGCATATGTTTTAAGTCATTGTAACTTATTAAATTAAGTTAAACATGTTCTAACTTGAGTTTATAAGTTACACAAGCTGTTTTAAGCTAGTTTAACATAATATAAATTAAATGAACTCATAAGGTTATTTGAATCAGCTTAAAAAATTAAGGCAACCAGGATTTTTTACAATGCAGGTGTGAATGGGGTCTGTGACTGTGACTCATACCTATACAAGGGTTTTTTTTTCTTTAAAGGCATAGTTTACCCAAAATTTAAAATGTACTCAGTATTTACACCAAAGTGGTTCCAAAACTCTGAGTTTGTTTCTTCTGTTGAACACAAAAGTGTATATTTTGAAGAAATATGTAACCATTAATTTCCACATTAGAAAAAGCAAATACTATGGTTAAAGGTTTCCAGCTTTATTCAAAATGATGAGCAAATGATGATAGAATTGTTGTTTGGGGTGAACTATCCCTTTAAATCTTGTTTTAAAAATGACGTTTTTGGCTTTTCTTCTTTTTTCTTTTTTTTGGAGGGGAAATGATCTTGCATGTACTGTATGTAAGATTATGTAAGAATATATTTACAAAGAGTGAGGAATGTTTTAACAGCTGATGACAGTTGACTTATTTTCAAATCCATCTGCTTGTAAATCTTTCCCCTTTGTGATTTTTAGAATGTCCTGTGAACTCTTGAATAAAGAGATACCTCACCCCGAAATGAAAAATCAGTCACCCTCAAGTTATACTAAACTTGCTTTTCTACCACGGAAAGAAAACATTCTGATGGTCGTTAGCTATGTTTTCATCCACCTATTTTTTGATGCATTTTGGAATATCACATAAGCGCTTAATGTAAATGCCAAGATATGCATACATTTTGAAAACTGCACTTTTTCCAATGTCTAGACTCTACACAAGACCTCTGGCCAGTTCTCCTTCTCTGGAAAAGAATTGGTGGTGCCCAGCTGGGCCTGGTTTCTCTTGCATTTTTATATTTATTTTTTTGGCATTGAAGCACTAACCAGCAGACCGACAACATTGTAAAACCTCTTAAATGTTGTTTTGGCCATTCTGAAATCCCTCAGCCAAGTCTGTCATCAAAGTGGGTTAGAATTACTCCCAGAAATGTCCTGAGCGGCTGCTTTTTCAAAAAGTGGTTACGAGTCTGTGTTCATTGCAGTTCAGCTTCTTCGTCTGAGGCCCAAATCGGCTTGATATTTAGAGCCAGTTTATCAAGGAGTGGCGATTTTTTTTAAGTCTAATTTGTGTCTTTGGATGGAAACATAGCTATTGACTTCTATAGTGTTTTCTACTCAATTTGAGGGTGAAATGATCCTACACTATCTCTTAAAGGTGCAGTATGTAAGTTTGGCACCCAGTGATTGAACCGAGTATTACACTCTTGGATCACAACAAATGCAAGCGCAGGTTGCCAGATTAAGGACCAAAAGGAGCGAGTCCGATGATTGAGCCTAAAGGCTAAATCAAACCACATTCTAAATATTAGTAGAAGGAATATTTTTCATACTAAAAGTTTTTGTCCTAACCAACACATCAAATTAATATATTAGAAACAGCTTCCATTTTGTTGCAGTTGAACAACAGAAAACTGACAATGATCACCTCAGCTACACCCCATGTGCTTTATTCAGTGTTAAATGCTAATAATGTGAGTCTGAATGCCATTTTACTTGACATTTATTGCCATACTACTGAAAGCAGCAGCAGATAGTTCACCTCAGATCTTGATGGTTTAGAACTGTGACTCAAAATAAAACACATAGTGATTAAGCATGTACATTTAATAATGTTAAAGAGGTTTAATATGTATTAATTAGATTATAAACTTTGCCATTTCATGAGTGAGTGCATATTCTCTGCTTCTGAATGGCTGTATTTACATTTCTGTCTGTGTTTTGTCTGGTGCAAACAGCCAAATTGCCTATCACCGCAAATCTCGTCACATAGGTCACGTTTACACTGTCAGGTCTTGAAGCCCTATTCTGATTGGTTGCCTATATCTGATTTTTTTGCCTGTCCCTTTACACGTTCTTTTAATTGTGACTCATGTCCGATTCATGTGTTTACACTTGCCATACAATTCACGACGTTGCGCATGCGTAAAGGCGGATTCTAGCATCTGCACCACACTAGCCACGATGGAAGAAATTGTTTTGCTTTTAGCTCTGCGAAATATGCGAAGTTCGCCCAACTTTAAAATGATTTTGAGGCGGAGGAGGAGGGAAAGGGCCGCCATCGCAGCTTGCGCCTATGGTTTATATATGGCGTCCTCCAACATTCAGAGGAATTTGTGGGTACAAGAGAGATCTCAGGTCTGGTAGAAGCAAATTGTGGCCTCTTTCCTCCTCCATGTTTCCTTTGTTGTTGTTGTTTACCGCATCAGCGTCTCAACACACGCTCTTCCTTTTATGCCATTAAAACGCAGAGAAGTACCACATTGTCGCAAGTTTAATGACGTACAAAACAGAATACCTCAATAAATCCGATCTGCCTGTTTACATGATTGTTGCGTTGTCATGTAATGCATGTGTTTTTTAATGGTCATTAGAACATATCCGATCTGTCACATATGAGCAAAAAAATCAGAATCGGGTCACATTTAACTGGCAGTGTAAACGGGGCCATAGTGTGTTGTTAGGACACAGGGTTACAATCAGGGCTTTACATTAACACCCGCCAACCCACCAAATGCGTATATATTTCAGCTCTGGCGGGTTAGACAGACACCTCCACTAGCCTTTGGCTGGTTGGAAATCATTTTTAAATTGTAGTTTTCTTAAAAACAGGGTTTGAAAATAAGCATGGCCCAATATTCGTGCAAATGTGATCTTAGAATTGAGAAGCAGCACGACTGACAAAAATAACTGTGCTTACGCGAACAGGATGCAGGTAAATACAGAATGAGAGGATGATCACTCGCACGCACAGATGATGTGATGCGCGCGACTGTTAAAAAGAGTGCTCGCTCCCGTTTACTTGCGCGAAGCAACTGTGCGCAAGTGCGATCGGTTCTCTTTAAAATAGACTGGACAAAGAGTGATGATCATGCACCCACTCCTGCTGCTTTCAAGAGCTCAAGATAAAAAAAATTAAAATAATAAAAAAACAAATTTTTTGTAAGCAGCAGCGGTCACTGCTTTTTAATTATTCTTTGAACAGATTATTGACAGGCATATATTAACTATGTGCGCTTGATCATTCTTTCATTATCAAATACGATATGTTTCACCTGCTTTCTTTTGCTTAGTTATTTTTGCTAATATGGTTTAATTATATTTCTTTTACAATAAAATTGCTTTAATGGGAGATTACTCCCCGTTTATGTGTAGGTAACTGGTGTTCTGGGACTATTAGCCAGAACAAATTACTGTGCATATTTTAGATACATGACAATAATCCTTTTTTTTTTAAATGTAATGTTTTTTTTTAAAGAAAAGTTTTGTTTAATTAAAAAGTGCACCTATACAGCTATATTTTTCTTGTTTTAACACATTGAAAAATTGTGGCTAAGAAATACTTATTTGGTGTGGTCAGAGATAAATTTAGGTAAATCCTTAAATTTGAGCCCTGAAAAGTCATGTGAAATAAAAACTGATTGCATCGGACACAACCCATTTGCACATGCACACTGAGCAAGCTAATACACAATACACACAAGAAGATAAATGAATGAGAAGGCATGTGGACATAACACATTTAAATCAAGTCATTTTAGCATGTCAAAGTCAAATTTATGCATATAAAATATATTTTCCCAACAAGAAAAGTGTGGCTAGTGAAAATGACGAGTAGCTAGTAATGTTGGAAATCTACTATCCACAGTGGCTGGTGATCAAAAAAGTTAATGATAAGCCCTGGTTACAATGTAACCTGCTCACCTAATGTTTTATATTATTTGCTAATTAATAAGCTCATGTGGAACTCTAAATCTGTGTCTTATGTCTGAGTCTGCTTCTGTCCACCAGAGGTCGCATTTCGGTCACGGACGCATGCTCTGCAAGACATTCTGACAGAATGAATGAAATACGCTGTTTTACAACAAGAGTGCTGAAATATAATTGGCTAAACTGTCATTGGGCGGGTTAAAAGAACCAAAACAAAAACAGCGTTCTGGTACGTAACTCACATTTTCAAAGCAAAATAACTGACTTCAGCATTGTTTTTTAGATAAACAAGAATATTCATTTAGCATATTTCTTAAATATCTGCAAACATATTATGAGATTTTTATGCTTTAGAAGAGTCAAAAACTTACATAAAGCATTGCCATATTTTGAAAGACATTTGGCCAATAGACTATTTGACTTAATACAAAGAAGGAAATAAAGTGGAGTAAATATTAAAAAACATATGTTATGTTATTTCTATATATAATCAGAGAAAAGATAATAATATAAGGTCATATCTGCTGACACATATTCATTGCAGGGTCTTAGGTAATGCCTGGTTTTTAAAGTGTAATGTGACCTTTAAAAAAAACAAACAAATAAGATGTAATAATGCAAAGTTATGTGCATACAGACTTGTCTGGCTGAAATGTAACCTTTCCAGTACACATACATAAGAATACTTGCACACAGTTACTAGTGAACAAGGCCTATAGTGTGTTTACGCACATGCATAAGTGTGTATTTGTATTGTCATTGAACTCTATGTATATTTCATTGACTATTCAAACTAATTTTGTCACCCCGCCACCACATACAGTACACACACACACACACACACACACACACACACACACACACACATCAATTCGGTTATCTCTTCTCTCTCTCTATCTCTGCCTGTTTTATATTCATTCCCTTGTGTTGTCTTTCCTGCATCTCTCCCATCTTTCTTGTTGTTTTTGATGCACCTATGCTGTTGTTCTCCTCCTATCTCTCTGTCTGTTTCATATTCATCCCTTTCTATTAAGCCTTCCTCATGCTTCTCTCTCTGGGAGAAATTATTAATATTAATGTATCTCACTCTCCTCTCTTCCTTCGCCCGCTATCTCGTCCTCTTAACATTTCCCTCTTTCCATATCTGTTTCTTACTGTCTGTCCTGCGCTCACATTTCACTTGGATCTCTCTCTCTCTCTCTTGCTCTCAGTCTCAGTATTCATCTATTAGTGTTGATGATTCTCTTCTATCCCTGCAGCTGTACAGTCATCTATCAGTTTAATAATCTCTCCATCCTTCTGCCTTCTGCCCTGCTCTCTCTCTCTCTCTTCATCTCTTGTCTCCCTTCCTCTCTTATTTTTCACTGCACCGACTGTAAAATCCTGTGTTAAATGAACATGCATGTCAGAGTACGATAATTAGGACCATCATCATTAGTAACGGCCCGTGTCTCATTGGATACCCTTATATAAGGTTACTGGAGTCTAAATAACCTGCAGTGAGAGAGAGCGGAGCCCTCTTGCATGGGGTTCGGCTTGAATTAGCCATCCATCAGCCGAAGCACACTGCACCAGTTAATGCTGCTCTAAGACCCCATGAGCCTCAAGCCTATGGACATAAAGATTAGTACCATAGTTCACGCGTGCAGTGTTATTGTAGAAAAGCGCAAGGGAGCCAAGCGTGTAAATCTGGTGACGATGAGTAGCCAGATCCATTCTGTCATGCATAAATCTTAAATGCTTTGTAACACACGTTACAAGTTTTGTACATTTTTGCCAGATTATTGGTTACATAGAACAAAAAGTAATATAAATAGGATTACTATATTGAAATATACACATAAGTATTTATTATTATTTTCTGCTACATTAAATTTTTTTCCAATTTCTTTCCAGTGTAGTTTACTGTAAACAAGTGTAATTATATTTTTCTGGACTATTTTACATTTCCAAATCCAAAAGATCTGGACAAAATCCTGATTATGTAGCAAGTGGCGAGACCTTTACCAATTTCCATACTTCTTAACCAATAAATTAAGTAATTAATAAATTATTTATTAATAAGTTTAGTAAATATAAGAGAATGTATATTTAGGCAAACACCTTTTTTGTTAGAGGATTATAAATTTAAAACTAAAGGTAAAAATGTGCATGCCCAAAGTAAAAATATAAGAGTAATAAAGGTCAATGTCCATTCCAACATAAATAATAATAATAATAATAATAATATCTAAATAAAATTGGTCTTCTGATATTTACTTCTGTAAACATTTTATTTTTCCCTTTGTAATTCTGTCGTTCCTTAATGGCCAAAATTCCTTTTCAGGGAGAAGATTGTCTCATTTCACATATGATGCTGAAATAGACTCAATGACATCAAAATATTTAAGCAAAAGCATTTTTCCATTTTAAAAATGTTTCAGTAAAATGTTCACAAACTCTTGAAGCTGATCCATGATCACGTAAAAATTATGAAATCTGTAAGTGATTCAACACTGGGGACGACCTAAATCAGTGGTTCCCTAAGTGGGGGTCGGGGGACAATGACAGGGTCGCTTGGTGATCTAAAAAAGTCAAATAAATTTGATTAAATTATAAGAATGACCATATTTCAAACATAACCCACAGAAGAAAAAATAATAGTGTTTAATAGTAAAAAACAACAACATGCAAATGAAAAGCAATCAGCCTTTAAATTATTTTTTTATAGGATCGGCAGGTTTACCTTACATTAACAACACAGCAATAGCGTCAGCTGCAGCAGATTGATTTTATAGCACCAGGTTAAACATTCTGACACCTTTATGGCGATCAAATACATTCAAAATAAATACAGGCCATAACTGAATATTGAGAAGGATCTCTGATTGTCTCCAAAGTTAAACCAAGAATAGACTTGTGCTGAAAACATTGTGTCCACCAGTCTCTTTGGTTGAGGTTAATAATAAATTAAACAAATTAATAAATGACTATAAAAATGATATGGTTGTTAGAATGTTGTACTTTTGTGTTGTCAATATGCTCGTGTTTATATAGGCCTATCATTGTGTGCACAACATTTGTGTATTTATAACCACCTAAGAGGAAATTGGGGGTCGCGAAACACTGGCATTGTTATTTTAGGGGTCGTGGGCTGAAAAATCTGGGAACCTCTGATCTAAATAAACCCATGATTCATGTGAATTTTGTAGTATTACACAGATTTTTTTTTACTTTTTCAAGATTTCCTAAACTGTTATGATGCAACAAAGCCTCTTTTACTGAAATCACGTGACCTTGCCAATGTGATACGCACTCCGAACCGTTTATTTGAAATAAAAGATTTGTAAAGGTTCTTAATGGAGTTCTTCAAAAGCAGCCATCATTAGTTTAAACTGCGAGAAAAGTTTTAGCAAAAAAGTTGCCCCGAACTGTCCCATTTTGTCCTCATATGTACTAAATCTTTAAATAATACATTTAAATACAAGCTAAATGCATATTCATTGCAGATATGAAATATGTAGCCGACAGGTTTACTCAATTCCCCTGTTTTGACCCTTGCATGCATCAGCTACTTAAATGCTGTTTTGCATGTCTGCTGGTTACATAAAGCATGAACGCATATCAAGAGGATCATTAACGCTCACTGACAGAGTATCTGCGTGCACTACTAATGTACAGTAGCACTGCATATGAAACATCTTTTGTCTCTGCATCCCTAAAAAAGATTTTGTTCCTGCCAACTTGATGCATTCATTTCCTTGAACATTCATTTGATTGCAATTATGTTATTATACCTCAAATATCTGTCTTTGTAAGAGTAACAAAACATAGCTTTCTTCTTTGTTTCTCTTTTGCAGTAAAACATGTATTCATCACAAAGAGGCCTGTCAAAGAAGTGGAGTTGTTAAGGCTAAGGCGACACAACTTATGTAATTGCATCCAGATGAAAAAATAAGCAAGGACAAGATAAGCCACCGACCAAGGAGACGGAGTATTTAATGCAGAAATGCAGAAGTGACAACAATTAAAGAAACGCCATTCGAAAGACACTGGAATCAGCCTATCATCCTCTTTGGAATAAAGGAAGGGTCATGACCCAGTTGCCATGCGCATCACCACGGTGACCAGCCTTCCTAGTCCCTCCCCCCTCCTCCTCTTATTGGTCCAGCTGCTGTTGCGGCTCCTCCTCCCCGGTCAAGAGGCAGTGGGGGCTGCCTCCACCTGTCCTGCGGTGTGCAGCTGTTCCAATCAAGCTAGTCGAGTGATCTGCGCAAGACAACACTTAGAAGAGGTGCCTGACAATATATCAAACAACACACGATACCTCAACCTACAGGAGAACACCATACAGGTAAACACCATACATCTTCTTTGGGTGGGGTTGTTTGTGTTTCAGGGCTAACTGGTCACATTTTCTGCACAACAAAATTGTAATGCTGGCGAAACTACTGAATGCCAAACTGATAAATGATGACATTTTATTGAGCATGAGATACATTACAGATTGTAATGAAATGGTGCTACTTGTTTGAACTAGTGATGGGAGAGTCGCTTTTTAAAGCTTCACTACAATTGTTTTGCAAAATGATTCATTCATTCAAAACAGCACATGCTAAGGACACCTGCTGTTCAAATATAAAAATAATAATACTAATAATTAATAGTAATTCCTTACATTTATATAGTGCTTTTCTGGACACTCAAAGTGCATCCATATTGTGCCAGACTGCACACTACACACCAGCTGATTGGTGGAAAGGAGACAGAGTAATGAAACCAATTATGATATGGGGATGGTTAGGAGGCCATAATGGCAAATTTGGCTAGGACTCCTCTTTTCGAAGGACATCCTGGGGTTTTAACGACCACAGAGAGTCAGGACCTCAGTTTAATCTGAAAGACAGCGCTCACTGAGCACTATTGAGTCCCTTATCAATATACTGGGGCATTAGGACCCACACAGAGTACAGGTTGAGCACCCCCTGCTGGTGTCACTAACTCCACAAATATGTGTAAATGCAACAAAACATGCAGGCAAAACATGCATTGGAATTGTGAATATTAAATTAAAAGTATAACTCTTTTATAAATGTTCAAGTCTTATACTGTTTGTTCGATTCCATGGTGGGCTCTGCAAAACAGGCCAACATGAGACAATATACTATTTTTAACTATTATTCCTTTTAATTTAACAAATGTCTTAACAAACAACTTAACAAGCGGATTACATCACCCCACCCCCCAGTGGAAAACCATTGAATTTTCAAAACGTTTCGAAACAGTTATGACATGACATAAAGCCTCCTTTACTAAAATCACGTGACCTTGCCAATTTGATACACACTCCGAACCACTGATCTGAAACAAAAGATTCATAAAGATTTCGAAGCTTCATGACGCAGTACTTTAAAAGCAGTCATTACTAGTTTGAACAGCAAGAAGTACAGGAAGGTTTTTAGTGCCATGCGAGCTATACACTTTTAGAAATAAAGGTACGCGAGCTGTCACTGGGGTGGTACCTTTTCAAAAGGTACACATTTGTGCCTAAAAGGTCCATAATAATACCTCAATGGTACATATTACTACCTAAAAAGTACAAAAGTGTTCCTCTTAACATTTTTGGGTACTAATATATACTTTTGAGGTACCAATATGGACCCTTTAAGTACAAATGTGTACCTTTTGAAAAGGTACCACCCCGGTGACAGCTCGCGTACCTTTATTTCTGAAAGTGTAGAGTAAATGTGTTTAACTGAAAAATAATTTAGCTGACCACTAAACATCCATTAGGACATGTTTGATTTATTTAAAGGGCTCTCTGAAACAAACCTCAAATGGTTTTGAGTGCCATCATTCTCCACAACACTGATGTGGAAAACATCTGAAATACTGTCTGTTTACATGCATGCAAATATACATTTGTAATCCCATCTGACTTAATCGATCCAACTGAATTTGATCCAAAAAACATTTTGATTGTATTGGAAGGAAAGGTTTATTCTTTTTCTAATCCAATCTTACAGTAAAAAATGACCATGTAAAGCCTGAATTAGACTACTTTCTTAATTGTATTCAGAAGTCGCTACATATGCACAGTACACTGTTGAAATGTGTTAGCTTTGTCATATTTTGATAAATGCATGATAAAGCATATACAATACCACAGGCTGTATATTTTCATTAGGCTGCTTAATGAAGCACTGTATTTTAGAAGCACACTGTAGCCTAAATATAAGTTTAAATCAGCTCTATACATAATTTAATTAAAACAAAAGTGACATGAAGGAAATAAAAATAATATATATATATATATATATATACAGTTGAAGTCAAAATTATTAACCCCCTTTGATTTTTTTTTCTTATTTTTTAAATCTTTCCCAAATGATGTTTAACAGTTTGTCTGATAATATTTTTTCTTCTGCAGAAAGTTTTATTTGTTTTATTTTGGCTAGAATAAAAGCAGTTTTTTTATATCCATTTTAAGGTCGTCTACAGAACAAACCATCATCATACAATAACTTGCCTAATTACCCTAACCTGCCTAGTTAACCTAATTAACCTAGTTAAGCCTTTAAATGTCACTTTAAGCTGTACAGAAGTGTCTTAAAAATATCTAGTAAAATATTATTTACTGTCATCATGGCAAAGATAAAATAAATCAGGTATTAGAAATTAGTTATTAAAAGTATTATGTTTAGAAATGTGTTGAAAAAATATTCTCTCGTTAAACAGAAATTGGGGGAAAAAATAAACACCGGGGCTAATAATTCTGACTTCAACTGTATATATATATATATTTATATATATAAACACCAAAAAGAGTGTATAGTGTGTAGTCACATTTTTCATTTTTATTAAGTATACAATAATGATTGAACATTTCAGTTCACTTTATTTTATTATTATTAATATTATATTAATAATATACTACTAAATAGTTTTCTATAAAATAATATACTATTAAATTGTTTTCTTATTAATGTGCATAAAGATCTTCGTGTGTGGAATAAACTTTTTAAATTAAAATGATTTTTTTTTTACCTGCATTAAATTTGAACTTTTAACAGTAAAAGTTTTAAACAGAATGTATATAAAACACATAAAAGGATATTGAAATAAGATTACATTTAGACAACATGTAAACAGATCTGCAATCAGATTTAATTAAGATTAATGGAAATAGGTGCATGTAAACATAGCTACTGTGACTGCGTTACACTGCACTTGTAAAGCTTCCCTTTTCTTGTTCCTTCCTCATCCCCATCGCCAATTTAAAGTGAATGAGAGAAGCTTACATAGACATTTCAGATATTTCTTCTGTTAATAAGTCATATTAGTTGGAATTTCTATTTGTACTAAAAGTCTTTATAGCTCTTTTGTCACTGTTAAACCCAAAAAGTTAAGATAACTCAAACTATTTTGAGGAAACTGATTGCAACAAATCATTTAAGTTCAAAAACTAATCCTAATGGAGTACTGTCTTAATCCATTTGAGTAGACGTAGCAAGTTGAGCATAGTAAAATCCAATAAATGAAGAGAACTCAAACCAACTGAGTACTGTAAAACCCAATAAGTTAAGGCAACTCAAAACTCAAAAAGGAAACTGATTGCTATAACTAAATCTATCTATAATCTATAAACTAATCTATATGAGTACTGTGAACTTATTCCATTTAGTTTAAAGTAATAATTAAATCATTACCTTCAACACAGAGTTCAAAATTCTTTTCAAATAAGTAGAATTAACTTTTTTGTAAATTTTGAGTTAACTACACTCATTTCATTTGATAAAGTTGACTGTTGGGTTTTACAGTGTAATGCATGTTATACACTACATATAATTATCATGATCTACAAATGTCTAAGTTGAGGTTGTTGCAATTTTTACAGATGGTTAGAGATCTTTACTATTTTTACAGATCAGTTTAAGAACTCTCAATCCTTCTATTCAAACTTTATTCATATTCATATTATTATTAATATGACATTCAGCTCTTCTGAATCATGTGTTAGTGCCACTAGCACCAGTGCTCTCGATTGTTAGTCTGGAGCCCTGTGTTTGTTTGTTTGTTTCTTAGCTTTATCGAGTGTCAGTTACACTAATGTTGCTTGAACACTTAGCGCTAATGGTTCAGCCTTGCTCAAATATTTAGGATTCAGTGTGGAGTCAGGTGTTGAAATGACCTACTTTGTGTGAGAAGGTTTAGATTTATTCTCAAGATGAAGATAACAGTAAATACCTGCCTAATCCTGACACTGAAATTGTTAACCAAAAACCAGCTTAATAAAAAAATGTAACAATAATAATAATGATTTTAATCAAGCCTACATTTAAGCATTAAACATTGTGATTTGGTTTGTTGTGTCCTCGAGCCCCACTTGAAATGATTAAAAATCTAAAAATGTTTTAATACCTAAAGGCATCCTAGATTCTTTGGCTTCTTTCTCTCCCATAGCATTTTACCACACGAGTGCAGCTCTGACAGTTTCCACCCTCCTCTTCAACACCCCCAACCCAGTGTGTTTAGCACCCTCCTCCCTCCCCTGCTCCATATACAGAGGGGATTGTGGCAGTAGGCCAGGAGGAAGCTTCTCGCTGCCCAAGAAAAGCAGTTCTGGCGGCATCAGATGTACAGAGACAAATGCTTTCAGAGCCCGTCCTGTTTAGGAAGTATCAATATTCTCTAGTCTTTTCAGTTATTTATTTATTTTTCCAGCCTGGTTTAGTGCATTATTATAATCTGACAGTTTTTTTGTCCTTTGTTTAAGTGAAATTGACATGCTTCCATCACTAATTAGTGAGATTCACACATGTAGCCCTAATTGTGTTAGGTTACTGAAGAGATGGTTCACCCAAACATAAATATTATCTCATTATTTACTGTTAAACAGTAGAGTTTTACAATTTTAAAACCCTTTAGTCGATCTCAGAGTATGGCGGGAGCACTTTTAGCTTAGCTTAGCATAAATAATTGAATTGGATTAGACCATTAGCATCTCACTCAAAAATAACTAAAAGCTTGACTCTTCTGTAGTTACATCATGTAATATGTTTTCCTTATTATTCCTCCAGAATGGCAGTATAGTTCCTAGTCATATTGGCATACAACAATGGTTCCCAAAGTGGGGGCCGTGGGAAAATGACAGGGGGGTCGCTTGGTTATTAATTCTAATAGTTTAGTCAAATAAATTAGATTAAATTATTAGAATGACCATATTTTAACCATAACCCAAAGAAGATAAAATTTGTAGTGTTTAATAGTAAAAAACAACAACATGCAAATAAAAAGTCATCAGCCTTTAAATGATTTTTTTATATGATCGGCAGGTTTATCTTACATTAACAACACAGCAATAGCGTCAGCTGCAGCAGATTGATTTTATAGCACCAGGTTAAACTTTCTGACCTTTATGGCAATCAAATACATTCAAAATAAATACAGGCCATAACTGAATATTGAGAAGGATCTCTGATTGTCTCCAAAGTTAAACCAAGAATAGACTTGTGCTGAAAACATTGTGTCCACCAGTCTCTTTGGTTGAGGTTAATAATAAATTAAACAAATTAATAAATGACTATAAAAATGATATGGTTGTTAGACAGTTGCACTTTTGTGTTGTCAATATGCTCGTGTTTATATAGGCCTATCATTGTGTGCACAACATTTGTGTATTTATAAACACCTAAGAGGAATTTGGGGGTCGCGAGTCGCTGGCATTGTTATTTTTAGGGTCGTGGGCTGAAAAGTTTGGGAACCCCTGGCCTAGAAAATAACAGCTGTTCATGTTCTGTTGGTCTTAATACACAATGTAACTACAGAACAGACAAGCTTTAAATAGAAAAATGATCAAAACTCTTTTTTTTAAATTTGAGCAAGATGCTTATGGTCTAATGTCTAATCCAATTCAATGATTTATGTTATGCCAAGCTAAAAGTGCTCCCGCCAGAACTGGAGATAGGCTGAATAATTAAAAAAAATGATCAAATTCAATTATTTATATATCATCTCAAAATTAAATAAGCCTTTTTAAAAAAAAAAAAAAAAAAAAAAAGTTTCTTTAAAACCTGTATACTGGTCAAAAATGATGTCCCAATTTGATGTCTGGACTTTGATTTTTACACATTTAAGTAAAAACTTTAAATTAAATATAGATTTGTTTTATAGTTTAAATAAGTGCTGGCTATTTCAGATTAACCCTTTAACTGCACCACCAAGAAAAAGAAATTGGATTGCACTTAACTCCTAATGTCGCTAGTTAACACACTCAATGCTTTTTTTTTAACACATCCCATAATTTCTAAAATAGTAACCTCTACCAAATGGTTAATATGTTGGTTTATGGTAAAAGTACTGGAATTAATACATATACTATGAAAATCTGAAAATGTGAAGAGTAAGACCAATTCATTTAAAACAATCAAAATAAAACATTTTTGAATACTAAATCATTATTTTTTTTAAGTATGATAATAAAATGTTTCAGGTTGTCATTTAACATGTTATCTTGTTTGTTTGTTTTTTACAGTAAAATCAAAATCAAATGTAGTAGTGCAACAGGATTATGTTTGTTAGATTTTTTATTTTTTTTGTAAAACAACAATGCTGTATGTGTAAACCATTATTAAAAATTCATTATTAAATGTCATTTAACAGTCATTATTTTAAACAGTCAAAAAATGGTCAACCATTTTGTAAAGCAGTCAGTTAAAGGGTTACAAAAACCAACATTTATGTTGAGATGTTTTACCCATAACAAAAAATTCTGTCAACTTGCTTACCCTCCACTTCCAAACCTGTTAGAGTTAATTTCTTCTGTTTAGACGTTTTGAAAAATGTTGGAAACTGGTAGCCAATTACATACATATTTTTTTTCCTACTACAAATGTCAGTGGCTTCTGGATACCAATGTTTTTCAAACTATCTTATTTTGTGTAACTAGGAAAAAATAGGGTTGAAACCACATGACGGTGAGCAGATTATCATTTTTGGATGAACTGGCCTTTTAAGTTTCAAAAATAACTAAGGGACTTTTGTCCTGAATATGTGTAAAAGGAATGAAACGTTTTCGTGTTTCATGTTTTTTAAAACACAGAAAATACTTGATAATGTGCCACATTTTCATGGTGTATAGCAGGGGTGTCAAACTCAGCCCTGCACGTTTTAGTTCCAACCCTGCTTCAGCACACTTACCTGTAGGTTTCAAACAAGCCTGAAGGAATTACTTTAAACAGATGTGTTTAATTAGGGTTAAAGCTAAACTGTGCAGAGCTGTGGCCCTCCAGGAACTGAGTTTGACACATGTGGCGTATAGGAGCCTGCATAAAGTTTTAAAACCACTTGTTGCTGAAAACCAAAAAACACCTTTATTATGGGGGAAAATAAGTAGATGTTTTGAATAATCATGAATAACTTTGACCAAGCTCATGGTTTAATATACGGGTTGATAACAGGCAGAAGTAGAAGTTTTGTTGTGTAATGTTTGTGGGTCAGTTATTACTCTGAATTGCAGTATCCATGCATAGATAATATTGTTAGGATCTTATTATATTTCAAATAAATTGACAATGTTTAGCAATGTTAGGGAGTCGTGGTGGCACAGTGGGTAGTGCTGTCGCCTCACAGTAAGAATGTCGCTGGTTTAAACCTTGCCTGTGTCAGTTGGCATTTCTGTGTGGAGTTTACATGTTCTCCCCGTGTTCACGTGGGTTTCCTCCGGGTGCTCCGGTTTCTCCCACAAGCCAAACCCGTGCGCTATAGGGGAATTGGGGTTAGCTAAATTGTCCGTAGTGTATGTGTGTGAATAAGAGTGTATGGGTGTTTCCCATTGATGGGTTGCAGCTGGAAGGGCATCCGCTGCATAAAACATATGCTAGATAAGTTTGCGGTTTATTCCATTGTGGCAACCCCTGATTATTAAAGGGACTAAGCTGAAAAGAAAATGAATGAATGAATAAATAATATTAAAATAAAAGTGTTGTCGATTTATTTAAGATGCCCCTAAACAGAGAGAACTGGTAAAAAATGCATCTAGATCTAATAGCTAGAGCTGCACTCTTAGCAACTGACAAAATAGACACAAGCAGGCATTTTTGGGGCCAAGCACTTGAGGAGCACAACATGCTTTCTTTTTTTGACATCTGCTTCTGATTTTAAAGTAATGATTAAGAAATAACTGAATAGTTACATTTACAATCAACATAATGATAACATTAAACAGGATAAGTTCATAATGATCTTTTACTTTAATGATGTTTTTATTTTAATTATTTTTGGACCTTAAAGTACAGCAACCCATGCTGTACTACAGGTCTTCTGAAGCCATATGATAACTGCGAGATAACTAAAACTTTTTATTTTATTATTCATAACGTTCCCTTCAAAAATCTTGCAACAATGCCCTGTAAGTTTAAAACCAAACAGAATTCATTCTTGCTTGTCAGAACTGAACATGGTTCAAATGCCAGTTCAAATGTGTCGAATTACATTTGAGTGCTGCAGCGGAGGAGAAGATTTGCCGTGAACAGCAACTTAAATTATATTCTGTTCCTTGCACAAAGCTGTCATATGGCTTCATTTTAATGTGATTTTACGTTGTTGTATTTTTTCCTATTTTTTAAGCATTGAAGAAATGGTTAATGTGAACAGAAAAAACTGTTTAAGATTTGTCAAACATTACCTTTTGTGTTTTATGGATTAAAAATAACAGCATACGGTTTTGGAACAACATGAGGTTGTGTAAACAATGGCAGTTTTTATTTTTGGGTAAACTATCCCTTTAATGTGTCTTCAAACATTACGTGTGACAACTTGCAAAACATTTTATCTGTAAATCAAAACAGTCAGTATTTGATGTACTTTTTTTCAACTTGTGTATGACTTGATATTTTCTAAGATATTAATCCTTCACAGGAACAAAGTTATCACACATTACTCTAATCCTAAACTTGTACCTGTAATTTTCTCACTTAGGTGATAAAATCAGACACTTTCAAGCATTTGCGGCATCTGGAGATCCTCCAGCTCTCCAAGAACCAGATTCGACAGATAGAGGTTGGTGCATTCAATGGCCTTCCAAACCTCAACACTCTGGAACTGTTTGACAACCGCCTCACGCTGGTGCCATCGCAAGCTTTTGAGTACCTTAGCAAGCTGCGGGAACTGTGGTTACGAAACAATCCCATTGAGACCTTACCAGGCTACGCATTTCACCGTGTTCCCTCGCTGCGGCGTCTTGACCTGGGAGAGCTCAAGAAGCTGGATTATATATCTGATGCAGCCTTTGTTGGACTCATCAATCTGCGCTACCTGAACTTGGGTATGTGTGGCCTGAAGGACATCCCTAACTTGACTCCCCTGGTGCGACTGGAGGAGCTAGAGTTGTCTGGGAACAGGCTGGAAATCATCAGACCAGGATCTTTCCAAGGCCTGGAATCTTTGCGTAAGCTATGGCTCATGCATTCTCAGATGTCTGTCATCGAGCGCAATGCTTTCGATGATCTCAAGAATCTAGAGGAGCTCAACTTATCTCACAATTCCCTGCACTCTTTGCCCCATGACCTTTTCACCCCACTTCAAAAGCTGGAGCGAGTGCACCTCAATCACAACCCATGGGTTTGCAACTGCGATGTGCTGTGGCTAAGCTGGTGGCTAAAAGAAACTGTACCGAGCAACACAACTTGTTGTGCACGCTGTCATGCACCCCCCTACCTGAAGGGAAAATACATTGGGGAATTGGACCAGAGCCATTTCACATGTTATGCCCCTGTCATTGTAGAGCCACCCACCGACCTCAATGTAACAGAGGGCATGGCTGCTGAGCTCAAGTGTCGCACTGGTACCTCCATGACCTCTGTGAACTGGATCACACCGAATGGCACCCTAATGACCCATGGCTCCTATCGTGTTAGGATTTCAGTGCTGCATGACGGCACACTGAATTTCACCAATGTAACACTGCGTGACACTGGACAATACACCTGCATGGTGACCAACTCTGCTGGGAACACTACGGCAACTGCTGTCCTGAATGTGACTGCAGCAGACGTTAGTGTCAACTACACCTACTTTACTACAGTCACAGTAGAAACAGTGGAGACTACGGGAGAGGAAGATTCTGCCTTGCGTACCTTTAACGAGACTTTCATCCATATTCCTGGACCGACTCCTTCTGGGCACCTCTGGCATGAAGTTGTTCCCACTACTGCCTCTTCTCTCTCAATCTTTGGCTCATCGTCTTCTCCTCGAGCAACCAAACCCACATTCACAGTCCCCATTTCTGAGCCAAGTTATCCCTCTGGACTAGATGACGTGATGAAAACGACCAAGATCATCATTGGTTGTTTTGTGGCCATTACCTTTATGGCTGCTGTCATGCTGGTAGTGTTCTACAAGCTGAGAAAGCAGCACCAGTTGCACAAACATCATGGGCCAGCACGAGCCATCGAAATCATTAATGTTGAAGATGAAATTGGAGCTGGAACGGGCATCCGTGGCAGCGGCATCTCAGGAGGATCCACAGTACCCCAAATAGGGTCTGGAGGAGGCGGACAGAGTTTACGGCTGCACCACCCTGAAATTGTCAACCTACCCAACCTTGCACGAGCAGAGCATCTTAACCATTACTACAAGCCCCATCACTTCAACAATAACATGATGGGCCTGGGCCTTGGTGGAGGCCTAAATAATAACAACAACCCTTCACCCTGCTCCCAGGTCCAGACACCAATCTCCTGCACGCAGGTGCCAGTCTCTGCAGGAAGTACATCATGCTCCATACCTTCTCCAATGCCTCTGCCGACCCTTGGCATCCACGGGTCACTGAAAGGCCTGATGGGTAAAGGGCAGAACCCACAGATTGAGCCATTGCTTTTCAAGAGTGGCTCCAAGGAGAATGTTCAAGAAACCCAGATCTGAAGTTGAGAAAGCGAGGAAGGGAGAGGGGGAGAAAGGTAAATGTGCAGATAAGAAATGGAGAAAGAATATCAGGGAGACAGAAACAGATGAAGGGTATTGGCTGTTCAACCCCTATGGGTATGTTCTCAGGAGTAATGAGAAAGGCAGACCCAGCATTGTATGAAATATTACCTACACAAGAATACAGCTGTGAAATCACTACAAAGTACATATGCTGGCAAAGAGTGGGAGAATTTCTAGAAGGAACACAGGCAACCAAACCAGAGTTTAAAATTAGTCTTGCCATACTCTGCCCCGCACGCATCAAGGGGGATCATCAAACATCAGCAAACAAAACTACACCTGCCAACAAAATATAAATCGATTGTTTTTTTGTGCAATGCAAGATTGATAATTACGTGCCAAAACTGCACCAATCTGTGCCAAAGCAAAATCTTTGCACATCAGCATCACTACGCATATGTACAGACATATTTCAGAAGACGAAAAAATCTGTGTGTACATCACATCACATAGAGAACTCCACCAATAAGGCAGAGATGCTACTAAAATGAAAATCATATGCACCATTAGGTAGGAAGTGTATATAGAAATACATGGAAACCTTCAGTATATGGACAGTGGTTGAGAACGAAAGACCACTTGTGCAGATGGTTTAGAGAACCATCAAGCTCCGATAACAAAATGGATCATTACGATTTTGTAGTGCTATGATGGAAAGGTGGATTAGTAGACCAGCACTGTGTAGAGGGCTTGTGTTTCATAATGATGACGGACTCAGTCTCTCCCCTTTCTCCAAGGCTTTCACAGTTGAGGGGAAGAGAGGAAAAACAAACAAGAACCTAAAGCGCAAAAAGACAAATGAAAGTTATACAAATTTTAAAAGAATATATAAACTGAAAGTATACATGATATATAAATATATTTTCATTCAGAGGAATAAATTATGAAGAATATTTGCATTTTTTCTGACTGAAAGCCACGGCTTTTGAAGAATTAGCAGCTGCTGCTGTAGCTCTTTGTCATTGAAAACTCCTTTCTCTCCATAAAAACAAAAATGCGCCTGAAACTGGTACGTCCTCATGGGACTTAAGGGCATCCTGAGGAGACTGAGGGACAGGGATGGATTATCTGGAAATTATGTTTGATTTCAGATCATTTGGCTTTGTTTTATAAGTCTTACAAGGTTTCCCTTTCCTTTTCTATACCTAACAGGGTCAATGAGGAGAGGTTATTTTAATTTGAATTATATATACATGATACTGTCTAAATCCACAGGCCTTTAGGATCCAAATTGGGTCGATCGGTTATCACCATTATCAACAGAAGACAATAATGATGATACTATGTAATGCAGTGGAAAAAAAGAAAACACTGTAAAAGTTGATCTACATGCTGCTATTCTGAGAAAGAGTATTTTAGTGGGACATTTTTATTGAAATCAGAGTAAAAAATGGCTCTTGCTGACGTTACATTACTACTGCTATCATCATTATTGACAAAACATCAAGTGTCAAAAGCATAGCGGATTTGATGTGTTTCTTTGTTTTTACCTAGAGGTGATGTTTGTTTTTCATTGTGTAAAAATGATTGTCACTACTGCTGATAATCCCTCAGAAAAGCTGGAATAACAGTGGACATACTGACAACGACAATGATTTGCTTGAAGCACTATGAAGCCACAACAACTCCAAACAAGGAAATAGATGGGCCTTAAAATGGCCTGTCCCCTCTGTTTTGTACAAGACAACTTTACCAGGACCCTGCTTTTTTTGCCATTGTGATTTAACAAGATTCAGAACAGAACACAAACTCTGGTGAATACTGCAGGGGTAAAATGGATTATTGCGAACACTTTGTCCAGACATGTGGACGAAACTACTGTTTGAGAAAAGCGAACAGAGGACCTTTTGAAAGGTAAGAGAAAACCCACTCAGTGAGCAAGATTGGAGTTTGGAAAGCTTTTTTAAAAAAACGAAAATGGACAAATAAATGAAACTATAGAAACTTATAGAGCTCTTTTAAAACAAATCTATTATGATAATAAGTGTCTTTCATTATTTGTTTTTACCTAGTTTCTTTTTGTTTCTTTTTCAAAATCAAGTGTTATCTTAATTGTAATATTGTTATTGTTATTATAATTAGCTAATATTACACGTTATAATTATGAAAAATGTTCTGTTAGCAGAAGTCACTTCGAAATTTAAAAAATATATATATACACATATATATGGCACACAAAATGGCAACTGAAATTGTGAAACTTGGTGGCATTGATTTGTTCTATGTTTTTCTGTTTCCCATGTATTTGAGGTACCACTGTATGTAACCCTTAGAGCGTAAGCTTTGTGACAGTTCTCCAGAGATGCAGACAGAATGTGATTTGGCTGGTGGTAGAGTTGTTCTCTGCAGAGAAATAGATATGAGAGAGAGAGGAAAAAGAGAGACCGGGTTCTTGATACATGCTTGTTCTCAGAATGTCACCCATTATCAGTGCCGAGAAGTGTGACTGTGCCATGTCAACACCCTGTTGCCACAGCAACACGCCTTTGCACTAATGTGCCAAACACTGTCAGAGCCAGGGTGCCATCTTTGTGGGTCCCTGTGCCTGTGTTTGTCAAACCTTGTTAGCCTACAACACGTACAAATATCCACACGTGAGCACACCACCGTGTCATCCGACATATTGGCGCACCCATACTCTGGCACAGCGTCCCAACAGGTTCCTATGGTGAGGTTTCCCTGGCAACTGTTGCTGCTGCGACAGCCCCCCCTCCCCTCCAACCTCCACCTCCATCACAGCGTTCAGGTCTCCAATGCAAATGTGAGGACTGAGACAGTATAGGACGCCATTTATGAGGGCATAACCGCGTTCTTAAATCACAAATTAGCATTTTCACAGCACATTGCATATCAATAAAGCTCCTTAACATTGACATTCATGAACCTTGAGTAGCAGTCATCGAAACGTCCCTATCATTGATCTTCCATAGGCACATCATCCCCTACACTCGAAATTACCATATTCTCCCTCTCACGGCAGCATTTGCATATGTTCATTTGCTTCGCGGGTGATAAACATACACATCTGCTTGTGTGTGTGTGTGTGTTCATATGTGTGTACCAGACTGTAATCGTATTACATTTGTGCTCAAGGCATATGCTTTCTTTCCAAAGCAACTCACAAGGAAGTATTGCCAAGCAGACTGGTGGTAGGACAGGGCAGAGACTGTTATAACATATCACACATCTCATGATCTTCACCCAGCCTGCAACCTCAGATATCTCCGAGTCTTTGTGAAGCATGCGAATGCCGTGACAAAGGTAGGAAGACAGGAGCCCTCTCTCTCTCCCTCGTAGCACTGCGGTATCTGAGTCACAGGGCCCGAAACACACACTCATACACATCGAGCCGACGGATCTCCGCTCTCTCATAAACACGCTTTGCAGAGAAAGACCCTGCCCACCAGCTGGTTAGGACTTATGCAAAGAGCACCAGAGAATGTGGTGTCGCGGGTTTTGGCTTAACCATGTGTCTGATTGCGAGTGTATGAGAACTATGGGAATGGCCATTCGAGCTTTTGTAAGCTTCTTCATTTCGACCAATGTTTTTCATTGAGATTGTTTTCGTTGCCCTCGTGTGTCTGTGTGTGTGGGAGAGAGCAAGTTTGTGATGTGTGTTTTACAATAAGAAACTCGGTTTTGTTTTGGCGTGCGTGTTAGTAACATCTCTGTGTGTTTGTTTATTTATTTTTGCCATATTTTGAGACGGTGAGAGTCAGACATCCATTTTAAATCCCCGGTTTAAATCACTTTAGCGTATTTTCCTGACGCTTTAGGCTTGTGTGTGATCTTCTGAATGGAGAAAAGGCATCAGTTGGGATTTTTCATTTTTTCCTCCCTTAAAACCCCAATCGAGAAATCAGGGGGCAGCCGTGCCAATTTCCAACCGGTTGAAATGGAGGGAAGTACTTCCTAGTAGCGGGTCGTGATACATAATTCAGATGTGCGATGATGGTCCACGGATTTTTGTGTTAAAGTTGCAGTCATGCTCAAGCTTTGACAGACAAATCTAGGGCAGCTCTTGCTTTTGGGTGTGGGGTGGGGGTAAATATAATACTCTAGCATTTACTTCAAACATTTGTATTTGGTCGCTTGCGCTTTGGTCTTAGATTCATCAGCAGAACATCTATAGCACTAGTCCCTGAGATGTCACAATGTGAACAACAAAACCAAGTGGAGCACGCAAACAAGCAGCTTCTACTCACTTCAGAGTGTGTCACTAGAATATCAATTACAGTTTAAAATCAGACTTCAGTCCTACTGCTGGTGGAGGCTGTTGTGGTGGTGGCTTTCTAAAGCAGCTGCGAGGGATGGTGTCATTCTTCACGTGTAACACTGCTTCATTGTAATTATCATGGCTAGACTGAACAAACAAATCTTTCATGGTGTGGTGTGCATGACACTCAAGTCCTTAAACACAGATTTTGCCAGCTCCAGACACCCTGACACTAATTCTGCCAATTGTGGGGCTGGATTGAAAAACAGCATTGTGCAATTGTTTAGAAAAGAAATGACGCATCAAGCTTTATCAGGGTCAGTAGTGTAAACTATGAGACTTGAACTAATGCAGCATTTTTATAATAATACAAAGTATAGCAATCAAGTACAATTGATCGATTTGGATGAAACCAACTGTTGAGTTAAAATTACTATTTAACATTATTAATAATATTATTTCAACTATTTTATTTTTATCTTGCGTCCATTACATATGTCCAAAACAGAAACTCAAACTTGAATGCAGAAAACAATGATGTACATTTTCACACATTAAAACAGTTTTATATTCTTAGAGCTTTCTTAGATCAGAGAAATATCTGGCATCAAAAGTTTACCACTTTAAGTACGCTTCCCCAGATTATTATGGTAAAGTAGCATTCCCCACCAAAAGTCTAATCCAGGGGTGCCCAAACTCAGTCCTGGAGGTCCAGTGCCCTGCAAAGTTTAGTTCCAACCCCAGTCAGACACACCTGCGAAACATCCAACTTGCCTCAACACACCTGCAAGAAACTAAAAGCTGGACACCGGCACTCGAGGACAGAGTTTGTACACCGCTGGTCTAATCTTCACCTTTGTCCAACTTCAGAATGCACAAGTATGTGAATAAAAGCTGTGCTAAGTATTTAAATTGCAATCAATATTTTAGTGGCAAAGTTACACCATTTAAACTCCGCTATTCAAATATTTGAGGTTTTTCTCATGAACATTAAAATCAGTGGCAGCACCAAGGTGAGGCTTGATTTGACATAGGCTTGTCAGAAGCCAAAGGACAGTCACTTTTTCTTTTAAAATCGTGAGAAAAACTAGTTACTTAAAAGATACCAGTGTACTTGTTAAAAATCTTAACATGTTTGCTGTTAATCTCAACAACAAATGAACTGTAATATGCTTCTTGTTGGCAGCTACTATGAAAAATTTGCTTACCTGGAAACAGTTATATGAATTTTCTGGACCTTGTCTATTGCAAATAATTATAAAACTGGCAAATATAGACTGCATAAAAAAGTCCCTACTATGTGATCATTAACTGTAATTTATAATAATACTTTGGTAGTTGGAATTAAAAGTTCAACTAACAGTGGCAAATGAGAAGTTTGATAAAGCAGAAAAAAGTAAAGCATGCCCTTTTTAAAGCTCCTGTTTATATATAAAAAAAACTATTTGACTGAATTTGAATGTCATTTAGATAGCTAAAGCCATCAATGTAATAATTTTTTAACTGCCCCTATGAAGTGTTTGGTACCACCAACCCCTCCTCTCCTCCCACAAAATATCCTGGCGACGCCACTGAAATCATGACACTAAATCCTCAACCTCAATAAAATTCAGCTTCAACATCAAATACCTAGGTGCATCCCAAATCACATTCTTATGCACTATACTACGCCATTTTGTACTATAAATAGTGTAGTGCGTTCACACTGAAAACTCAAAAAACAATAAGTGCACTGGATGATGCTCTTATTGAACTGGTTAAACGATGAGGCGGAGCTATCGGGCATATATATGTTGGATTACTTGGATTGTGAAAGCAAAATTCTCCTATGAGAGTGATTATGCCGCCTCCAGATGGAGAATGCGATTATACTCATTGCAGGAATTATTTGGTAGTTTGGCCATTTATTTCCTGAATTTGGGACCAGTCAGACGTCATCTGGAAAACGGTATGAATTTCTGCTTAGTAAAAAAACATTAGTGTTCCATTTTGGACGACACTACAATCAAGTTCATAAGTACAAAGTGCATAATATGCCATTTGGGACGCAGCTCTTGATCCTGTTAGCACCAATATCCTTGTGGTTAGTGCATCAACACATGGCACTACGGTGACCAGAGTTCGATTCCTGGCTTGAGGTCCTTTGACAATCCTTCCCCTCCCTTTCTCTCCACTCCTCATACTTTCCTCTCTATAATCTCCACTGTCCTTTCCCCCTTAAAAGGTATAAAACCCCTAATAAAAAAAGCTTGAACCACATAAAACATAAGTTATTTAAAATTTCCTCTGTATTTTTAATCAATAACATTCAGTGTATGCATGTGTGTCTATAAATACTACAACAGACCAGGTTAAAATTAAACATGCTTAGTAAAAACAAGCAAAAAAACGTTTAATTTAACAAATATCTCATGCATAATTTATTAGATCATCTTTTCATGGCCTAAAAAGACAAAGTCATGTTGAATTGTGTGCTACTGAAATTTGCTGCAGAGCATATTACTGCTTTCTGCTGTCAAATGCCCCCAAAACTACAGTCCTCTGCTGTGGTACTGAGAGTGAAAGTGAACAGATCCTATGGAGCCAGATCAGTCTCAAAAATAATATATTTACAAAATATAATTTATACATCCACAACACAGTTCAGGTAAAAAAAAAATCTAATTCATAAGTTCATGATTCATAAATACAAAAACCCAATTTGTAAATTCAAAACACGATTTGTAAAGACACAAATCCAATTCAAAAACTCAAAACACAATTCGTAAAGACACAAATCCAATTTGTAATTTCAAAACACGATTCATAAATACAAAAAAACAATAAAAAAGTTCAAAACAATTCGTAACTACACAAATCCAACAAGTAAATTCAAAACACGATTTGTAAAAGACATAAATCCAATTCATAAATACACAAATCCAATTCATGAATTTAAAACGTGATTTGTTAAGTCAAATCCAATTTATAAATACACAAATGCAATTAAACTCAAAACATGATTCGTAAATACACAAATCCAATTCATAAATACACAAGTCCAATTCGTAAATTCAAAACACGATTCATAAGACACAAATCTAATTTGTAAATTCAAAACACGATTTGTAAATACACAAATCCAATTCATAAATGCACAAATCCAATTTGTAAATTCAAAACACGATTCGTTAATACACAAATACAATTCATAAATTCAAAACACGATTCGTTAATACACAAATCTAATTCATAAATTTAAAACATGATTCGTTAAGTCAAATCCAATTTATAAATACACAAATGCAATTAAACTCAAAACACGATTCGTAAATACACAAATCCAATTCATAAATACACAAATCCAATTCATAAATTCAAAACACGATTCGTTAATACACAAATCCAATTCATAAATTTAAAACACGATTTGTAAATACGAAATTCCAATTCATAAATACACAAATCCAATTCGTAAATTCAAAACACGATTCGTAAATACACAAATCCAATTCATTTGGCCAAATTATTTATAATTTTTTTTACTTGTGAATTAACTAATTTTGTGTCAATGAATTGTGTTTTGAATTTACAAATTGGATTTTGTAAATGTGAACTGTGCTGTGCATGTATGAATTTTTATTTTGTATATGTATTATTTTTGAGACTGATCTGGCTCCATAGATCCAGTGTGTTGTTCAACCCTGAAGTCTTATTTAGCCCCTGAGATTGAGTGTGTGTGACAGATTTGGAATTGTGCATTAAAGCAGCTTGTGTGTTTGTGTGTGTGGCAAAAGTTGCACGTAATGATTTTTTGCCTTGCCAGCGCGTGTATGGGTTGTTTCAACATGTGCCTCATTTGCCATTGTGGTGGTTGTGTGGGCTCCTGGATACCCATCAGGACATTTATGTGAGTGTGTGTTTGAGGGGCTTTATGAGGAGAATGAGATCAGTTGTTCACGGCGTCTCTTTGCGTCATTGCACTGATCTGTACAAGAGCCCGCAGCAGCTTGTCAAACACTGATTGCCACTGAACACACACACATACACTAATGCAAGATTGTATCCTAGACCCTCACCTCAGTCAATAAAGAGCGCTTTCACTTGCCCCCTCCCTCACGCTCACACACACACACACACACACACGCGCCTACAGACAGAGGCACTGATAATTACATGTGGCACCTCAGACTTAGAAACCGCATCAGTGTCTTCAGTGTGATTTTCTACAGTTTGTGCCTTGTCATCTAAAGTAATCCTCCATGGTACAAGCTTGGCAAATGTCAGTGCCACTTTTGATTGGATGGCACTCGACTGACAGGTAAATGCACATGGGCAAGACATGTATGTGGTGCTTCTGCTTGTCCAGAGTGATAACCTGACAGCCATGAATTTATAATGCATGTATCTTTAGGGAAGGCTATGCAGTGCAGTTTCTTTACACGCAGTGACAGAATAACAGTTTGACGGTCATCTTTACCCAGCATCAGTATATAGAAACATTCATATTTTAGGCTGGGGAGTTGGTTTTGAGTCCTGAAAGTTGCAGTGTGTGTGTTTTTTTAAAGTAGTGCACTCTTATATCAGGGAATATCTACAAGAGATTGCATTTTGTTGCTTGAGTTGCCTGTTTCAGCTATATTTATACTAGATGGATATTGGTAGTTTTTTGATAGTTGTTTTGGTGGTCATATGTACATATATTTAGCTTCCTGTTTTATGTACTTTCCTGGAAACATTGGAATCTATGTTTTCTTTAAAACAAATGTCTAAAGTCGCCTTTCTACTGCACATGACAAACGACAGACCGGAAGTCATTCATTTTATTAGTCTGGAAGCTGTGTGGAGTTTCGATCATCTCCGTAAGGGGAAAATTCAGATCTGATTTAGTCTGCGGATCTAATATTTGAACTCCTGCAACTAGACAGTATACGACCGGCTGACCAGGTGTGATGTATTCCAGTGTTGTCCAAGCAGGTCTGTGTGCGCGAGATGAAAAAATACATTTTTTCATTATTTTTTTAATCAGAAAAAGTCTATATATATATATATATATATATTTAAAAAAAACATTTCTATACATAAATTATTAATAAAAAATATTATTTATTTAATGCCTCCATATTCCTTTCAAAATTTTGAGGTCTTTAAGTTTCTAGTATTTATTCGTTCAATTATGGTGAACGCATGGAGAATAAAGGCACTTACTTTTGCACTTCTTTACTTTGGACACCGCAAGGATCAGCTTCTCTTCCATGGTGCACGACAAAACTGAAAGTTCTGTGCAACTGCCACAAAGGGGTGTATTCAGACAGTCGTGTCTGAATGTCATGTGCAATGGTAAAGCCGCCTTTCCACTGCACCCGACAAAGGACAAGCGACAGACCTAAAGTCATTCATTTCCAATTGAGAGTAGTCCGGGAGCTGCATGGAGTTCTAATCATCTCTGCATTCTCAGAAATAAAGGTACGCGAGCTGTCACTGGGGTAGTACCTATTCAAAAGGTACAAATTTGTATTAATACCTCAAGAGTACATATTAGTACCTACAAATTACAAAAATGTTCCTCTTAAAATTTGTAGGTACTATATACTTTTGAGGTACCAATGTGGACCCTTTAAGTACAAATTTGTACCTTTTAAAAAGGTAGCACCCCAGTAACAGCTTGTGTACCTTTATTTCTGAGAGTGTGCATGTGGAAAATTCAGATCCGATTTGAGCTGCGGATCTTTTAAAATATTTGAACTCCTGTGACTAGATCGTATTCGACCAGCCGACCAGATGTATTGTATTACAGTGTTGTCCAGGAAGGTCCGTGCACGCAAGATGAGAAATACTGATTTTTTTCCATTATTTTTTGAGTCCGAAAATAAAGTCTATATTTAAAAAAACATTTCTATTCATGAATGAGTAATAAAAAAAAATCTTTTTTTATGTTGGCTCCACATTCATTCCAAAATTATTAGCAGTCAATGAGTTTTTAGTATTCATTCATTCAACCATGGTGAACGCACTGAGAATAAAGGCTCTTGCTTTTGCACTCCTTTAAGCCTCATTCACACTACGAGCGACTCGCATCGGCAAAGAGACAAGTGACCACTTATTTCAACGAAGAGTGAGCGATGTCTGGTGACCTCTGTCTACGTGAGCGACAGCTGGTGACCAGGTGGGCGTGTCGAGTGACATGAAAAAGTTGAGAATCCTTTAACTTTATGCAAATGAACAGTGACATTGAGCGACAGCCAATTGGAGCACCAGTAGAGCTCACTTGTTCCTCTCTCAGCTTGCTCAGAGGCCTGTTGTATTCATGCTGTATAGACATACACAAACCTGCGTTTGAAGCAGGTCCCTACCCATAGCGACAGGCAGCTAAAGTCGCTGCTAGTGTGAATGAGGCATTATTTCAGCCACCGCGAGAATCAGCTTCTCTCCCATGGTGCTGACTGAAAGTTCTGTGCGACTGCCACAAGAGGGCGTATTCTGATAGTCATGTCTGAATGTTGTGTGCAATAGAAAGGCAGCTTAAGCTTGGTTTTGCATATTGTGCTTGCTCATAGGAGTTATATTTTTGCCAAAGTTAAGTTCACACTGATTATTCCATATGATAGGACTAAAGTAGCAAACAATATTGCAAGGGTACTGTGTGTCAGACATCTTCTCCTTTGGTTTAGTGGCTCATATTCAAAAATCATGTTCTGAACCCTCCTGTCATGTTTACCTCCTGCCCTTTACTTTAGTGTTCCTGGTCAAAATTGGCCAGTCCATTTGAACTGTTCTTAAACTAGCACAAAAACATTTTTCTGAATCAAATTTGTATTCAACATTCTTTAGCTGTGAGCAATGTCTCAATGTGTTTACAATGAATTTTTGGAATTAGACATAAAATAACTCCACTGAAAATTCAAATAGTGAGTGAGTTGGCGTGGTGTACATTATATGGGATGTTTTTACAGTCTGATCGATGAATATAGTCTGGAAACCCATTTATTTCCTATGACAATCACTTTTGACCGGGAACACAAGGTTGACTAAAACACTACAAATTCAATAAAAGAGGTGATCATCACTTTGTATATGTTCAAATCCATAGTGTGGATGATTACATAAGGCCTTGATGCAATTAGATGTAAAACACGACATTTAAGAGTGTTGTAAATCGGTTAGATCTGACCCGAACACGACAGGAAGGTTAATCAGTATTTTTGGCTTATTTTTTAAAAGTTGTTTGAGATACAATGGTTCTGATTGCAAAGACACATAAATATTATTATTCTCAAGTGGGATTGAACTTCCTTAAATATAACAAAATTATTTTAGGACAAACTTGATCAATAAATGAATTAAGCACAGCTCACACAGATATCAATTTTAAACCAAGTGGTTGTGTAAAGCTTGGTCTGTGTAAAGCTAAATCTGCATGCAGAACTTTTATCCTCATGTAAAACTGATTACACAGAATGACTGTTTTTTTTGTGTGTGAAATTTCACAGAACATTGTTAAATGTGTCTTCATCTTTGCTGTGTGGGAAAAGTATTAAGTGTAATATTATGAAGACGCAACCAAATGGTCTTGTCTGGAATTATTTATTATCATTTCTGACCCGTCTTATTATAAAAATGACTTTCATTTTGTTTTACTAGAACTAGTTTTCTAGTTTACTAGAACTTCTATGTCCAGCTGCTTTGACACAATCTACATTGTAAAAGCGCTATAGAAATTAACTGAATAAATGAGAAACTATGTTTATTTTTCTTACCCCATTGGCAATTTCTTCTTTTCAAGCATAAATAAAGCAAACGAGGTTTAGGCTTAAACAAGCAAACAAAAAATTGCCAATGGTGTAAATATAGTCTCAGAAAAGTCTTAACAGTTTACTCAGTTTTGCTGCTAAAGTAGCAAAATCCTAAGGATATATTTACTGGAGAATGACAAAAAAAATACTGATTATGAGGATGATTTTATGCAGTGTAGGTTTGTGTAAATGTGTAAAAGCATTCTGAATGAGTCGGCCTGGTTAAAAAACGCTGAATCAGCATCTCAGTTGCTCTCGGTGGATGAATTCTCAGTTGAGTTTCAGACCGCACACCACTTTATTACAACAGTAATGTAACTAAACAGAATGGGGCGTTCATGTGTTTTGGGCATAGTAATGGCCCTGTGTGATGTTAGTTTGAATGAAGTTGGAAGGTAACAGTTTATGTTAGAGAAGCGGTCGACTGGGAAAAAAAACAAGAACTTTGAAATTTGTAGGCAGCCTGTGGAATGGCTGGTGAGAGAGCAATGAGCGGTGACCTGATCACCTTATGAAGAACCTGCTCATGCTGGGATGCCAAAAAAACAAACTTACACCCGAGCTGCAGGAGAACCTGCTCTAGGTTCTGGGGGTCAGAGCGCCGGTGTTATCTGAGACTAAGCAAACTGAAGGATCTGAATGTGACCCAGTTACTGTGTAGCGTGGCGGATCACTGAACAAGATTTGCAGAAGAGCCAAAACAAAAGTGTGCCGTTATCTTAGCACATTACACCCCACACACCGCTTTTGTTTCAATAACTCTAAAAGGCACAGAGCAGCGTAACAGTAAACATTTATCAATATGAAATAAAGTTTAACTAGAATTATTGATTTTACTTTAAACTTCTTCCCCCTTCTGTCAGCGTTCAAGTTTTTGATTTATGTTTGGGGAACAGTCATTTTTGTAAAGCAATTTCTTTTCCATCCTTCCCCATTGGGATTCTCCTAAAAGGAGTTCCACTAAGGACTTCTCTTTATACAGCATTTGTGCTGTAGCCCAAAGGTTTTTATATGTTTGGGTGTCAGGAACCACAAATTTAGGATGATACATTTCTTAAAATTAAAAGGCAGCTACGACTTTTACACATTTATACAGTCAAAAAAATATATTTTTGTTGCTTGTTCGAGCTACTTATTTAAAATGAGCTGAATCAGCGCAGTAACTGTTAAGTCCATTATGAACTTAACAGACAACTGTTTATTGTTCAGTCCACTTACATTTTTAAACGAGTCAATTTGGGTTGGGACAACATGAAGAAATTGTGTGGAACCCAGCATTTGTTTTATTTACAGTTTAGTGTAAAAGATGAGATAAGTGTGACACTCTGAAGGGAACCACATTTGGGCATTTACACAAAAACTTTTGTGCAATTTGATTGTTTATTTACATATTAATAGGCCTGTAAAAGTACAAACTTTCAAAAAGTGCATATTCTTAAAAAACAAACCCTGTGTAAATGGGGAGCATTATGACCACATTCTTAGGCAAATCTTTTTTTTTTTTTTAATACAAAGAAAATTTATTTGTAAATGCAACCCACCAGTCCTACTGCTCCCAACCCAATCGGAGTTGGGATCGAACCGGCAATGCTTTGTATGGAAGTCGGCTGCTCTAACAAGAAGGCTAAAACCATAGCCTCTAGCGTCGGTCACTAGAGCACCTTTAGAGATCAGAGGAGTGAGGTTTACCTGCATAGCACTTCGCTAGCTGGCGTCAGTTACACTCACCCCCAATCCTCACTCGGGCCCCCATGTGTATCCCACCAGTCCTACTACTTCCAACCCAGTCTGAGCTGGGATCGAACCAGCAATGCTTTGTATGGGAGTCGGTTGCTCTATAAAAGTAGGCTAAAGACCATAGCCTCTAGCGTCTATTGCTAGAGCACCTTTAGAGATCAGAGGAGTAAGGTTTACCTGCATAGCACTTTGCTAGCTGGCATTCATTAT